>OY735878.1:11675197-12035483 GCA_963506565.1 Tachystola acroxantha
ATCTTAACAATTCTGGAATAAGTGTTTTTTGTTACGTTAAACTTTAATTATAACAATAAGTATATTTACATACTAAAAGTTGCCTCATGCTGTATACTAATTTTTACAAGTGCTGATGTCATAGTGACACAAAGTTATTAACATTACATATAGTTTTACAGATAAAAATCAAATGTTTAGCACATTTTGTTTGCGTATAGACGATTTATTACTTCATTGTATGAAATTTTTAATCAGACTAAACCTTACTTAAATTCTATGTTTTAGCACAGGTTTTAGTTAATTTTCATAGACTCTCGCAAGTTCTGATTTCTCTACTATGTTCTACGCTACGAGTATTTAACTTAATTGTCCGCTATGCTATTTAAAAACAATGAATGACACTCTAAAGGAGGGTCTCATTTAGCTCAGTTTGAGAACCGGAGCATCCACCCATAAAAGCTGCAGTGAATAGAAATAAATGCAAAACTGGAAAATCCGAGGTTTTAACGTTTTTCTTTGGGAGTTTTCATCGCTTTACTTCTAACTACAGCAGTTAACGAGTTGTTTGTAATGTTTACTGAGCAAACACGCTTGTTACCAACACGGCATTTACCTAAATAATATTTTCACTTAAAATCTGCGTTATTGATGTTCGTTTTACGTTACTTAACTTATACTTTACGTAACTTACGGGGTTGTCTCCACCGATCCCGGGATCCGTTTGGGTTGGAAACGGATCCCGGCAGTTTGTCTCCACCGATACCGGGATCCGTTTCCAACACAAAAAAACAATTAATGTTTTTACCCACAGTTCTACAAGAAATAAATTATATTACTTTTGGAAACGGATCACGGTGTACAGAGATAAGAAAGGAATTATATATTTTTTCCAAAAATGTTTTTCTTTTCACCTAATTTTCGAAAAATTTTGAGATTTTAATTTCACGGAACGCAAAACTTTCTCTAATAATAAGTACAACTGGGTTTAATATCATTTGCTGCAAGTTCTTCGTCGAGTGCAGAAAAGATGACCAGATGAAGCCAGATGGCCAGGCCAAAGATGTAATTTCAAATTAAAAACGTGTAAAAATATACAAATATACATAAATCGCAATAAAAATTTATTCTGAAATTATTTCAAAAAACACAAAACCTGACTGCAAAAAAAACATCCCCTTTTGATTATTTTTTTATACCCTATAACACTCCCGTAATCAAGACGAATCTAACGATACCTCACACACCACAATCCATCAAACCGTTTAGGCTACAGGATGGCAGGAAGGAATGGACGTACGTACATACATAAATACATCCGAAAAACATTACGCTCCTTCTGGGGCAGTTGGGTAAAAGTATACTGCTTTTAGTATCAGTTTCTCGTAGCCTAAGTACTTAGTTCAAACCTCAATATCCCCTTTCTTCCACCTCCCTGGCATGCCACAAGCACGTCTGATCGCCAGACAGATTAAAACGCCGGAGGACCGACCTCTCCTCTCCATATTGGAAATTATCAGCCCATCCGACCCTCCCATAGAAATACCGCACTATACGAGTAGCGAGATCTGAGTAACGTCGCCATGGCTGATATAAAGTTGAACATGTATGGGAATAAAACACAGTCGCAGTTTAAATAGAGCCTAGTTTTCAAGAACACATAAAAGGATGGCTAAATTATTCTTATTTTGATTACTTAATAATAGAGTAGAGTATAAAATCTCAGAATTTGAATTACGCATTATCCATGCTCGGTGAATAAATTAGAACATGATGAAAAAATTCTTGCCGTGGGTGTGCCTTGTCATTCCGTGACAAGGTTGCAGGTTCAAGTCCTGCCCACGGCAAGAATTTTTTCATCATGTTCTAGTATAAAATCTATTCAAAATATCGACGTGGTTGCTATAAAGTTGAACTAGTATGGAGGTAAATTCTCTCACAGTTTAAATACAGCCTAATTTTCAAGAATACACAAAAGGATGACTAAGTTATTCTTATTTTGGTCTCACTAATCTCATCTCACTAATATTATAAACGCGAAAGTTTGTATGGATGGATGTTTGTTGCTCTTTCACGCAAAAACCAATGAATGGATTTTAATAAAACTTTACAATAATATAGCTCATAATTCAGAATAACATATAGGGTATAATTTATAAAGATCCTGCGCAGACGAAGTCACGGGCAGAAGCTAGTTACTTAATAATAGAGTAATCGTAGAGGGGCTCGTAGCCTAGTTAGGAGTACACGTTGAAAACGGTCGAACAAGTTAAGTATCGCTGGGCGAGGTCAATACCTGGATGGGTGACCGCTAGTTACAAAATACAAAATAATTTATTTACTAGAAATTTACATTTACAGTATATTTTTACTAATGAACTCCGCACTAGGTTATACCTGTGTCACGGTAGTTCTAATTTGTATTTACCTATCAATATAAATAAAAGGAACTCGGTCGGCAATTTTGGCTCACTAGGTGACAATGTGTGTGTGCGAGGGTGCGTGCGAGGGTGTGTGTGTGTGTGTGTGTTACACTTTCATCTGAGCCCATCCGTGCCTCGGAAAGCATGTTAAGCAGTTGGTCCCGGGTGCTGTTGGCAGCAGTCGTTAGGCCACGTCAGAGGCCTACGGGGTGGCCTGAATAACTTTGACAAATAGGTTTCATCAATAAACCACACGAAAAAAAAATCTTAACAAAATATCCACTCCACAAAATTCATTAGTCGATACTGCAGCTATTTTTACTAAAGTTGTCTGTAATAGCATAATGTTTTAGAAAATATTAATTACAATTTACTCTATTTAAATTATTAAAAATAGAAATCATTTAAAATGGAAATTACCGCTGTATAAAACTGTTACGAACCGTGTAAGTTTACAAAGTGATATAGGTACATAGTTCAGCTAGAACTGTTTTGGACAAATAAGAAAAAAAACAATAATTTAAATTTTACAAAAATTAAAACTGATCTGTGGAATCTCCTCAAAGTAAAAGCAAGTTTCCGCAACAGGAACATAGTAACAGTGAAAGCTAATAAAACAGCAGCTAATCAAATACCAGTTCGAGTTCACTAACGTTTAAGGGAAACAAAACACAAAACTACTAAACTAATTAATTGTAGAGTAACTATGTAAATCGCAGTAATAAACCACCCGGCTTGTATTAGACCTACGAATACACACAGCTCTCTCCTTTGTACACCGCTCTTAAAACAAGAGTGTCGTAACAACGTAATAATCGTACAATATCCGTTTAGTAACGAAAGTAACAAAGGTTTGATTCTGTCATGACCACTAAATGTAATCCGAAACTGCCACGTCTCTCATATGCCGCATCGCGTAAGAGTAAGCGGCCTCGCTTAGCAATGATAAAAATGAACGTCACACATTTTGAAATCGCTACAAATGTTTATTTTGTATTTAGGAAAAAACCTCCAAATTTTAAAAAAATATGAGAAAAAGTACAGCAGCGAATGCTGCATCACAGGCAAAAAAAGAACGTAAGTATAAATGTAAAGTAAAGTCATATGCTCATGTGATTATCAATAACTTCTCTCTGTTTTCCCTCACAAACGACAAAATAATAAGAGAAAAGGAATGAAGTCCGAAACCCCGGAACAATTTTTTTTTGGCGTGGACTCTCGTGAATCGAATGCTAGTCGCGCGAAATAAGAAGGCGCCATACAAAAATGCACATTGCCCTTCATAGTCGTATTGTTGGCCAAACTAAGAAGCCGTGTGTCCTCAAGCAATAAACGCGATCGTCCGACAACATACGCTAATGAAATTTATAATCCATAAAACGGGGGTTCGGCGTTGTTTTATAAAGTGTAATAATCATAAAACTGCGCGGTGCTATCGTTTGACGTGTGTACAGAGGCAAAGCTAGGCGCCTGGTATTTTTAATTAGTTAACTAGTGGAATATAAAAGTCATAGTAGCCTAAGGTGGGAGAGTAGAGCGCAAGTGTTTGGCTGTTCCCACAGACCACTTACGCAATACATGAAATCGGTACCAATTTGCACGCGAAAAATTCTATCAACGATGAGCGCATAGAGATATGGGTGCCGTAGTAAAGAAATGCGTCCATGTCGATAATATCTCTAGGTTACGTGTCGCGAAGCAATTTTGCGCTCATGTGCGGGCAGACACGGGCGCCCTCCTGGTACAGGTCTATGGGGTAAGTGGTCGTGGCTGTCCCTAATGGTTTGTAACGGTTGCAGCTGCAGTTGCGAATACCTATCAACCAGTTTTTTTTTGGTACTTGTTTGAGAAAAACCGAGAAAACTCATTGGCTATCAAATCTGAGATCTCCATTGTGGGTACAGTGGCCCACCCACTACTCACTGTTAAAGGAGAATATTTAAATTATTATAATTATCTAAAATATAAACTGAAACTTACAAAATTAGATTAAAAACTAAGTACGGCCTAACACAGAAAAAATGTGTACAGAAGAGTTTTTAA
Source organism: Tachystola acroxantha (assembly GCA_963506565.1). Classification (NCBI taxonomy): domain Eukaryota; kingdom Metazoa; phylum Arthropoda; class Insecta; order Lepidoptera; family Oecophoridae; genus Tachystola; species Tachystola acroxantha. Next base: position 11,679,643 of record OY735878.1, read on the forward strand.
GGTTGATATTGTTTCAAAAACTACTTCACCAATCGCAAAAATTCTTTCACTGTTAGATAGATAAAAGTAAAAAAATATGTAACTGTAAAAGAATTACTAAGTTCGTTCCAGTAGTTTTTGCGAAAGTATCAACCTTATTGATCGATTGTCTGTATACTTTTCTGTCTTTGTGTATACCTAAAATATTTATACACTACCTAAAATACTTTAAAACTACCTAAAATACTTTAAAACTACCTAAAATACTTTAAAACTACCTAAAATACTTTAAAACTACCAAAAAACATTCTAAAATGTACTTTATATCTGCAAAGGTAAATATTAAATTAGAATCTCCTAAAATTAATATGCGTAAAGGCAACTCTAAATGCGGAAATCTACTAACTCTGACAGATGGGCGAGTCTAAAATTTTGATAGGCGTGCCATTCCTTTAATTCATAAATTAATTAAACTTGGCCCGGCTTCGGAGACAAACTTGGCCGTCATTCGGAATGATAAGCAGGATTCATTAGGATTCACCCCGCCCCCGCGCAGGCTTGCCCCGGGCACTTCTGACCCCGGCTAACGAGTGGGTCACTACAGATTTGTCGGTTTAAACCTTCGGGGCTAATTATATCCCCAATATTTTGGGTAGGTGTTGAGCCAAACTCATTATTTATGGATTTATTCAAAGTAACTCGCTTGAGTTCATTAAATAAACACGCTTTTAACAGTTTGGGAAATAAAAGATAGTCTTATTTATCTGAAGAGCATTCGATAAATATATATAAGTTTTCCTTCGAAAAAGCCTATGGAAACTTATTGGTATATGGCTGCCTGGCCGGAGATGGAACCTGGGCTCTCCGGTGACCCAACTACTGCGCCACCAAGCTCTCTCTCATTACATGTGTGTAATAATAGGATAAATTTTGAGTTAAATGTTTAGTCAGATTAATTTTTTTTGCATTAATTAAACCATACTTAGTGAACAAATTAAATGATGAAAATATTTTCCCGGCTTGCTTTTATAAAATATTTAGGATGTGTTTTTAATGGCGCAAAATGACCAAGGAGCAAAATGTCCAAAGCGCACAATGTCCACGGAGCAAAACGGCCAAAGCGCACAATGTCCAAAATTCCTATTACTAAATTGTCATGGCACAACTTTTATTTCGGACAGTCAAACCTTGGGTTTGACTGTCCGTTTTTTAAATCGTCGGATGGCCCGTGCCATATACCATAAATACTTGTAATATTGAAATACGTTCCTAGGCAATAAATAGCCAATAAACTTATTAATACAATTACAAGGCTTATTAATAAACTCATACACAACATCTAGTAGTAGATTTCAGCGAGATTTTGACGACCAATAAAACTTACTATTGAGAGTCGAGTCGTTAAACCGAGTGATTGCTGACGATTTATTTGACAAGTTATAGCAAGCAAAGCCTCCGGGCGCGCAATCAAAGGTTTATACGTGCGATTTAGTTAATATATCTTTTATATTAACTTTGTAATGGGGGAATTCGAATTTTATTAACGTTCCGCTTGTAGGCTGTTAGCCATAAACTTGATTTAAAGTTAGTCCACAGTTTAAGCCTTCGGTCCATTCCTAACTTAACGTATTTTAATGAAATGTGAAAAGGACATAGTGGAAGTGACGTTTAGGTATGCTAGTGCTAATTCTAGAATGCGCACGTTAATATTAGTCGCCGCTAAGCAAGGCGTCCCACTCGCTCTTACGCGATGTAGCATATAAACGACAGTTACAGTTGCGTTTAGGATTAGACTTAGGGCGAATACAGAATCAGCTACATTGACTAAAGCAGAAGTCTTAAGAAATTGGCGCTAACACTAAACTTTTAAGTACCTATCTCTTTCCCCAATCTCTCTTTCCTCTTGTTTATTTATTTTTAAAGTTGAGTATCGGACTAGATATTCGTGATATTATTCAGGTTCATGTCTTACTATTAATAAATTTCTACGTCAGTTGTTTTATCTTCCTTCCATAACTTTAATATTACACTTCCTAATATATGTTGTTGTTCCTAATTCTGTATATTGCTGGGAGTTTAGATTTAATGTTTTCCTTTGTTTAGGATTGCCAATACGAGTATCAATATCATCGCCATGATCATATTATAATATTAGATACTTATAGCTTTCATTTTCCCACATACGAGCATATATCTCATTTCTTTGTATCACTAAAGCTTAACTAATCGTCTTCTGTTTCATTATCTACAATGACTTCTGTTTTCCTGTCTTTTGTACAGTTTCCGCTTCGTACATTATTTCCGCTTTCCGCTCTAGTTTCCGCTCCGCGTTCCGCTCTTCCCCTGATCAGTGAGCTCATAATGTAGTCTCAAAGGGAGTAAATGAACGATGTTTTGTGAAGACGTTAAAAATTTACGGGCTCACTTCGCTTTGTGCTTTATTGTCGACGCAGACTCCGTCCTGACGCAATAATTGAAGTGCCTAGGACGTATCTCGTTAAGTGACGCTTAAGTTAAAAAGTTTTGCTTCGTGGGATATTGAAACCATGGGATGTGACTGGGAAAATGCCCGGGATCTAGACTAGACTAATAACTGAGATAAGCCGAGAGCTTTTACCATATTGAGTTTGGCGATAAGCGTCAACTAAGAAAGATAGCGACGCGAAATAAAATATTTGATAAGTTGGGAAAATTAGAAAGGTTATAATGCGCGTAAGTACTATTAGTTGAAGCCAGCTTTGAAGATAATACTAAGCTCACTGGTAGAAGCGGAATTCTTAATTAAAAAATCAGAATATCTAACTAAATACGACTTATTTGAAAAACATTGTAGCAAACCTAATCTTTATCGTGATAATACGTAGTTACTTCAATTTTGCCATAAGTAATAGCATAATTGCATGATTATTTTAGTTTTTCGTAATTATTATATAGCATTTCGCAATAATTATAGTTTACTGCTTAGTTATATGGAATCGTGATGTAAATATTATCTGTTATACAATGTTTGCTACAAATTGAAAGTCATTCTAATAATGTTGTTTATTTATAAGCTCTGAAGCACCATCTTGCTGTGTATTGCCTTCTAAAATACTACTACATTCAATTTAATATGTTATACTTACTACTTTCTCTTATATCTTGAGCCTTAAGAGCTCGGTGGCTCAGTGGAAGAGCTCGGTGGCTCAGTGATTGGGTCAATGGACTTGCGAGATGGAAGTCATAGGTTCGACTCCCAGCTAGGGCAGACATGTAGCAATGAGTTATCCTCGGTTTTTTCGACGGAAAAACTTACGTACGTTTACCGAGTACTCTCAAAACGGTGAAGGAAAAGATCGTGATGAAACCTGCGTGCCGTAGAAGAAAAAATCTAAAGGCATGTGAAATCCGCCAATCCGCACTGGGCCCGCGTGGTGGATCATGGCCCCAGCTCCCTCGATGTAAGGGTATGTGCTCGAGCAGTGGGGCAATATAAATAGACTGTTGATGATGATGATATCTTGAGCCTAATAACGTCAGTTACACAAGAACAGTTAGTTTCCTGTCCCAACCTGACTGTAAAATGTCCCCAACTATAAATTATATTGTTTCAGTTAACGATGTTCCTATTTCGTTTACTCGTATAAACTTAAGTGATAGTGAAATAAACTTTAGCGCGTAAAAGAGAATGAGTGAAAGAACTGTCAAATAAACTTCGAGAATGGCGTCGAAGAGTCATCAGGAGACGCAGTCCAGTCCAGCGAAGGAACTTCCAAGGTGAGAATTTAAGATTATTTTATTATGAGGCATGTGTAATTCACCAATAGATGATCCTGCGTGGTGGATTATGGCCCGAGCTCCCACGATGTAAGGGAAGGTCTTCCAGAGCAGTAAGGACATAATAATAGACTGATAATGATGAAGAATTAAAAAAACTTAAGACTTATATTTTTCTATTTGATAACCAACCCAACAAAACACAGGATTATTAAAGAAATGACATTATGCATACCGCAGCCCAAATCAAGTGTCTTATTTTGTAAACAAATATGATCGTCTGTGATCGGCTGTGATGTAACACTGAAGGAAGTAATTGATCGAACCTGTTCATCATTGTTTAAATAAAGTAATCCGATCTAATAATGTGAAAATAACTATGCAATAACCATAGCAATAGCAACAGCTTAAAATGTTAGTGGGGTAGGGTAGTTTTTGTTTACAAAATAAGACTATGAAAATGGACTAGGTACTTATTTACTCAACGGTCATCGAGAAAGCACTGACCAAGAAAATAGTACAGCAATTGAACTAATTAATAATGAATTTAATAGATCAATAGTGTCGAATTTGGAATTTAATCTACTACCAAGCTAGATGATTGCTTGGCAGCTCTTAGAAACTAATCTAGGAAGCGCCAAGAAGCTATCGAGTGTAGAACATGCAGACTAATCTCAAACCACTACGAGTAAATTGTCCTTGTATTAAAATTAATAACGTGATTATATCATATTGATATTTTATCTATAGCAGAACTTTTTCTATATCGACACATATCAATCTATCACCATATAATAAAGATTTTTTCATAAAGTGACGGTAAAATGTGTACTGATATTGAGGAGGGATGTAAGTATTGGAAGTATGTGGAAGTTATGGAAATTTTCAATATTGAAAATAAGGAAAGATAGAATTAACCTGCGGTTGGATGTCTGAAAAATATCGCTGCAAAAGACTTCCGAATTTTCCAAGACAATGTAATTGCTATTGTTAAGCACAATAAGGTGTATTGAGGTGAATCAAAGCATCGAAGACCCTAGCCAAGCGTCTTTTGCCTTTGTTAGAGCTAGTAAAAGAAAAGGAAACATGTATGGGATTGATATTTGCTAACGAAATAGTCAAACTAATGTAGCGGTGCCCTTACAGGGTTTATGTGAGCACTTCCTGTACTGCATTATGTGATAACAACCATGTTACCACATAATGCAATGAATAAATGAATTATGAAACATATATATTTTACTTTCAAAACCACTTGACCAGGTGGTATATTCCGGTTGCCTGAATGAGCTGATGACCAACCTTCACTAGCATGTCTAACAACCATGTTACCACATAATGCAATGAATAAATGGATTATGAAACCCATATATTTTACTTTCAAAACCACTTGACCAGGCGGTATATTCCGGTTGCCTGAATGAGCTGATGACCAACCTTCACTAGCAAAGAGACACCGCAATAATAAGAATTGAAAGTCACTTCTATGATTATTTAAACGAACTTTCAGTGAGAATGACCCTACAATAAAACTAGTAATACCAAATGTTTGAAATTGCCTACATTTCAAATTAGCTTTTATCTCGACTGTTGGACACATGCCAGCCTCTCGCTGCTTATCGAAACAGATAAATCGGTTAAACTATCGCATTGTTCCATGAATACCGACGGTTGATTGACGATTGTAATTAGTCAATGACAGATTGATTATTTGTGTCACTTTTCAATTTTATTTTGTTCATTAACTGATTCAACTGTCTGATAATGAATGGATGCTACTTTGTTTGTTGGATGTACATGTACTTATTAAAAATCTAATTTTAGGGCTGCCTTCGTAACATTCTTAAATATGGTTTGGCAGTAGTCTAAACTCTAAACGCATTTAAACCCTGAAACATGGTAACATCTTGTACATCAAAGTTTAAGTTCTTAAACACGTTTATCGAATGGTCAAAGTACAATATAAATATCACAATATTTATATTGTTTTTATGATAAACATATTTAGCGACATAAACTCATTTATCTAACTAAAATTAAAAATAATTTGAATAGAATCTCACGCAATGGAACTTTATAGAGAATAGATAGAGACAAATCATTAATTACCAAACACACAGTTTAGCTGTGATCTGAATGTAATAATATTCATATAAACAGTGCCCAAGTTACATGATATTTCTCCATATAGACAACAGGATAAGTACCAGCAGCTTATTCCGACGGAATCAATAGGGCGCGCCTAAAATAGCCCATAAGCGCGATACACAATAGCCAATCAGCAGACCAACTTTCGGGAAAAAATACGCAAAAATGGTTCACGAGTCGTCGGACAAACAAAGCGCCTTTTTAGCTATTGTCGGTGTTAAACGTAGCAAATAGACGGCGGACATTGGACGGTGGTCAGCTTAACTTAACCCTACCACGAGTTTATGCTTTCTTATTTCAATTTTATAATAATTTCTAAGATCATTCGGTCTTTGTCCGTTTTGTGTGTGATATTTGGTTTTTGTTCTGTTCCCCCTCTTGTTTAGTTGTATTGTAACGTCTGGTAGTAATATTGATTTTTTTGTCTTTTTTAGATTCATGTCTTCAATGATCAAAGTCAAAGTAATTTATTTGCTATAAATGTGGTAAATATTACAGGATGTTATTAACAGTTTTGTGTTCGCACATTTAGCCATTTTCTAGCATGCAAATGTTAATACAAAATATATTGTGAAGGTACTGGCTGGCTACATAAACCTAAAATACATTTTTAACAACATTTCCTTATAAAACAACTAGACACCGAATCATTTGATATTAAATCGCATTTGCAATGTCAAAGAGTTAATTTACTATGAAATAAATAGTAGGTAATTATAATATCATACAATTTTGTAGTTAGGTAGGTACTTAAAATAATTATAATATAATATTTATGTTAAAATTCAAAATGATGCTAATATAATTTGTTACTAAGATTAATTTTTAAAATTTTTGTTTCATCTTTAATATATTTTATTTCAGACAAATCAATTGTAGATATCAAATTCCGCTTTCTTTTTCTTGTTGTTATACGATGTTTTAACTTATAGTATCATTTTGCCTTACAAATGCCTGCAATTTTCAAATTTCTCATATATTAATTTATCTATGCCCATGAGTACCTGACTTTTTCTATCAAAATTGCGAATCTTCTGTGAAAAAATTAGTCTAGGTAGACCTATCTAAACACCTTGAACATATTCATAGACCCATCAAGTACTGTTTTAAATAGATCGTATCGTGACATTGTCGTATTCGTATCGTACACGGTTAGTAAGAGCTATCCATTTTCATCCTGAGCCGGATGTAAAATCAATACAATGACTGCAGAGCTACATCACAGCACAGACGTTTGTTTCTGTTTCGCTAAATGTTTATTATCTATAATACTTTGAAAATTGTTTGGATTACATTCGTTGTAGCATTTGTTTGCTGTTTCATGATACCTTTGATTCTTTTGTGTGTTTTCAATAGTTTGTTTGATGATGCTTTCAAAACACGATGTAACTTTTGAGTGAGATTCAATCTGATCAATACAGTCATGCACACATTGTCACCTAGTGAGCCAAAATTGTCGACCGAGTTCTTTTTGTTGATATTGATAGGTAATACAAATTAGAACTACCGTGACACAGGTATAACCTAGTGCGGAGTTTATTAGAAAAAATTACTATAAATGTAAATTTCTAGTAAATAAATTATTTTGTATTTGTATGCAAGTTGAAGAAAAACTACTTTCCACAAGTCAATGTCTTGCTATTGAAAAATTAGAGAACATTATTGATAGTCGATTACGATTACAAATGGTTGAAACGGTATATTTTAAATACTAAATAAAATTAATCAAATCAATCATAATTAAAATATTTTTATCCATCATGCTTACAGTAGCAGTAAAGAGTTTTTTTTGCCACTTTTTCTCCTCAACGTTGGCACCTTTTTCTTGCAAAGGGTTGTAAATGTAAATTCAAAAAATATGTTGACGTGCAAAAATGTACACAACATGCTTACTTGCAATAAAGAAATTTGACTTTGAAAGAATCTGTAAGTCATGAAACCAATAGAATTTGTACCATTTATATCCAATTCTTTGGGCACTATCTTCATTTATTCATGCTGACACAAATCTTCAAACTTACGAAAGATTGAAGCACAAAGAGATGCTGATACAAAGTTACAAAGCTTCTATAGTTGTTAACAATAATGCAGATATTGAAGTACATGCTATAAGCGACGAGCAACAAGAACTACACATAGGTACTGTTTAATATGCCCGTCATGCGTTAATGCTAGGCGAAAATTGCGAAATTCCGCGCGATATTAAACGATCACATCCTGGGGCACGATAATATAATTTTTAATATTGTCCCGCAATGAGTTATTGTCATTGGAAATGCATTGTACTACGTTAATTACATTAATGACAGATTCATTATTTTATGAAACTTTATAATTTTAATGACGACATGGTCCTGAAATCAGAATTTTCACATACACGTTTTTCTTATTTATTCAATAATTTTCGGCGGTCTCCAATCGTGCAATATTTGGTGGGCTATTAGAATCATCATCACAGATTCCTTGAAATGTTTCGTGGACACAATTCTCCGAGCATTATTACCTAACATCATCATCATCAGCAGCAGCCCGTATCAGTCCACTGCTGGACGTAGGCCTCTCCCAAAGCGCGCCAATCAACCCTACTCTCGGCCCTCTGCATCCAGTCCATGCCAGCCATCTTGCGAAGGTCATCCCTCCATCTGGTCGGGGGGCGTCCCACACTACGTTTACCCGTTCGTGGCCTCCATTCGAGAACTCGTCTACCCAGTGGCGTAACAATAGGGTGGCATGACGGGCAAAATGCCAGGGGCCCCGGCCCTGAGAGGGCCCCCAGAGGGCCACGAACAGAAGAAGGAACCCAAAATTGTATTATTTCAAAATTTAGTTAGTAAGCTAACTAAAAATGTATCGCGATTTGAACTCATTCAGAAGCATATGAAAACTTCGCTCAGTTTTAGAAATCGCGTTTCCTTGGAATGAATGAAATTGTTTCCAATTTCTGTGTCTTGTAACCTGCAACTTTGCTAAATTTAAATGACGCCAATTTATTAGAAAAGGCTTTAGAATTTATTTACATATTTTAGATCTATGGTTTTTTTTTCATTGAAGAAGGGGGCCCTTCCTCAATGAATCCAATTAATTTGCCACGGGCCCCCGACAGTGTAGTTACGCCACTGCGTCTACCCCATCGGTTATCGGTTTTACGACAGATGTGACCAGCCCACTGCCACTTCAGTTTACTGATTCTATGAGCAATGTCAACCACTTTTGTCTTCTGGCGGATATACTTGTTTCTTATTACCTGACATATTGACTGCAAAAAATTGTGTACTATGGTTAAGTTTTAATATAGAAATGTGCCGATCGGATTGGGAAACGCTGTTTTAGAAATAATCGAACGATTGAAGACCCAGAGATAATGAAAAATCTGAAATTGGTAGACGTTCTTCTAATACACCTAACTATGATGTAAACTTTTTCGTATGGAATACGTGTAAAGAAAGTAACAGATATTTTCCAGTTCCATCAAATAACATCCTAATTTTTTTTTATAGCCTGCAATGTCCCACTTCTGGGCAAAGGCCGTCCCCGCAAACGATGGCGAGACGAACTTGACGTTTTTATGAGACAGTGGTCTGAGTTTGCGCAGAACATCGTAAATACGTAAAAATAATTCAAGTCAATTTTTTTAGAATAAATGTGGCAAATTCGTTACCAAAAATCAACCAAGATTTTTTTTCGTAGGACTTTCTATTGCACGACATAATTCAATAAAGCCTGCGGTTCCACTTATTACGAGAGCTCTTAAACAGTCCTGTGTAAAAATTAAAACAGTGGTCTAAAATTACAACACCCAGACATCCTCTGGGAAGAAGCAAGTAATATGGTTTGCTGCGAGTCGTACCCTAGAGATAGTCGTCGCTTCGTCGTCACGCCGAGACTTTATGTAATTCTATTTTTATTTATTTATCGATAGTCTGGCAACTCGAAATAGACTAGACATAGTGAATTTATAAACTTTGATAGAGTTACTCGTATTTTTGGTTTGCAAATTAGGTTTTTGTTATCTTGTCGAAGTAACTATCTCTCCGCATCGCTAGGCTATCATATCTCGTCAGTTTTCGAGTTTTCCTTAGAAGAATCAGACATTTCTAGGAGTAAATATTGACCTGTGCCTCTTGGATTTTGGACTTAATCTATATTATTGTGTGCATTATTGGTAATTATCCATATACTTACCGGCTAAAAAGTGATTAACAAATAATCAAATATTCGGGCATTTAAACTTTAGTTTGATTAAGTATAGTTAGTTTTCAATGAGTCAACAAAACCTAATCATAATATCTTAAAATACGTATACCCTGAATCTATTTTAAAACCCCTATTCATATCTCTTAAATCGATTTAGAATCTTATCCGAACCGTAAATCTAATCACATCGACTCATAAAATTCCTTTCACAAAATCCTAAGCCGGAGTATAAATCTGAATTTTAAACCTATTCAGCGCCATAAATTTTTATTTTAAACTGATCACGAGGACATTATCCTTGTTTAATATTAGCGGCGCAGAGGTGCATTTCACTAGTTCGTGGCTGAACAAACTTATTATGCGGTTCAGTTGATTCTGTAGCCAACGTAATCTTGGAATATCTATGTATTTCATCATCTATTTTCAACAATACTTCAAACATATCTAAATTGTCAAAGTTTTTATTGGTTTTAGCAGAAAAATGTGGTTAAATCTTCATTTTAAACCTAATATTTGTTAAAATTTCCATTTTCACCACTTGCATAGTTCAGTTGGTAGATCCGTAAGTTATGACGCGATTATCGACGGGGGTTGAATTATGAGGTGACGGGGATATGGGGAGGTAGGGGGTGGTTAGATGAGGAAACTTTATTGTGTTTGATTTAAAGCGATGGCGGTGTTATATGCGTGGAGTTTTTAGTTTTAAAGCGAATTTAGAGTGGAAAAGTTTAAAATTAACGGTTATTCTGCAGATTGTGATCTTATAGCTTTTACCTTATTAAATGGTGGGTGATGTTACCTTATTTCCTTCTATGTTATTTACTACTACCTATATCATTGTCACAATTACTTTATTTTCGCTGGCTGGAATCTCGTTCAGGATTTGATTTAAACAAATGTATTTCATACTCACAATTCCTAGAATAAAATTATATTTCGGTTTTTGAACCTATTGTATTTGAAAAAATTGTCATCCAATTACCATCAACTTATTCGATATTTTACCATGCTTAAGGAATTCAGTATTAATCGCTACTAAGTTTTTCTATTGTCTAGCTTAAACATTTACAGCCTTACTTATAATCGATGATTAAAATTAATACCTCGTTTAACAATTGTTTAAAAAAATGTTTACTTACAAACACTATTTAAAGTTAATCAACTCCTGAAGAACCGAATAAGTAGCTGTCAGTTTATACAACGTCGTATGCTTAATTAACAAAATGGCGGACCGAATTCGGAACAGCTGATTCCATTTGATACTGATGATTACTTTTTTAAGGACTTTGGAGTAGGCATTACCCCAATTTAGACCAAATTTTCGTTCTTTTTTTTTAATTCATTCAGCAGTGTTACCGTACCTAAATATTTTTTGTTGTTTAAAATGACGATTAGGTAATCACTGCTTAAATAACGTTTATAAGTAAAAAAAAGGTTAATCACTTAGTAAGAGTTTTAATAATGATTAGTCAATATGTTGTTCAGTGCTTGAGTAGTGTTTTTTTATAAGTAAGAGGGTTAAAATTCCAAAGTTTTTTTTGATTTTCAAATGTGATGTTACTAGGGTGCTCAATATCCTGTGTATGTTCTGTAACTATGTCGTGAACTTCCTAATAAAAATTCCAGCTCATTTTGATTCTGGTCGCGACCGTGCCACCCCTGTCTTCCGGAGCACGTGTGAAATATGAAAATTTTAGGCGTTTTCAGGAAAAACGTTGTCATTTGCATCACGTGTCGGAACGTGTATACTACCCACATACGTGATATTCTTTTTGTTTGTTTTATTTAGGTTTGTTGGTATGTAATTATGTGTACAGTGCAATACCTACTTTCTACCGGTTTCCAGTCTATACTCTTCGGCTCGAATCGTCACTAACCCCTCTCGTCGCGTGGGTGGGAGTATTTATGTATTAGTGGTTGATTTTGACGACCACTTTAGAATCCTTCTTTTTAGGGTTCCGTGTCTCAAAAGGAAAAAGGAACCCTTATAGGAACACTTTGTTGTCCGTCTGTCTGTCTATCTGTCTGTCTGTCTCTCAGAAACGCGTGGACGTATGAAGTTGAAATTAATACCAAATACTCAACTGCAACCTCATGCAGCCGTGAAAATCAACTTTCTACGTTAACGCAATCAAAAGATATGGCAGTTTGTGTCGAATTTTGACACATATTTGTATGAAAACCCAAAAAAAACTCAAAACCCATAGGGTACTTCCCGTTGACATAGAATCATGAAATTTGGCAAGAAGGTCTTACAGCACAAGTAAAGGAAAAATTCCGAAAACAGTAAATTTGAAATTACATCCCTCCAAAAAAAATTTTTTTGTTATTACAATATGGACATAATATTTTGATAATGTCAAAGTTAAGTTGGTCTCTAAATCTAGTTTCTTTTAGAGAGAGAGATATTACGGGGTTAAGTTGCGTTGCACGGAAGTCTCAGTGCGCGAGTCCGCCTCGCTCTTGTCAATTCGATCTTTATTTACTTATAACTTGTCAATTCGATCTAATTATTGCTGACTTACCTATACTTTTCGATAATTATCTTCTCAGAAACAATGTTTTACATGAAGAAATTATCTATCTATTACCTCATCATTTATTTCTACTCCTAAATATTGATTCACTCTTCCCAAAATATACTCGGTTTGTACCAATTTCACATTCAACTATTCGTAGCAACAAAGTATGTATCATTTATGCTACGTCGCCACATCCCACATCGCAAACAACCATATTTTATTAATTAGTCCAACCACAAATTGTGTCCAACTCTACACGTGTGGTTTAGTATACAATTTGTTACATACAATTTGTAACCAGAAATACTCGCTTGTTCAAACTAGCACTTATTAATGGCAGGGGTGTTATTTTGAGCTTCATAAAACTAATAATGCGTGACATTGGTGCACATTAGAAGGATATATGCATTAGGGATGCTGCATTTTGTAGACTGAAGGTTAGGACAAACGTTATGCTTATGAGATGATGCAGGAAGAAGATAATATTTCAAGTTCATTTGCCCAAAAAAAGGAATATTTAAGGAGTTTCTCACTCAGCCATGACGACCTTTAGTTATTTATTATGAAGGAGTACCAACATCACAGTCACAAAGTTTACATAAAAAAGTCAGTTTTATATATCCTTTAAACAAGGATCAGTTTGTCCGAGAATGAAAATGATTACAATTCTAAGTAATGTGTATTAATCCTCGCTGACCTCATGTCTCTTGGTTCGAACCCACAACGGTAGGGTTACAAATAGATTATTGATACCTAGATCAGAAAATACTAAATGCAGACCCGTAGGTACTTAGACTAGACGATGACTTAGACTGAACAAAATCAATCCATTGTATCTATCGGGAACTGGATGCGAAGAGCCAATGATGACCTAATAATCATCTTCATCAACAGCCCGTATCAGTCCACTGCTGGACGTAGGCCTCTCCCAAAGCGCGCCACTCAACCCTACTCTCGGCATCCAGTCCCTGCCAGCCATCTTGCGAAGGTCATCCCTCCATCTGGGCGGGGGGCGTGCCACACTACGTTTACCCGTTCGTGGCCTCCATTTGAAAACTCGTCTACCCCATCGGTTATCGGTTCTACGACAGATGTGACCAGCCCACGGCCACTTCAGTTTACTGATTCTATGAGCAATGTCAACCACTTTTGTCTTCTGGCGCATATACTCGTTTTTTATTCTATCTAACAGAGAAATGCCAAGCATAGCTCTTTCCATAGCTCGCTGAGCGACTTTGAACTTGTGGGCCAGTCTCACCGTCAATGTCCACGTTTCGGCTGCGTAGGTCATCACCTAGGACCTAATAATATAATATCCTAACCTAGTCTAGACTATCTAGCTATAGTTGGGTAAATGCTTGTAACCTGAGGTATATCGTATATCCTTATCTAAGGATGCACTCTGTATACAAAATATTCATGAAGATTGTGAAACAGTAAGGCGGTTTAAAAATGATATTCGAACCAACGTAGCTAAAGTAAAGGCGAGCAATAAAGCAGACGCAAAGGCCCAGGTGTGTTATATCAGCTAAATAAAAGAACAGATTTCCGTAGGAAGATCCTACGTAGAATTGGAAATGTACGCCGACGCTGAAAACGAAAACAATAAGCCGAATCAATGATTGCACCCTCCATCTTCTACATTTTGCAGATTTCGGTATACTCAGTACTTTTCGCCAGATATTGCGAACAATTTAATAACTTATATTATTTGAAATGGATATACTCGTACATACACCGATAGGATATTATATTTTGAGGATAATTTGTAGCATATTATCAGTGATAAGTGCCCATTGACAAATTCATAAGACCGACAAAGACGTCCCTGACTGGATGGTATCTCATACCGATCATCGCAATGACCATAATTATGAAAATAATACTGAAGTAACTGCAGATGTGCTTGCGATACGGAGGTCCGAGGTTCGATCCCCGGCTAGGTCAGCCATGTACCAATGAGCTTTCCTCGGTTTTTTCTTGGACATATGTAATCCGCCAAACCACACTAGACCCGTAGCGGATTGTGGCCCGAGCTCTGTATATGTAAGAGAAGGTTGGTTGCACAAGCACGAACATAAAAATAGACTGACGATAATGAACCGCATAAAATATGGTCAATGATGTTGTATCCTTGCGCTACTCAATATCTTTCAGCCCATTTGTCCGCCGGCAAATTGCCCGAATTGCGGATAAACAGCACAATTATCGAATCACAGTTGTCGCGAGTCCCGATAAAAAGAAGGATAGCGAAAACCGATGATACAGTATTGTTCAATTATGCTTAGCGCACATTATGCCAGGCCGCAGCGTGTCGGGGCGGGTCGCAACGCAGCACAAAATGCTTACTTAGCACATTAGTGACGGGCCGGGTCGCAGCGCATTGACGGATTTTGAGCCAAGTTTACTGCCAGATATCGTAAAATGAACACGGGCGAGTGTGTCGATAGCACACTGTGTCGGGGCGCAGCGGGGTGGGCCGCATCGCACGGACGCAAATCAAAATGCGAGCCGCTGCGGCCCGACACAGTGTTCGATAGTGCATACAAATTGTGTGTATTAAAGCGATTTGAGCGGATTTTTGCGTTCCGCTTACGTTGCGGCCCGGCATAATGTGCTCGGACCTTTACTTTATGCGCCGGTTTTCCGGATCCGTTTGATGCAATGACATAGGTTATACTAAACATAATATAATATCTATCAGCTCGTTTGTCCGTCCGGCAAATTGCCCGAATTGCGGATAAACAGCACAATTATCGAATCACAGTTGTCCCGTGTAATGGCCGAGTCCGCAATAAGAAGACGGATCGCGGCGCGCTCGGCTCGGTGGGCCGCGCGCCCGCAATATCCGCAATCCCGCAAAGATTCCCGCATTTTGTATTCCTATCCGCAGGGCTTCCGAAGCTTGGAGATTGGATCCGAGACGCTCGTGATATAATTGTTGGCGATCGTATTCAGAAACTTTAAGTTTGGTACGATTGTCACGTCATCTTTGGAGTTGCGTGCGGCGAACTTAGGCCGGTATTCGTAGACAGTTTTGAGCACGAGCTTAGTTGTGAGTTTACTCTTACTACTGTCAAAATTGTAGTTATAAGACCGAGATAAAGCTCCGCTCGCATTTGAAACTGTGATGAATCGAGGCCTTTTAGAGTTTTAGGCCGAGATTCATAGCACCGTGTGACGATCCCACCCTACCCTTAAGCAACCCCCCCTCTAAGCAACCCCCCTAAAAGCTACGTGAAACCCTGAAGGGGTGAAAACCTACAAAAAGCTACAAAACTAAAGAAAAGCTCTAAGCTCTACGTGAATGCTACTTACAACATGAAGCTTTAAGATACTTACCAAAGCTCTTACTAAACTTGTTGCAAATAAAGCTAAATACTAAAGAATTAATAATATTGAATGAAAGTTATCTACTAAAATTAATTAATAAGGCCAAATTGTGATCGTCTACCCTACGTTGTTGTTTCCTACTGTAGTAACACTCAGAATCTTCAAGGGTTTTGAGATCGCATTTACAGGATTGAGAAAAGAAACATTAGTCAGGTTTAAAACATAAAAACATTTATTGACAGAACCTATCATACAGCATCTTCTTATTAGTAGCACGATTAATAAAACTTAGGCTAAGTTATCTTAAATCTAATTCAAACAAGTTTCAAATACGTCCCTATCTATAGTACAAAATGATATTCGTTAAAATGGAAAATAAGGTATTACGGATGAACAGACTTGGATACAATTAATTACCTTTTCACATTATTCATTGCCCATCCCAGGGCCTGAACACAATACTAAACCTCGGCAATATATTTACAGAACTACCATGACTACGAGTCAACCCTATGAAACTTTCAAAGATCTTATACAATTTATATTGAAAATGAAATTAAACAATTAGAATGGCTAATTGAGAGAGGATCTTACAACTAATATTAAAACCGTAAGCGGAGGTTGCCTGCAACCAGAAAAATAGGTTAATATCGACTTAAGATGAGTTTCACATAAAAGAAGAAGAATTACACAAGAAATATATAAATAGGTAGGTACTGGTGGAGAATAAGTCTGGCATTCTGGATAGAAGTGAAGAAAATTACCCAGACATCTGAATCTCTGTAAAAAATTACTGTTAGATGTGAGGACATATCCTGTAAGAGGTTATCCTCTTAAAAAATATGATCTCACGGCCCCTGGCTCCACACCACCGCCATCGAGGCGATAGACACCAGCCAAGGTGCGTGTCTCCTCAGAGTGGATGATGGAGAGGAATCTGATATTAAAAGCTGCTATTTCGCAAGACTAATAATCTTTCAGTCCCTCCTATTGAAGTTCTTAATATTACTAGATTCATTCTAGTGCTTCTGGAGTGCCCAGTTACTGATAGAATTGGTTTAATCCAATTAGGTAGTAATTCAGACCTTCTGGTCAAGTATTTGCACATTGTGCGTACAAAGGTAGGTTCGATACCTTGTACAACTGGAAAGGTAGGTTCGATACCTTTCCACAAAATAAAAGGCAGGATCAATACCTTTTATATTTCCTGTAGGGATAATATAAGAATAGAATGAATTGTAGTAACGGTAAGAATAAGACAGACTGAAGAGATTGTTCACAAATAAAACAAGTTACATTTAATAAGTATAGAAATCAGAAGGGAGTTGGTTAGGATTTAGAGAGATAGGAGAAAGATACCTTGGAGGATTGTAGATCGGAATAGATAAAAGTAAAGCCTAGCATTTAATACTACTGAATTAGCCTTGATTCGTCTGTGTTTGGTCATAGTTGAAGGTTGAATAAGCCGTGCTTTACATCATCGGCCAAGACGATACTCCACACAGCTAATTCGGCGTACAGAGTGGGGAAAATTTGATAGCTGCGGGTATAGTGTTACTGCTTGCCCCAATACTCTCACGAACCAGCCTCCAATAAGACCACTGGATATTGAAACAGTTTCTCGGGCCCTTCCAATCACAGACTGATCATAAAGTAAATAGCTTGCTCACAAAAGCACCAGAGAGTTGATGTATTGTAGATCTATAGACAAACCAGTGCTAACATATGGCGCCGCAAGGACGTTAAAGGTAAATTAAATTGAATTGAATGCTAATTCAATTCAACTATGATGCCAGACCTCAGTTCCATCTATGTTAAGGCTAGGTTCGCTTTGCTCACCACCACCATTGAAGACACAGTAATACACAGATGTAAAATAAATCACAAAGAAATCCACGCCGATCAAATGCTAATATGGGAAAAGAGACATTAATTAAACACACACAAACACACAACAAAGAAATATCTCAGGTAAATACAGTTTATAGGTAGGTCAGGGGAAAATAAAACAACCACACTTGTTCGTAATTTCAATAGTATTGATAGGGGCACACATGCAAACAATATCTCTCTCTGCCCTCGCCTCCCCGTAGGACTGCACCTAGGTAGGGGCCAATTAAGGGATGGATGAGCCTTAATTGACTATAGTTACTGACTCTTAAAACGTCTCACTCCTTCCATTAACCGCAATAATTATATCTTGGTTGTCTATAGAATTTATTTAAGAATTTCACTATCAACTACTTACTTATTTACACACTATAAAGATTATAAAGTAAGATTAAAACATTTACCTAAACCAAGAAAACGATGAAGGAAAACATCGACATGAACCCTACATGCCGTAGAAATTAAATCTATGGCATGTGCAAACCGCCAATCCGCACTAGGACCGCGTGGTGGATCATGGTCCGGGCAATAGGGGCATAAATATATAGTCTAAAACCACATTGACGTATTAAAATATCCATCGGGTCACAATCTATGGCTTCAATCACTAATAACACTATAATTCTACTAGGTTCAATGCAAAATTTAACACGTGGCCCACAGAACAATCGTATAAAACTACCGTCGCGCGAGAATAAAAATTATACTATGTTCACTGCAGATAATAACACGTGGCGCACAGAACAATCATATAAAACTACCGTCGAAAGAGAATAAAATTATACTAGGTTCAGTGCAAATCCCAACACGTGGCGCACAGAACAATCATATAAAACTACCGTCGAGAGAGTAGCTGTAATAAAATATGTGATTAGCAACAATTAACGTATACTCACGAACTCTCGATAATGGGATTAGATATAATAAATACATATATGCACACATAAGTACCTTTCTTCACTTGAAATCGCTGGGATTCCAAGCAGTTGGATCATGGAATGTGAGGAAAGGTTACCCGGCACTCTCATCCAGACTCAGACGAGATTGTTATAATACTAACACAGGATAAAGGTGTCTTGTCCTGTACCGGGCTGGTTGATTTATAGGAGGAATTTGGTTAGGAAACAGGTATAGGTGATGGTAATAGGAAGAATTTGTCCTAATGGTCCCTACGTGGGAAATATCATAGATAAATAAGATATCCAATAAAATAAACTTCAATATAAAGAAGTTTAAACTAAAAGAGCCTACTATCACTCACTGCGTAATAAATTCCCGCCAACTAAGCTAGGCTAAGCTATGGTTGCTTCCTTGGCCATGCGTAGTGTTCCATTGGCGCCTCTTCCCAGCCCGGCAGCGTCTCCTCTTGATGGTCCGGCAGCGTCTCCTCTTGATGGTCCGGCAGCCAGTCCAGCAGCGTCTCCTCGTCTTGATGTGTCCCTCTTGAAGGCCCGTGAATCATTAATCCAGCAGCGTCTCCTCTTGAAGCCCCGTAAAAAGTCCTTTTCCGCGTGTCGAGAAAGTCTATTTAAGCTAGCGTTGCCTAACCCCTTCCCTCGAAAATGTCACGCGATGCTCTGAAATTAGAACGCTTCCTATTGGCTGTCACTATACCGAAATTCATACTACACAAACCATACCAAGCACTATTAAAAGGAAAGATCGTTATTCGTTCATAATAATAACTAATAAATTAAACCCTCATTAAATGTTCCCTTGAGCTAATACTCTAGTATAAATCAACCCTAATTTCCTTATGCGAGCCTTCCCTCCACATCAAGGCCGGAAACCGTAAGTCTGTAGAACGTTTTCCATTGGTTGTCACTCTATGGGAGTTCATGCCTTTCAAATCATACCAAGTATCAAGTACTATTAAAAGAAAACATTGTGATTTCGTGTTAATAATAACTAATAAATTAAACCTTAATTTAACATGTACAGACCTAATATTCTAGAATGAATAAACCCTAGTTTTCCTTATGTGTTACTTCTTTCCATGTCAAAGGCGGACATCGTCAGCCCGTTCATACAAACCTAACTACCCACTAACAAAATGCAAACTAAAAATAAATTCAATTACTTTTACCCGACTGGGCAATAAGGAGGGTCATGTGTTAACAATATGAATATTAATTTAGTATGAATCATTTTAAAAGCTCTGAGATTGTAGCAAAAGTACCTACCTACCTATGTGTCAACATATTCAAGAGTATTTTCAATTGATTCCCGGAATGACCGGTACACCACCCCCTGGAGAATTAAACGAAGATATTATTTATAATATCTGAGGCTTGATTATCCAACCATTCAAGGAAAATACTCATACCTTATACAACTTCTTCCGCCTTGCCACTTCATGTACATTGATAAATGTAACTCAACCCTCATCGTAACGATCAGTCTCACAGCTCCCGCAAAGAACATCAAAACATACCATCTCTTCGCGCCCTGGAACGAGATTGAAACCAATGTTAAAACGAATAATGACAATTCACATCCTAAATTCCTAATTCACCCTGCGGCCAACCGACCCTGTACCCACAATAGTCACACCTACCTCGTCTACCTTCCCTGAAGTTCCAGAATGGAACCTATTCCCGAATATACAAAGTATACGACGACGACACTATCTTGCTAATAATCACAACCTAAATAATAACTTGAAATAATTGAAACCTACCTACAACATGCGAACGTACCAAATGCGAACTTGCAAAAAAAAAAGAAAATCTATGCGTCATTCCACACGAATATATTGATGCTGCTAAGCTAATACATACGACATATCACAACACAATTTACTGTAAATACTGTTATTTATAACAAAACAAACAATTCATAAGTTCTTACCGAAAATCTTCCTCAAATCTGACAATGATTTGATTCCAGTGTTGTCACCTCTTCAAAATCAAAAAATAATATGACAACGATTTAAAATTATTATCGTGAGTTGCATTAATTTTAATTAGCTACACGATAATAAGGACTCCACCCTAGCCTTAATTATCGAAGCTTGGTTGGAATTTAAAATTGACTTCGAAAAGCCTTGCCTAAAATATAGGTATACATATACCTAATCTAATCTACAGAGTTCCTACGAAACCCACTTATAAAATATCTACTGAATTAGTAACTATTACGCCTAAATGGCAACACCCATTAGAAGAAGAAGAAAAAAAAAATACAATATTGATATAAAATCGATAATTGAATGAGCCGAACCACATCACCACGCTTGTTGTGTCTGCTAATTGGTAGCGAACCTAAACCACTGAGCTAACCCAGAACCTCTAACCGAAACGGATAGATGGCGCTGACGACAACGACGACGCTAGCTCCCTCTATAATGCGCCATTACAACTAAGTATACAAGGATGTAATATTATGACACGCCGATTCAAACCTATTTAACAAAATAAAATTATGAGACCCGTCGAAAATTCCACTTACTGCGCGAGCGCCTAGCGCTTGCTAACATACTTCTACAGCCTCTGAAACAATCAAACAAATTAATGACAACAAACCCTAGCGGTAAACCATCCGAAACGATTAGGCAACACGTGCTAATAATGTAACCCAAAATAAATACTTATCTAAATCTTAGGCTTACTATTGCCTACACAACCAAAGATACAATACAAAAGCGGTCACCCATCCAAGTCCTGACCTCGCCCAACGTTGCTTAACCTGAAAGATCGTTCAGGCAAAAGACAAAAGCGGTCACCCATCTAAAATATTGACCAACGTTGCTTAACTGGAACGATTGTTGTCAACAAATCCCACCTCGACAGCGAACCTACAATCAGCCAAACCTACCAACGATCAGAGTCAACAATTATTTGAAATTAATCAACAAATAAATAAATCAACAATTTGAAAGTACCTACTTAGTCAAATCTGAAAAATGGAAGGTAGTGAGCAAAAACATCTACCTACCCACAATATGTAACCTCAACCTTGCTTCCCGTAGCTGTACCTAGACCGCAACGATGGACGTGCCCCTAAAACGATGCTAGACATAAACGTGACTTAAAGTTGCCCAACGGCTCAAAACACGGTTGCTATGGTTTTTAACGATTCACGGCTAAGAAAACAGCGCAAGCTGGCGCCTATTTCCGCAGACAGAGATAATGAACGTATCTTCCTACATAGTATTCTTAAACCAATGCTAGACATAAACGCGGTTTAACGTTAACCCACGGGTTAAACCACAATCCTAATGGATTTTATAGTCTACCTACATAGTGTTATTCCTAAAACAATGCTAGACATAAACGCGGCTTAACGTTAACCCACGGGTTATACAAGAACAGGACAGAAATGAAGTTAACTAAGATTTATGGCTATCAATACAACCTGATGTGTCCTGTTTGCAGATACAATATGAGACAGACACGAGACAGAGGAACCTACCTAGTATTACCAAAACAATGCCAGACATACGTGACTTAAGGTTAGGCCACGGGTTAAAATACGATTCCTACGGTTTTTTATCGATGTGTGAACGTGACGAAATATGGATAAAGGGCGGCTACGTTAACCAATGTTTATGGCTAACGGCATAATGTGACTCCTATTTCCGCAGACAGATATGAACGTATCTACCCACATAGTATTCTTAAACCAATGCTAGGCATAAACATGGACCACCTAATATCCCTAAACCAATGCTAGACATATTATGGGCCCTCCCTTCCTAACTTAACAGTTTTTATCGATGATGAACATTTGTTAAGGGAAATGAAGTTAACCCAAGCTTATGACTAACAACCTACCGCCTATCTCGGCAGACGGAGTTGGTGAACATCTCTACCTACCTAGTAAGCTATTGTTAAAACAATGCTAGACATAACTCTGCTTTTATGGAAGTGTGAAAGTGTCAAAACGGAGTTTAACAGAACTGAGGTTAACCCAGATTTATGACTAACAGTCAACAACACATTTTGACTTCAGTTTCCGCATACACAGAGAAAACATGAAACAGACACGAGACAGACGAACCTACCTAGTATCCCTAAAATAAAAATACCTACGTTAGTTATAAACGCGACTTAAAATAAGCACGATTGAAATCTAAGCACGATTCAAATCTAACCTATGGGTTTTTATCAAAATGTGAAACCGTCTAAGCGTAGATTCAGAGAAATGAAGCTAACCTAAGTTTATGGTTAACTCTTCCAAATACCCCCTGGCCGGCCTCACCCCCGGCCTATGCAGCCTTTCTTACCCTGAGAAAACCTAACAATTACTCAACTTTGAAACTATCTACATACATTCAAAATTCACGCCCGCCTCGTATGGAGGTAGACAGCGACGATGGATTTCCATCTGCCGCCATCCTGATTTTCCATTTTCCGAGACCTTACTAGAAGTGACAAACGGACCGAAATACATTACCCACATCCATAACTTATTAAGGGAGGGGTATCACCCCCCCGGATAGGCAGCTCTGTACCTAGGTATCCCTCTGCAATCTCTTGATCAGAATGGATGTACTCATACATCAAAATACATTATCGGTTTAAACTATAAGAAATAACAAAAATACATACATACACTTTGAGAACCCTTCTACTATCGGTGGTCTGTTAATAAAATACAAATTAACATAGTTAAACATGTTACAAATGGACCGACATACATAAATTCGAAAAACATTACCCTACTCCTATCTGCAGTCGGATAATGACCCACACATTATCCTAGTCAATCAAACCTTTAACTACAAGAAGTTACGAGCGACATACATACATTCGAAAACATAACCCTACTCCTATCTGCAATCGGTTTAAGTTCCGATGGAATAGACATACTTAAGTAAGTAATGAGAATATAACTTTCAACCGCATCTACACTTAACTTATTAAGGGTGGGGGTTTCACCCCCCGGCTAGTCAGTCCCGTATCTATGTATCCTATAGCAATCTCTTGATCAGGATGGATGTACTCATATCGGTAGTCTGTTAATAAAATACAAACTAACATAGTTAAACATGTTACAAATGAACCGACATACATAAATTCGAAAAACATTACCCTACTCCTATCTGCAGTCGGTTATAGCTATGATGGGACCGACACTTGAGTTGCGAGCGACATAACATTCGAAAACCATTATACCATTATATCTGCACTCTGTTAATAACAATCTCCTGGAATAGTAACTAGAGAACACCGCCCATCTCCCACAATCCTGACACCCCCCATCTCCTACAATCCTGACACCCCCCATTTCCCCGTTTGACCTGACACTCCTTAGGCCATCACTTCCTATAATTACCGACAGAGTTACCTAAATACATCTTACACAATGTACGCGAACACACTTTCTACCACAGAACTCGTTAAGTATACAACCTCAGTTTACAACCTCAAGTATTTACATAAACTCGAGTACCCATGCAACCTAAGGTATACATAAGAACATATATACACAACTTGAGTATAGGTACAGCTTCAGTATACATAACCTCAAGTACATAATCCCATGCCTGTCTACCATAGGAGTAGACAGAGCCGACGGAATTCAGTCTTCTGCGATCATGACACCATACCTCCTCCACATTCATTGTAACTCTTATGCATCTACGTACATTCACGCAGTAGAATAGCTTAGCAATTTTGCTACGAGATTATACCCTACGCCTGAAATAGACTTACCGTCCTAAATCCTATTTTACTTACAACTCTTACCTTACTTACCTTATTTATAAATTAAGAAATACGACTAACCTTAACCCATTAACGCACCCCCCGATTCCTGAAAATCCTAACTAAAATTAATTTTACGTAAATACCTATTTTACGCACGAATTTAACCTAGTAAACCTGTAATGAATCAATTCATCAAACCTGCAAGCGATCTCATAAACCCCTCATTTGTTTACACGGAACCATATTGTGGACCGAAGTCCACATTAAAGATATACATGAATACATAATAATATACATAAATACACAACATAACATACGTTATACATAGATATATACACATCCTGGGAATTAGGCAACCATATTGTGACGATCCCACCCTACCCTTAAGCAACCCCCCCTCTAAGCAACCCCCCTAAAAGCTACGTGAAACCCTGAAGGGGTGAAAACCTACAAAAAGCTACAAAACTAAAGAAAAGCTCTAAGCTCTACGTGAATGCTACTTACAACATGAAGCTTTAAGATACTTACCAAAGCTCTTACTAAACTTGTTGCAAATAAAGCTAAATACTAAAGAATTAATAATATTGAATGAAAGTTATCTACTAAAATTAATTAATAAGGCCAAATTGTGATCGTCTACCCTACGTTGTTGTTTCCTACTGTAGTAACACTCAGAATCTTCAAGGGTTTTGAGATCGCATTTACAGGATTGAGAAAAGAAACATTAGTCAGGTTTAAAACATAAAAACATTTATTGACAGAACCTATCATACAGCATCTTCTTATTAGTAGCACGATTAATAAAACTTAGGCTAAGTTATCTTAAATCTAATTCAAACAAGTTTCAAATACGTCCCTATCTATAGTACAAAATGATATTCGTTAAAATGGAAAATAAGGTATTACGGATGAACAGACTTGGATACAATTAATTACCTTTTCACATTATTCATTGCCCATCCCAGGGCCTGAACACAATACTAAACCTCGGCAATATATTTACAGAACTACCATGACTACGAGTCAACCCTATGAAACTTTCAAAGATCTTATACAATTTATATTGAAAATGAAATTAAACAATTAGAATGGCTAATTGAGAGAGGATCTTACAACTAATATTAAAACCGTAAGCGGAGGTTGCCTGCAACCAGAAAAATAGGTTAATATCGACTTAAGATGAGTTTCACATAAAAGAAGAAGAATTACACAAGAAATATATAAATAGGTAGGTACTGGTGGAGAATAAGTCTGGCATTCTGGATAGAAGTGAAGAAAATTACCCAGACATCTGAATCTCTGTAAAAAATTACTGTTAGATGTGAGGACATATCCTGTAAGAGGTTATCCTCTTAAAAAATATGATCTCACGGCCCCTGGCTCCACACCACCGCCATCGAGGCGATAGACACCAGCCAAGGTGCGTGTCTCCTCAGAGTGGATGATGGAGAGGAATCTGATATTAAAAGCTGCTATTTCGCAAGACTAATAATCTTTCAGTCCCTCCTATTGAAGTTCTTAATATTACTAGATTCATTCTAGTGCTTCTGGAGTGCCCAGTTACTGATAGAATTGGTTTAATCCAATTAGGTAGTAATTCAGACCTTCTGGTCAAGTATTTGCACATTGTGCGTACAAAGGTAGGTTCGATACCTTGTACAACTGGAAAGGTAGGTTCGATACCTTTCCACAAAATAAAAGGCAGGATCAATACCTTTTATATTTCCTGTAGGGATAATATAAGAATAGAATGAATTGTAGTAACGGTAAGAATAAGACAGACTGAAGAGATTGTTCACAAATAAAACAAGTTACATTTAATAAGTATAGAAATCAGAAGGGAGTTGGTTAGGATTTAGAGAGATAGGAGAAAGATACCTTGGAGGATTGTAGATCGGAATAGATAAAAGTAAAGCCTAGCATTTAATACTACTGAATTAGCCTTGATTCGTCTGTGTTTGGTCATAGTTGAAGGTTGAATAAGCCGTGCTTTACATCATCGGCCAAGACGATACTCCACACAGCTAATTCGGCGTACAGAGTGGGGAAAATTTGATAGCTGCGGGTATAGTGTTACTGCTTGCCCCAATACTCTCACGAACCAGCCTCCAATAAGACCACTGGATATTGAAACAGTTTCTCGGGCCCTTCCAATCACAGACTGATCATAAAGTAAATAGCTTGCTCACAAAAGCACCAGAGAGTTGATGTATTGTAGATCTATAGACAAACCAGTGCTAACATATGGCGCCGCAAGGACGTTAAAGGTAAATTAAATTGAATTGAATGCTAATTCAATTCAACTATGATGCCAGACCTCAGTTCCATCTATGTTAAGGCTAGGTTCGCTTTGCTCACCACCACCATTGAAGACACAGTAATACACAGATGTAAAATAAATCACAAAGAAATCCACGCCGATCAAATGCTAATATGGGAAAAGAGACATTAATTAAACACACACAAACACACAACAAAGAAATATCTCAGGTAAATACAGTTTATAGGTAGGTCAGGGGAAAATAAAACAACCACACTTGTTCGTAATTTCAATAGTATTGATAGGGGCACACATGCAAACAATATCTCTCTCTGCCCTCGCCTCCCCGTAGGACTGCACCTAGGTAGGGGCCAATTAAGGGATGGATGAGCCTTAATTGACTATAGTTACTGACTCTTAAAACGTCTCACTCCTTCCATTAACCGCAATAATTATATCTTGGTTGTCTATAGAATTTATTTAAGAATTTCACTATCAACTACTTACTTATTTACACACTATAAAGATTATAAAGTAAGATTAAAACATTTACCTAAACCAAGAAAACGATGAAGGAAAACATCGACATGAACCCTACATGCCGTAGAAATTAAATCTATGGCATGTGCAAACCGCCAATCCGCACTAGGACCGCGTGGTGGATCATGGTCCGGGCAATAGGGGCATAAATATATAGTCTAAAACCACATTGACGTATTAAAATATCCATCGGGTCACAATCTATGGCTTCAATCACTAATAACACTATAATTCTACTAGGTTCAATGCAAAATTTAACACGTGGCCCACAGAACAATCGTATAAAACTACCGTCGCGCGAGAATAAAAATTATACTATGTTCACTGCAGATAATAACACGTGGCGCACAGAACAATCATATAAAACTACCGTCGAAAGAGAATAAAATTATACTAGGTTCAGTGCAAATCCCAACACGTGGCGCACAGAACAATCATATAAAACTACCGTCGAGAGAGTAGCTGTAATAAAATATGTGATTAGCAACAATTAACGTATACTCACGAACTCTCGATAATGGGATTAGATATAATAAATACATATATGCACACATAAGTACCTTTCTTCACTTGAAATCGCTGGGATTCCAAGCAGTTGGATCATGGAATGTGAGGAAAGGTTACCCGGCACTCTCATCCAGACTCAGACGAGATTGTTATAATACTAACACAGGATAAAGGTGTCTTGTCCTGTACCGGGCTGGTTGATTTATAGGAGGAATTTGGTTAGGAAACAGGTATAGGTGATGGTAATAGGAAGAATTTGTCCTAATGGTCCCTACGTGGGAAATATCATAGATAAATAAGATATCCAATAAAATAAACTTCAATATAAAGAAGTTTAAACTAAAAGAGCCTACTATCACTCACTGCGTAATAAATTCCCGCCAACTAAGCTAGGCTAAGCTATGGTTGCTTCCTTGGCCATGCGTAGTGTTCCATTGGCGCCTCTTCCCAGCCCGGCAGCGTCTCCTCTTGATGGTCCGGCAGCGTCTCCTCTTGATGGTCCGGCAGCCAGTCCAGCAGCGTCTCCTCGTCTTGATGTGTCCCTCTTGAAGGCCCGTGAATCATTAATCCAGCAGCGTCTCCTCTTGAAGCCCCGTAAAAAGTCCTTTTCCGCGTGTCGAGAAAGTCTATTTAAGCTAGCGTTGCCTAACCCCTTCCCTCGAAAATGTCACGCGATGCTCTGAAATTAGAACGCTTCCTATTGGCTGTCACTATACCGAAATTCATACTACACAAACCATACCAAGCACTATTAAAAGGAAAGATCGTTATTCGTTCATAATAATAACTAATAAATTAAACCCTCATTAAATGTTCCCTTGAGCTAATACTCTAGTATAAATCAACCCTAATTTCCTTATGCGAGCCTTCCCTCCACATCAAGGCCGGAAACCGTAAGTCTGTAGAACGTTTTCCATTGGTTGTCACTCTATGGGAGTTCATGCCTTTCAAATCATACCAAGTATCAAGTACTATTAAAAGAAAACATTGTGATTTCGTGTTAATAATAACTAATAAATTAAACCTTAATTTAACATGTACAGACCTAATATTCTAGAATGAATAAACCCTAGTTTTCCTTATGTGTTACTTCTTTCCATGTCAAAGGCGGACATCGTCAGCCCGTTCATACAAACCTAACTACCCACTAACAAAATGCAAACTAAAAATAAATTCAATTACTTTTACCCGACTGGGCAATAAGGAGGGTCATGTGTTAACAATATGAATATTAATTTAGTATGAATCATTTTAAAAGCTCTGAGATTGTAGCAAAAGTACCTACCTACCTATGTGTCAACATATTCAAGAGTATTTTCAATTGATTCCCGGAATGACCGGTACACCCGGCATGTGATGTTTTTGCTGGTCGGTGGTCGAGTGTGTGTAAAGAGTGCATGAGGTTATGTGAGGAGATGGATGAATGACGATAACTTCACATATATTTTAGGTTTACCTACCCTGTGGTTCTATTCATTTTTGTTAGTATTTATGCTAATTTAATTTATACTAGTAAGGTACTAATCCTATTAAAAAAAATTGTGTCCTAATATTATGTAATTTCACAAGACTTTAGTCTCAGTACTGTTATGCTGTGGAGTGTAATTTAAATAAATAATAATAAAAAAATAGACGGTTTAACACGCTACTACTACAGAATTTGACATTTCTTGCACTAAAAACTGTTTATGAACGAATAAAGTAGAATGTGCTATACGCGGCGGTTTATTATGAAGATCATTATGCAAGAAAAAAACTGTTGCAATAATCAGTTCTCGATGTCAATTTTATTTAGTAAATAAATGTATATTTTAGGAAGTCTTACATCTTTTTTCGTCGCTAACCAATCAAGACCCAGAACGGATTTTTTACATTGTAGAGGTATAGATGAGAGCAGAACTTTCATACGTGTCTCATCATCACGACAGCATATCATACAGACGGCTCTGTTATTCTTTGTATTATTCTTTGTATTATATTCACTCTTTGTAGTAAACTCGACCAATCCAAATTAATATATCTACATTAGGCTACACACCGGAAGAGACTAGTTCCCACAAGACAGGGAATCCTAGTGTGGGAACTAGAGCTCACAACTTACTTACTAAATAAACAAACAAAAATGCTGAATTAATTTTATTAAGTATGCATGTATTTTAGATTTTTTTTGATTTTGATACCAAATAAATTATTATTATTATTATATATTTTAACTCCATACAGAGACTCTATTAAGCTTGCGGCGATTTTTTGTTGCCTCCAATCTTAAATGAACTCCAATGACAGCTTTGTTAATCATATGCACCATTAAAAAGTCTTAACCCAAAATCTTTATCGTAACCGCATTATCAGCTAAAGAGCTACTCCCTTACTTTGTTCTTTTACCGCCCACAAACCCACCATTGTCGTCTTAAGGCTTCGTATGCGCGTATTTTCAGTTTTTCTACGAAGGCTACGACTAAACATATAGCAATCTTGGGGTGTCTAGTTAGAGACTGATGAATACCGATACACGATTGGATAAACTTCGCTCGATAGAACAAAATCGCAAACATACCCATTCCATGTCTTATAAAATGAAAGTTATATCTAAACCGAAATAGTTATCATACAAAAAATATATCAAAATGTAGGCTACTATAAATACCAGAGCTTGTTTTAAAAAATCTGATTTTTGTATGCGTATTTTTATTTCCATGCCAAAATTCATAAAAATACGAATATTGAGGCACCACAGACATCTTCCATCTCACTCTTGCTTTTGACAACCATATACCTAGCGCCTTAATCATATGCACCATTAAAAAGTCTTAACCCAAAATCTTTATCTTAGAATTAAAACTATAGTGAGTCATTGCTACAAATTATTATTAATATATAAACGGATATCACTCACTTATATTGTTAAAGTCGGCAATTAGACTTTATATATAATAATCTCTATCGTAACCGCATTATCAGCTAAAGAGCTACTTCCTTACTTTGCGCTTTTACCGCCCACAAACCCACCATTGTCTTCTTAAACGGCATTAGGGTCTTCCCGGGTGCGTTCCGGTATATTTGGGTCAGACTCCGAATTCGGATCACGTGCTTCCATTTGTTCCGATGTATTGCCCGGCCGATGGCCGGAACACCTGCCTTGTTTAGATACTGCCATTACGGCTTACACCATTTGGGTGATTTGGGGGTGCATAAGATTTGCTTTTATATTGAATTTTGGATGTTTAGCCTCGAACTAGAACTGCACAAACATGACAGCTAAAATAAAGGGGTCAGTAACTGGTATAAGTACGAAATAAGATCATGGGCACACGAACACTTGTTAAGGCGTCGTGTGCGCGGATTTACAGTTTTTCTATGAAAGCTAACTACTAAAATTCAACGTCTGATAAAAATATATATCAATCTTAGGGTGTCTAGGGACTGATGAATACCGATACACGATTGGACAAACTTTGCTCGATAGAAAAAAATCGCAAACATACCCCTTCCATGTCTTTAAAATGAAAATTATGTCTAAACCGAAATAGTTATTCATACAAAATTATATCAAAATGTAGGGTATCATAAACACGTGAACTTGTTTTAAAAATATCTGATTGTTATTGGCGTGTTTTTGTTTCCCTGCCAAAATTCATCCAAAATTAATAAAAATACAAATATGAAGTCATTATGCCGTGCTCTTCACTCCGCCGCTGCGGGACATATTCTGTCTCGCGCTAAAGTTTGACAGCTGGCAGCCCCTTAAGAAGGCGTATTACAGAATAGATGACTATTGAAACGATGAACATGCATGGTGTGTGTCGCCGGTTCCGTATGAAGGATAGAGTTTAGATTACTAATAACAGTAATAGTTATGTAAGTACCTAGTTATTAAGTAATTGTGTTGTTGCCACTTTTTCTCCTCAGAGTTCCCTTGCAAAGTGGTGTAAATGTAAATTCAAAAATATGTTGACGTGCAAAAATGTACACAACGTACTTGCAATAAAGAAATTTGACTTTAGACTTTGACAAAATAGCATTTTTATCGCCATAATTTTAGCATTCGACCAATCAGGCAACGTTTCAAGCAAGAAACGACAATATTGTGGATGGTTTTGAATACACTTCGAAGCTGCGTTCGCATTCAGAGAAAACTGTAATTTTCTCGCTACAAACTATGCGTGATCGAATGGCGACGAATCAGAGTTGGCGGCATTGCCAATATTTACGCCAACCACACAAGAAATGCCATTTTATAACTGATTGCAGATGAAGCTTTATAATACCAGATATCCCATTATTTCTCTTGGTTTAACATTGACTTGCTTTTGTTACAGGTAAACAACAAATTGCAGACACTTTGTATACATCTTTGTAAGTGTTACAATAATCGGCGTTATCTATAGCTAACCTATCCTATACCTATACCACCTTAAATCCAGTGTCTTATTTTGTAAACAAATATGATCGTCTAATTACCCGTTGTCATGAAACAATGAAGGAACTGATTAATCGAACCTGTTCATCATTGTGAAAATAAAATGATCCGATCTAATAATGTGAAAATGCAATAATGCAATAATCACAGAACAGCTTAAAATGTTAGTAGAATAGTTTTAGTTTACAAAATAATACACTTGATTTGGGTTTCGGTTTACAGAGATCCACCACATTTGCCTTAGATATTACTCCTACGCACCATTGTACAGTCGAAGACAGAGATAAGTATACAGGGGGCCTCAATAAGGTTGAGATTTTCTCAAAAACTACTGGACCGAATATAATAATTATTTTACAGTTACATAGTTTTAACTTTTATCTATCAAACAGTGAAAGAATTTTTGCAATATGTCAAGTAGTTTTTGAGATAATCTCAACCTTAAAAACTCTCCTGTACACCTTTCTCTGTGCTCCACCGTACCATCAATTTTAAAAATGTATAAAGTTAATATTTCCATCAACCGAAGTTTATATCGATTATAAGTAAGGCTGTAAGTATTTAAAATAATGTGCCGTTAAATTTTATATATATTAATGATTTAAAAATGACTTGCTACTTAAAATGACTTGACAATTATGTTAGATATATTTCAATTTATGTTGTGTTAGATATATTTCAATTTGTATGCCCAAGGGGCAGAAAGTATTGAAACAATCAATATATTACGATCTATGTACTTACATACTTTCTAATACAAATAAAGAATTTTGAATTTGAATTTTGAATTTAATCTGGAACCGCATAAAATATACACTTTTGATATTTTAAAGTTTGAAAACAATGAAATTACAAAACAATTTTTTAATAAATACGCATTCCGCAACAATTTTGTATCCGGAGAATATTTTGATTAAACCAAAAATGAGACCAGAGGATTCACGACAAATATGCCAAAATCAGGCCAAAATGATAATTACCTATAGACACGTAGAGTTATAATTCTACGAATAAAATTCAAAATTATCGTTAGCATAGAACATGAATTCGAGCAATCGTGTTGAGTGCCACGAAGCTAATCTCAATTCTAGTTTCGAACTAGAGAGTAAGGGATCATACAACCCGACTGCCGACGTGATCCAATCTCTGCCTATGATTGATACCCCGGGCTCCGTCTGCGGCACTTTGGACAGATGCAATTTTTTACCTCTCCGTTTTGACAGTCAGCTGAATTTAGGATGAAACGATTTATATCGGGCCCGGTTTTACGAAATGTCGGATTTATTTCGTTTGATTGCTAAAGTTGCGGTGATAGTTTTAAAGTATTAGTGCTAGGTTCAGAAGAAGACAATCTTATTGGCTAACTAAATAGGACGAATGATTGTCTCTAGATGTAATGCTCCCACTTCACTTGGCTATTCGTATTCGCTATTGGGTGTTTGTCGTATTTGTCAAATACTTGACGTACGGACAACAGCAGATCAATGGTAACTCTTGCAGTGCAATTTTAAATCTTACGACGCAGATAATAAGAACGATCCAAAGTGCAAAGTGTTACACTTGATCTGCTGGTAGCTACATACAAATAAGACGAATATTATGTCAAACATATCAACCACACATGGCAATTACTCAAGTACGAATAACCAAGTGAAGTGCCACCGTAAGGTATACTTACGCTAAACTACTATGGCGCGGAACATGTATTATAATTATGATTATTTTAATTCAGAACAGAATTCTGCAAAGTTACAGAAGCAGTTATAAAATCATTTTCTAAACTGTTCGACATCGAAAGCTTAAACTATGTAGCATTCATCATGTTGGAGCCAAGAAACAAGACGACACTTCTCTAAATGTGCTCGGAATAGAAGAGCATTGGCAGAAATCACAGATAAAGTTTCGATTCCAAAAAGATGCAAATATGAAACCACAAAATGGTCACACAATGGTTCAAAAAAGATGCAAATACAGTACAGTCGAAGACAGAGATAAGTATACAGGGGGCCTCAATAAGATTGAGATTTTAAAACTACTGGACCGAATTTAATAATTCTTTTACAGTTACATAGTTTTAACTTTTATCTATCAAACAGTGAAATAATTTTTGCAATAGCTCAAGTAATTTTTGAGAAAATCTGAACCTTAAAAACTCTCCTGTACACCTTTCTCTGTGTTCCACCGTACCTACTGTAATGGACCGCTACCCACCCCAACGCAGGAAATCAAAAAGTACTGAGCTAATTATATAATGATACGGGTTTTTGATAGTACATACATAGGTACACTGCAATGGCAGTTACGTACTTGATACAAATTATATTGGACAGACGCGTTCAAGGGACAAGAATTAGTTCCAAAAATACTTGGAAGTAAACTGCAGGTTATTCCTTTTTTGAAATGGGTTTTATGGTCCTAAGTATTTCTGAAAGGCGATAAATTTTCTAAAAGTGTGTTTCTTAAAAGCGATATTTAAAAGTGTCAGTTCGAAGACTCAATTGTTTTATTTATTAGGGTTATTCTTTAGAAACGAACGTTGTTATTTTAAAGTTGTAACCTAAGACGCCAATTGAGAGATCTATTGAAACATTGGGGACAAAGTAAGTGGTTTCAACATTTGGCGCGACAAAAAATCTACTAAATTACTTAAAAATACTCTTTTTCACAGTTCATGGGAAAACTCCACCCAAAACCTAATCAACCAATAATAAACCCCTAAAGATAATGTCGACGCCTTAAGGTTTTTTGCAGAGCCAATATTGACCAATAGCTAAATCACAAAGCGGGGACGCCATGGATGCGCAGACGCTTTTGCGTCACTAGGGGATGAATTTATCTAGTTAGTTTATCTCGGAGCGTGGTCAAGTTCGCATAACTTTCGATAAGTTGGTTAAAAGTTACGTCGGACTACTGTGAAAGTATAGATTTATAAGTTACAGTTTAGTTACATTAGTGACAATATATTTTATTAATTAATATAAAGATGAGATCTTTATAACGAACGTATTGTGACAAAGTGAGTGTTGTATATATGGATATGGAGCCCGGAAACCTCATCGCAACGGAGATCTAAAGCTAAGTAGTGCTGGCCGCTTTCCACCGATGGCAAAAGTTCACGATATCAACTAGAATAAATTATACTGACACTAAGTACATGTGTTCTGTCTATGACAAAAGTCTATTAATGAAACTAAGTAGTGCTCTACTGACGACAATACCCATCTATTGTACTCCTATAACTTATTATTCACACTAAATAGTGTAAATTCGGCTTCTACTGACGACAATGAGTCCAGATTGATGTTATGTTAGACTAGCTGCTTTATAACGGCCACATGATCTGTCCAAACGATATAATCGAACTATACTATTTATATTTACTTTATATCGCAACTGACTACCTGACCAAAATACTTGACGTTATGCGATATATTACAGACAACTAATTAATGTGTGACGACGATTTACACGACGATACCCGTACTTAATGATATTATTACAAGTGGATTTAATGACTCCACAATGACAAGGTCAATTCGATACCACAGTGGACACCGTCCTAAGTATTACCAAAACGAACCATTCATAAGGCTACGACAGCTGAGTGCCTTGTATATGTATAATAATGATTCTTCCTTACAGCTACACGGAAGCTTAATGTATTTGCATGGCATTCGCATGAAATATGTATGAATGAACATAAGCCGTACACATCAACACTGCCGAAGGCACACTCATTTTTAAATATGATGTAAGAGGTGTGGTAAAAATACAGAAATGTACACTATATACTTATCTATGTACTCTCGTCATCTCGCCCGCGCAGAGCCGATTCATAGTCCTAGGAAAGCGGTTCCAGCCTTCTGTAACCGCTCATGTATGGAGGGTAAACTGTCGCCAGTGCTTGATACGACTCTATCTATCATATGTATTAATATAACGAGAGTGAACGATCCAAAAGTGACGTCCACGAAGCTACCACGCCTCTATGGAAGGAGGATAACAAACACTTTTATATTGTAACCAGCACCTTGCCTTATCCTTAGGGATACACGTCAGATGTAGTCGAAGCTGTACCCCTGCACCTACGACACGCTATAGTGGGAGGTTGGCGGCAGCAAAACCGGGCAAAGCCCCAACAAACTGGAATACCTACGGAACTGGAATACCTACGAAACTGGAATACCTATGGAACACATACTTATTTATTATTTGCGCCCTCCGCACTTCGCGTGCAAACAGGGACGTACTACCTTTATAGGTACTGTAAGCTAAGACTCTCTGACAACCTATCTATACAGAAACTCACAATATCACACATGACGTACGCCGAATACGTATTGGGGGAAATATTAAAATCGCGAGAATTATATTCAAACGAAATGGCCTATGTAAGTTCGCCCTTACAGCTATCTGAACGAGACGATGTCCAGTTACGAGTCGCCGAGGCTGACACCTGTTAATATAAATTACACAATAGCGTAAGGAATCTACCTGTTTAAGCATGACAACTATTGTACCGAAATTGGCGCCATACAACAACAAATATACTCGCGCGTGCCGTGAGCTTATGAATGGAACGTACCCTAACTGTTCATTGACTGTTACTTTGGGTATTAACCTGACTATCACGAACTCTAATCTGACAACATTTAGAGATCCTATTTTATCCCAAGCATGTTATAAATGTTATATAATACTCATCTTGATTTATAATTATTATCTTTCTATTTCATCTTTACGATGAAATCACCTTTGTTTGAAAGTGGAACTTGGTTAGCATTGTTATTTTAAATCTACAGGACGCTGAGAGAGACACCTGTCGGAGACATGTGCCGTAGCGGAGAGTCACCCAGTAGTTGCCCCGACAGGTTAGTTGCATGCCTTTACATGCGAATAATACCACCATAAATTCCGTATTAAAACAACTTCGACGTTTTGCGTTTGTTAATAAACGCGTAATAATAATTGAATTAATCAAACATACAATTGTAATACATTTTATTTTATGAGCAAAAGCATTAAGACGATGACGGACTTTAAATTAAACAATAATATTTATAGACGATCATGCCACTAATCATTTTATTAATTATTTAGATCTTCATTCACGACTTTAGGTATCAATAGGTTTAGGTGTTCTGAGGGGGTTAGGTATCTAGGCTTTACCTTAGGTCTAGATTTAGATTAGACCTAGGTTAGGTCTTAGCTCTAGGTTCTTGCGGATTTGCATAAGCCAGGGAGGGGGGGCAATCTCATCTGTTGCCGGTGTCCCAGAATTTCGTCATTAAATGCACTAATGAGTTGACTGATTACTTTGTCTATCGAAATAGTAGATAATAATTTGTTAAATTATTTTTGCAACGAGATAAAAGGGTTTGGGTTACTACACAACACAACGTAGAATTTATTGTTTAATTTCAATACATTTTAACAAACAAAAAAATACACAACGTAGGAAATATAAAGAATAGCTCATAAAATAAAACATTTGGACTTTAAATAAAACTTGCAACAAATGCGGGAAATAATAATAGATGATAAAACATTGTTACGGTTGCGCAGTGAACACTTCTTTACAATTTGTCACTCCTTTGTTTTTACAATAGTTTGCGCAGGGTCTGGGCCATCTGCTGAGGAAAGAAAGAATAGTCTGACGCGCGTCTATTACTTAATTACCCCGTCACTAAAGCAATAGTTGCATAAAGAAAGTTTGGAACTTTATTCAAAATAAAACCTCAATAAAATAAACGATTGTAAAACAGTTTACATTTATGGTTATGACGGCAATAGTATGAGTAAAATCTTAAAAGAGTTCTTGTCGTAAACAATTGTTGAGTAAAATAAAAGTTACAATCATATGGTGTGGTATTATGAGGCATGGGAAGGGTGTGTAACTACCTGACTGGTTGTATTGAGAGACGCCGACGCGTCATATTAAGCTTTGTATAGTTCAGGTTTCTCAGATCATTGGCGGAGAAACTAATAACAATTAGTTTTTTTCTGGTTGTAACAGTTGTAGTTTGGGATGGCGATGCACTGACTTACGGCGTTTTACAGGATTTTACAGTCTGGGAGGGGAGAGTACTTACATTCTTTCTCAGTTCATTGATGGAGGAACTAATAACAATTAGTTTTTTCTGGTTGTAACAGTTATAGTTTGGGATGGCGATGCACTGACTTACGGGGTTTTACAGGATTTTACAGTCTGGGAGGGGAGAGTACTTCCATGCTAAATGATACTGATTCAAATGATTAATGTCATCATCATCATCATCATCAGCCCGTATCAGTCCACTGCTGGGCGTAGGCCTCTCCCAAAGCGCGCCAATCAACCCTAAGCTCGGCCCTCTGCATCCAGTCCCTGCCAACCATTTTGCGAAGGTCATCCCTCCATCTGGTCGGGGGGCGTCCCACACTACGTTTACCCGTTAGTGGCCTCCATTCGAGAACTCGTCTACCCCATCGGTTATCGGTTCTACGACAGATGTGACCAGCCCACTGCCACTTCAGTTTACTGATTCTATGAGCAATGTCAACCACTTTTGTCTTCTGGCGGATATACTCGTTTCTTATTCTATCAAACAGAGAAATTCCAAGCATAGCTCTTTCCATAGCTCGCTGAGCGACTTTGAACTTGTGGTTCAATGGTATGATTAATGTATTGATTGAAAATGGTTATTATAATAATGTAGCAGGTAAAATTTACACATAATAGGCAATGGTTATTTGTTAGTAAGAAATTAGGAGAGCCTATGGCTATTACTAACTAAATAATTTCATAATCAGTGGAAGTCTGTCTGAATGTCCACACTGTTAAGGCACATGCCTACATCGAGGAAGCTGAGACCGTGATTCATGAGGCAGGTACAATGCGGATTGATGATTACACAATACACGTGCCTTAGGGGTTTGTTTTGTTCTCAGACATGTAGATTTTCTCACGATGTTTTCCTTTATCGTTTAGAGATAACGATAAATGTGCGTAATTTTCCATTCGGTGAAAAAGAAGGAACGAGGAAACATCATTGTTTCATTGTTAATTTGGAGATCGAACTCGGGCCTACGTAACGGAAAGCGTCTTAGCCACTGCGCTATGAGATCTAATTTATCGATTTATTGCTGTCGGATTTACCTTGATGTCTTGGTACGATTCACCTCCGAAGAGTCCTTCAGACTAAACGGGACGGTCAATCAGTGAGTGAGTGAGTGAGTGAGTAAGCGAGTGAGTGAGTCAGTGGTAATCGAGCTATATATATATTAGTAATTATTATTTAATTACCCTCGATGCCATGTTATATTCATAGGTAAGACGGTGGAGGCTGAAAACCAATGCTGGTGATTGACTTCATTGTGAAGTCATGGCCAGCAGGTAGATACTGTGTCTCGCCCATTGCCACTCTTAACGGTTAATAACCGGCCGCTAGCCGGAACGAGACGCTCCTAGGTCTCTGCTAGGTCGGACATGTACTCTAGTTTTGATTTACTATTATGTAAAATTTAATGTGACAATTAATTGATTTATTATAATTTTGATTATTGTCTGTAGTGACGAGGCATATGCGCTTTAAAGGGATCGCTAAGAGAGCAAATAAATATGGAGTTATCTAAAGAGATGGTAAGAAAGGTTTGACACATGGTGAAGGGAAAAGTCGGCGGCGGCGACAAACCATTTTACTGAAATGAATGTCGTGGACGAATGCGAGATACAATGCGTTTGGAGAAGCTGTATCAGCTGTGTGTGTGTGTAATCGCAGCATATTGATTTCATCGTCTCTGTTTACCATTACGGAGACAGGCGTGAGTTTATTTATGTATGAATTTAGAACCTTTTGAACATTCGAGAGTAAAAGGGTAGTTCGATTTCAGAAAGCAAACCTGCCTATTGTGAACATGAGCGTAAATATTAGTCACATTTCCACACATGCTCAGGGAGGGGGATGTAATGGACCGCTACCCACCCCAACGCAGGAAATCAAAAAGTACTGAGCTAATTATATAATGATACGGGTTTTTGATAGTACATACATAGGTACACTGCAATGGCAGTTACGTACTTGATACAAATTATATTGGACAGACGCGTTCAAGGGACAAGAATTAGTTCCAAAAATACTTGGAAGTAAACTGCAGGTTATTCCTTTTTTGAAATGGGTTTTATGGTCCTAAGTATTTCTGAAAGGCGATAAATTTTCTAAAAGTGTGTTTCTTAAAAGCGATATTTAAAAGTGTCAGTTCGAAGACTCAATTGTTTTATTTATTAGGGTTATTCTTTAGAAACGAACGTTGTTATTTTAAAGTTGTAACCTAAGACGCCAATTGAGAGATCTATTGAAACATTGGGGACAAAGTAAGTGGTTTCAACATTTGGCGCGACAAAAAATCTACTAAATTACTTAAAAATACTCTTTT
Organism: Tachystola acroxantha; assembly: GCA_963506565.1. Classification (NCBI taxonomy): domain Eukaryota; kingdom Metazoa; phylum Arthropoda; class Insecta; order Lepidoptera; family Oecophoridae; genus Tachystola; species Tachystola acroxantha. Next base: position 11,720,257 of record OY735878.1, read on the forward strand.
TCACAGTTCATGGGAAAACTCCACCCAAAACCTAATCAACCAATAATAAACCCCTAAAGATAATGTCGACGCCTTAAGGTTTTTTGCAGAGCCAATATTGACCAATAGCTAAATCACAAAGCGGGGACGCCATGGATGCGCAGACGCTTTTGCGTCACTAGGGGATGAATTTATCTAGTTAGTTTATCTCGGAGCGTGGTCAAGTTCGCATAACTTTCGATAAGTTGGTTAAAAGTTACGTCGGACTACTGTGAAAGTATAGATTTATAAGTTACAGTTTAGTTACATTAGTGACAATATATTTTATTAATTAATATAAAGATGAGATCTTTATAACGAACGTATTGTGACAAAGTGAGTGTTGTATATATGGATATGGAGCCCGGAAACCTCATCGCAACGGAGATCTAAAGCTAAGTAGTGCTGGCCGCTTTCCACCGATGGCAAAAGTTCACGATATCAACTAGAATAAATTATACTGACACTAAGTACATGTGTTCTGTCTATGACAAAAGTCTATTAATGAAACTAAGTAGTGCTCTACTGACGACAATACCCATCTATTGTACTCCTATAACTTATTATTCACACTAAATAGTGTAAATTCGGCTTCTACTGACGACAATGAGTCCAGATTGATGTTATGTTAGACTAGCTGCTTTATAACGGCCACATGATCTGTCCAAACGATATAATCGAACTATACTATTTATATTTACTTTATATCGCAACTGACTACCTGACCAAAATACTTGACGTTATGCGATATATTACAGACAACTAATTAATGTGTGACGACGATTTACACGACGATACCCGTACTTAATGATATTATTACAAGTGGATTTAATGACTCCACAATGACAAGGTCAATTCGATACCACAGTGGACACCGTCCTAAGTATTACCAAAACGAACCATTCATAAGGCTACGACAGCTGAGTGCCTTGTATATGTATAATAATGATTCTTCCTTACAGCTACACGGAAGCTTAATGTATTTGCATGGCATTCGCATGAAATATGTATGAATGAACATAAGCCGTACACATCAACACTGCCGAAGGCACACTCATTTTTAAATATGATGTAAGAGGTGTGGTAAAAATACAGAAATGTACACTATATACTTATCTATGTACTCTCGTCATCTCGCCCGCGCAGAGCCGATTCATAGTCCTAGGAAAGCGGTTCCAGCCTTCTGTAACCGCTCATGTATGGAGGGTAAACTGTCGCCAGTGCTTGATACGACTCTATCTATCATATGTATTAATATAACGAGAGTGAACGATCCAAAAGTGACGTCCACGAAGCTACCACGCCTCTATGGAAGGAGGATAACAAACACTTTTATATTGTAACCAGCACCTTGCCTTATCCTTAGGGATACACGTCAGATGTAGTCGAAGCTGTACCCCTGCACCTACGACACGCTATAGTGGGAGGTTGGCGGCAGCAAAACCGGGCAAAGCCCCAACAAACTGGAATACCTACGGAACTGGAATACCTACGAAACTGGAATACCTATGGAACACATACTTATTTATTATTTGCGCCCTCCGCACTTCGCGTGCAAACAGGGACGTACTACCTTTATAGGTACTGTAAGCTAAGACTCTCTGACAACCTATCTATACAGAAACTCACAATATCACACATGACGTACGCCGAATACGTATTGGGGGAAATATTAAAATCGCGAGAATTATATTCAAACGAAATGGCCTATGTAAGTTCGCCCTTACAGCTATCTGAACGAGACGATGTCCAGTTACGAGTCGCCGAGGCTGACACCTGTTAATATAAATTACACAATAGCGTAAGGAATCTACCTGTTTAAGCATGACAACTATTGTACCGAAATTGGCGCCATACAACAACAAATATACTCGCGCGTGCCGTGAGCTTATGAATGGAACGTACCCTAACTGTTCATTGACTGTTACTTTGGGTATTAACCTGACTATCACGAACTCTAATCTGACAACATTTAGAGATCCTATTTTATCCCAAGCATGTTATAAATGTTATATAATACTCATCTTGATTTATAATTATTATCTTTCTATTTCATCTTTACGATGAAATCACCTTTGTTTGAAAGTGGAACTTGGTTAGCATTGTTATTTTAAATCTACAGGACGCTGAGAGAGACACCTGTCGGAGACATGTGCCGTAGCGGAGAGTCACCCAGTAGTTGCCCCGACAGGTTAGTTGCATGCCTTTACATGCGAATAATACCACCATAAATTCCGTATTAAAACAACTTCGACGTTTTGCGTTTGTTAATAAACGCGTAATAATAATTGAATTAATCAAACATACAATTGTAATACATTTTATTTTATGAGCAAAAGCATTAAGACGATGACGGACTTTAAATTAAACAATAATATTTATAGACGATCATGCCACTAATCATTTTATTAATTATTTAGATCTTCATTCACGACTTTAGGTATCAATAGGTTTAGGTGTTCTGAGGGGGTTAGGTATCTAGGCTTTACCTTAGGTCTAGATTTAGATTAGACCTAGGTTAGGTCTTAGCTCTAGGTTCTTGCGGATTTGCATAAGCCAGGGAGGGGGGGCAATCTCACTACCACAAAAAGTTTCATCATGACCGGATTCGAACCAGGAACCTCGCCATTCCGTGGCAAGCTGTTTTCCAACGAGCTATTTGCCACACGGAATGGCGACGTCCCTACATCGAATCCCGTCATGGCGATAGCATTTCTCCATTTAATATTTAGATTGTCGTATCGTATAGCGGTGTATATGCATGAAAAAAAAAACAATCTATAAGTATTTTTAAAGCTGCTAAAATGATTTGCAAACTTTACACAAACGCCAAAATCTTCGTCTACAAATATCCGCGAAGTTTGTTCCACATTAGATCAAAACAAGATCATTCCACCAATGACATGGAGTCGACGCAAACAAGCTAATCGTATTCATGGGATTCAGTGATAATACATTCCTTTTGAACCCACAATCACCGATCGCGCAGCTCAGAACACTGTTCGAGACCAAGTTTCTGAATCGCATCGTATCACAGAAATTAGCATTCATGAATGCGTGAAGTAGGGTTGGTACCTATAATAAATAGAACTTACTACTGATCCAAACCGTAGCTTATTTGGAAAAAGCCATGGAAGGCGAAGTCCCCTGGTTCGAATCACGACAATGACCAAATTTTGTTGTAATTCGGATTAGGGAATTTGTGCTCTAAAATGAATTCTGAAAACTTTTCGGAGACCAAGACCCACTTCGGGTCGCTAAGAATACAAAAGTATAAGCCTTTGAAGTTTTTATAAAAATTCTATTTACTTTCTATTACATACAGCAATACATCTACATAAAATACATGCGTCGATGTCTTCTTGAAGTCTTCAAGGCAAGCTAAGCATTCACTAGAGTCATAATCATCACTTACCATCAGGTAAGATCGAGGTCAAATGCCGTAATTAGATGAGAAAATAGTATGGAATATTCTATAAATTCACGTATCCTATAACGTAATTAATTTAACATGCAAGCACGCACATGTGTGATAATAATACCATCAAAGCTATAAGCGACACATCCAACAGACTGCGAGATAAAGATCTCCCAGAGCGTATCATATGTGACAACCCTGGTCACGTCACGTACTGGACTGGGGTTCGTTAGAATGCGGCCCGGGTGAGCCAGAGCTATCCGGAGGCTGTTTTTGACGAATTTATTGCGAAAAGGAAAGTATGTCAGCTTGTCACGTAACTATACTGGAGAATGTGCGACGAATGTAATGCAGGGAGGTGCGAATTACAAATAGTATGCAAATGCAAATTCGTCTGTTGATCTGGAAATTCTGGAATAGTATATTTTATTTGTATTAGCGAATTGAAAATATGTTAGGAACGTTATCTTAGGAACACTAGAATCAAAATCATCCAACAATTTCACCATATTGTCATTCGCGAACATTTTCTGATTAATTTAACGTCGTTTCCTGCCATTTGCGTCCCCCAAACTACCTTATATATTGTTATCAAGTGCGGGTTGCCAAGATTGATATAATTATTGCTACAAATGACCATGCCAGATTCTGCCCCACCACCAACCGCAAGTTGTACAAGATAACGAATAAATGTAAAAATATCTCCGTTTTTTATTCAAATTATTGGTTTAAAATAAAGTTTTGTACAATTTGCGATTCGAAAAAAACAGATTAATTAAGAATTCAGAAAATAGTAAGAAATCGAAGCGATTTATTCATTGTTATTGTTATTCTTCTATATGAGTTGCGAGAGTAGTAGAAAATTATACTGATTATGATTATGCAATATGAAACCTGTAATAAGTCCCCAACAAAATGATAGGTACAGCTTAAATGGTCACGTAATTTTGTAGATGGGGCAAAGCTCCATTGAAATGTGGCAATGTCTTTTAATTAAAAAAAACTATCATTAGAAAGTCATTTTCCCATCATTAGATACTGAGAGAAACACAAAACGCAATTAAAATTGCAATCCACATCGCAAATCGAACTGCGACTAAATAAAAACAGGCCATGGAAGCCATTTATCTTTGTACCGACAATGAGAGAAAAATAGAACGTTCTCTAGTCTCTCCATTCGTTTGAGCTTATCGCCTGTCAAACGCAGATGCGTCTGCAGTCTGGATTCCTTTGCAGGAAGAAATACGTTTAAATGGAAACATACTTCTTTACGCTAATCTGGAAATGTCCCCAATACGAGGGCGCGGAAACGTCTTTACACAAGATATCAGTTTAAAAAAAGCCACGATAAAGGTATAGAGTAATGCTGGAAGGATTATTTCTATCATTAATTTCATACTATTTTATTTTCAAAGATAATTATGTCGTAACACGTATAATTTAAAAGATAGATAGATAAAACATTTATTCATTTCTACAACACACAATACATATACACAGAAGAAATACACAGTTGGTAGATAAATATAGATAACTAGAATAAAGAGGGTTACAATATATATAGAAAGAATACAATTATACAATAATGAAAGTTGAACAAAACAAACAATATTTTAGGTATTTTTAGGTAAAAGGGCTTATGGGTTAAAAAAGCACTTCTTACGTCAAATCTCTTATTGATGTTGATTTTGAATTTGAAACACGGATTCCGAATAATAAAAAGTAAGCGAGTAACTCTCGGTTACTCGCTTACTCGCCGCGGCCTATAGCCGAGCTACAAAACTTGTACTCGCTGCTCACCCACTCGTTTTATAGTAGATAGCTCTACTCGCTCATCGCCGGCGGTGGTACAACTGCCTAAATAAATACCGACTGACGCCAGATAGCGCAGGGCAGGCTGCAGTGGTGCTTTTTGGTGTCGGAAGCCAAGATCCACTTTGGATCTCTAAGCCAGCGGAGTAAGTAAGTACCTAAGTTAAATAAATAACTTAATTAAAACAAATTATTATATATAAACGGATATCACTCACTTATATTGTTAAAGTCGGCAATTAGACCGACAGTTTCGATCGATTTCGACGGTCTTTTTCAAGAAACGTCAACGGCGACGCAGTGAGTGATATCCGTTTATATATAATAATTAATTAAAACACTCTATTGTGTATTTAGAATTATTCCTCAACCAAGTACTTATTTATTTATAGGTTTCTATTAGGAATCATTTTTAGATTTAAAGAGTTTTGTATCCGTTTTATTTACTTTCATTCATTTTATTTTAGTCATTGTCACACATCAGTTTTATTTTTGATTAAAAATAATAAGAACACTGGATTTTTTCCTAGATGCAGGATTCCTCACGATTTTTCCTTATTTAGAGAAGAATTGGCAAAATAATGTATCTAACATTATGTCATTAAAATTGCATTCATTACCACAAATAAATTTTGAATTTTTCGAGAACGACCAAAGAACTCGCGACTCTAGCAAGTGTAGAGCGCTACTTTCGAATTCTTTCGCAACAATGTTGGAACTACATACTTTAAATCTGTGTCAGTATAAATGACACAGGAGGGGAGGTTCTGTAATTTGCATAATGCAATCAGCCGGGAGCGAGAACCGATGATTTGAGCGGCCACTTCGGAGGCCTTGTTACGGAAATCATGGAATTTAAATTTTGTTAAAAAGTCAACCTCCCAATTCTCTGAGGGACTGACTTGGTGCTATCGATTAGAAATTCTCCCTTTTCCTTTAAAGAACGTTAAGTATGTAACTGTAACGTTAAGTATATTTAACATACTCGTTAAATTGATTTCATTGAAGTATTTTACTTAACTAAATTTTAAAAAGGATAATTTTTTGTCACGGTAGTGATTCGAACAAGGGACCTGACTACTCCGTGTCACAATTTGTCCGACAGCTACCGTGAACCTATGAGGTTGGCGAAATCATCCTCCGTATTCATTACAGCGTGTCACGGAAAAGCTAGGTACCAGATTCGAATCCCGGTCTTAGAGAAAAAAATCTCCATATTAAACTTTCTAACGTACGACTTACATGCAAGAAAAATTCTAAAATTACGTAGGTAATTTTTCTTAGCATTTCGTAATTTTGTGAATCTAGCACAGTCTAACCTCACTTCTTAAAATATGGCTTCTACCGTGGCCAGCCACGGTCTGCATCATCGTCTAAGTTCTTGACACTTGCAAAATTACTGGCAAAAGTACTTGACACTGGCAAAATTATTGTGCCAGCACAGTAATTTTGCCAGTGTCAAGTACTTAGACGATGACGCAGATTTGAGGAAATGCAGTCCAACCTCAAAAACCAACGGATCGGTTATAAATAGTGGTATACTTACTTGATATGTTGTCGACTCTACTACTATGCATTCCTACTACTACTAATATTCATTCCTTTCAATCTTCTTAATTATACATGTCCTCTTACAGTTTTGATTTCTTTTCATAATATATGAAAAAGTTAAGAGTAAAAGTAAATCTACAAACACACCGTTACTTTGATTAAGTAATCTTCCCGCATCTAAACCAACCGAAGACATCCCGTGATCCAACCTCCTTTGTATTCATGGGACGGAGCAAAGTTATCCCAGGTGCGTACCCCCCCCCCCCCCCCCCCCCCCTAACCCCACTTCTTCCACTCCTTTTGAAAAATTTCGAGCATTTTTAAATTACTGGGTGCCTTGCCGAGGCCATGGAGTTAGCGATTGCTGAGTCGCATACAAATGACTGTGGTGACTCAGCGAAAGCGATCTTAAAGTTCTATTTTTATGTTCAGTTCGTTTTCTGTTGTCGCTTTCAAAGCTTTTAGAGTTTATTAAACGGCACACAAGTTTCCAGTTATCTCTGTTGGAAAGGAAAATTATTATGCTGGCTTTTGTATTTTTGCTTTTTAATAGTTTTCTATTGATGTTCTCTTTATCGTTATTAACGTAGTGTGGGACGCCCCCGATCAGATGGAAGGATGCCCTTCGAAAGATGGCTGGCAGAGACTGGATGCAGAGGGCCGAGAGTAGGGTTGAGAGCTTTGGGAGAGGCCTACGTCCAGCAGTGGACTGATACGGGCTGATGATGATGTTCTCTTTATCGATTAAAGGACACAAGTTACTTTTCCATTGATGTTCTCTATATTCTCGATTGAAGGACTCAAGTTGCTTAGGTATCTATATAGTCAATGCGTATTACATTTACCGTTTAGTCAATTCGATCATCAAATTACATTTGAAATTGAAAGTAACTTTATTGAAAGGTAGTTTACGGTCGAGATTTGTAATGTGTGAGTTGTCTCCTAAGCCTTTCAGCGAACTCCAGGATCAAGTCACAAACTATTGTATTTAATTTCTCAATTAGGTACAAATCTAGTATTAAAATCCTAATACAAAGTTTCAGTAGCTTCTGAACTTCGTCCAGTTTGAAGAAAACTGGCAATCAAAGTCTCTGAAACAGAGATTGTCTTAATGCGTCGGTTTTATTCTATTTATTTGGCATCCCGTGCATATGAATGCATTTTTCTATAAGTAAAAACATTTAATTGTCTTCATGCATCTATTAAAAGAATAATGTAGTCGTTTATAAGCTGTTGGTTTTCCATATAATAAAATAAAATCCCCATAATAATAAAGTAAATTGTGTTACCTATCTAACGTAGATATTACTATTTATTATATTTACTTACTATGCACTTCTACCTCTGTCTGATATATTTTTATAATATCCTCTGCAGTTGGTTGTCTGAAATGGCGATAAGACCGCCAAAATTGTAGATTCTTCTCAATGTAATTAATACTGTATTATGATGCAATAAAGTGTATTTATCTTATCTTATAAAGTATATTCCCCGCTTCCGCTCCTGATTACGCGTATGATCTGCTGCTTTCGTGGCCTGCATATTTCCATAGTCCTATTTCTTGTTCATTTTATCTTCAGATGTACTTTTGCTGGAAAGGTTTTAATGTCTCCATCTTTGCTCCAGACGTTATTAATCTCTAAAAGAGTCGCGACAATGAAAGAGACATTTGCCAGAAGACTTACGTCGTTTTCTATGGAGGAATGTTTAATTATTTTCTTTGTTTTTAACGGTTTATTTTGAGTTATTTATTCCTTTTACTTAAAGGGGCTGAGTATGTCACCTCAAAAAGTTGCGACCTCAACGTCTACAGTAATTTTTGGTTAACAATGTCGGTAACTTATAAAATAAGAATAAAAACATTACCCTCGTCCCTTCTGTAGTCGGGTAAAAATTCGGAATAAACAAGAACTACCCTACCCTGCTCCTGCTAACATTTTAAGCTGTTCTGTGATTATTGCATAGCTATTTTCACGTTATTAGATCGTATTACTTTATTTTCGCAACGATATGACCACGACATATATAGGTATCATACGATGTTCATCACCGGGTTCGATAAATCAGTTCCTTCAGTGTTACATCACAACAGGTAATTAGACGATCATATTTGTTTACAAAATAAGGCACTTGATTTGCGGTATAGCTATGGATGTGTTTAATATCCACCAATCATATTCATTGGTCCACAAAGCATAGCACTAGTGGAAAAGAGTTCAGCTAAGCCATGTTTTTTATATGGAAGGATGCGTGCCATGGATGGGAGCTATGGCTGTGATAGTCGCGCCTTCCCTGTCGATGCATCGCATAGCTCAAGGTGCGCATATTCCTCGCACAGCTACCTCGCGGCGCATCTTCATAGCACATCTTACTCACTCCGCTATACATCATAGCATTGGAAACTGTCACATAGTTACGTAGCATAGCTTTCGCATCCTCGCAGCATGTCTGCCTTTTCTCCAGAGATGTGATATTGTACGTTGCTATGGATGCGTTTGATATCCATCAATCATATTCATTGGTCCACATAGCACAGCACTGGCGCATCTTCTTCGCACAGCATAGCATAGCATATCTCTGGTGGAAAGGCAGCCTAACTGCATAGCACATCTCTGGTGGAAAGGCAGCCTAACTGCATAGCACATCTCTGGTGGAAAGGCAGCCTAACTGCATAGCACATCTCTGGTGGAAAGGCAGCCTAACTAGCACATCTCTGGTGGAAAGGCAGCCTAACTGCATAGCATATCTCTGGTGGAAAGGCAGCCTAACTGCATAGCACATCTCTGGTGGAAAGGCAGCCTAACTGCATAGCACATCTCTGGTGGAAAGGCAGCCTAACTGCATAGCACATCTCTGGTGGAAAGGCAGCCTAACTAGCACATCTCTGGTGGAAAGGCAGCCTAACTGCATAGCACATCTCTGGTGGAAAGGCAGCCTAACTAGCACATCTCTGGTGGAAAAGAGTATCATGCTCTATAAACGTTAATTAGCTAAATAATACAAGGCATTTTGTAACCTCAACTTGTGCTGTAGCCGCGGCGGGAGCGTGCAAGCGCCAAAGCAGGCGAACAGACATAAATCTCAATTCGCAGGATTTATGCAGTTAATTTCTGTGCCATTGTCGCACCGAAACATGCACGCGTCGCCCGGTGCGAGCGTATGTATGTACAGGCGGAGGGAAAAGTGTTAGAGCCAGAAAATTGTTGTTTATACTTTAGGACGTCTCAGCCTAAAGACTGACTCGCCGTCAGTGTTTAGGTTGAGATTCAGAGACATTATTGAGCGCGAGCTTAATGTGAGCTGGCTCTTACAACTGTCAAAATTGCATGAGAAGTAGTTGTATTAGCGAGCATAGTGTGAGTTCGATCTTATAACTGTCGCTTAGACAATCATTTATTAGATTGATAATGTTAACACATTAGATATACTTCAATTTATATAATAAAAAATATTTTATTTATTTTATTTTATTATGACATGGAAAACCAACAGCTTATAAACTACTACATTTTCATTTAAATAAAAGCAAGAAGCCAATTATAGGTCTTCGCTTATAGATACTAATTAATTAAATAAGACGCAAATAGTGATATAAAAGATAGCACTAGAAAACTAAGAAACAATTATTTATTTCAAATTATGCAATTAAATTTTTAAAAAATCTGAATACCATGTCAGATTATGGTTTTAATACAACCATGGCTCATTGGTTCTAAAATGGTCAATGCTAGTATCATTTTAAAGCTCCCATCTCCCAATCTCTCTTTATACCTAGGTACAGTCGACAGCAGATCAATGGTAACACTTCGAACGTTGGACCGTTCTTATTATTTGCGTCGTAAGAGTTGAATTCGTACTGCAAGTGTACCTTATACAAACACCATTTTGATCCCTCTAAACATTTTCCGTCACGACTGTACCTCTAATTCTAACTTCCCCAAACTTCGTAGCTCCTAAAATATACTGCTTGTACAGTCGCATAAGTAATGAAATAAAATAGTGTCCTCTGCGATATTAATTACCGTCTAACACGACATTAGGCTTGCACGGGGGTTCCCCCCCGGGGATTACTGAAAGTAGGCCGTCAAGTCGCTGGTAATCGGATGAGGAGATTATCTCTGTTTTGATAAAATGAGGTAGAATGTACGTTAAATAATAAAAAGGTGTGGTATCGTATGCAAAGGACCATGAAGTAACGAATGACCTATGTGGAGTAAACCATATATTTTACATCGCAGATTAGTCTCTGTTACTCATTTGTTTTTATATTGTGTGAGTAAATCCTGTATCGCAACCGGCAACCAGAACAAACCGGAAGGAAGTTTTCAATAGAAGACGAACATATAAAAACATATTTCTGTTGTATGTGAATAAAAGTGATAACAAGGGCAGATACCTGCCTAAATCTACTTTAGGCTCTCTCCATCGGCACGGCGAATGTAAAGCCCAAATCAAGTGTCTTATATTGTAAACAAAAACTACCCTACCCTACCAACATTTTATGCTGTTCTGTGATTATTGTTTAATAATTTTCACATTGTCAGATCGGAACACTTTATTTTCAGAACGATGGACAGGTCAAACCAATCAGTGTTACATCACAACAGGTAATTAGACGATCATATTTGTTTACAAAATAAGACACTTGATTTCGGCTTCGGTTTACGTTGTTGACTAACGAAAAATATCAATCCCATATATTTTTTTTCTATCCTCTAGCGTTAACGAAAGTCAAACTTGGCTAAGGGGGGCTGAAGACAAACGTCTCCCAGAAACGTCTATAGAAATATTTGTAAACGACTTTGGTGGGCCAGTGAGGAGTAATGTGGCAAGACGGAGTCGAATGGTGCGTCTCCCTTCATTCCACGGCACAAACCGATGTGGCGGCCTGCTAATGTTGCGTGCTACGGGGGGTATTTGGGAACGCGGATATAGAGAAACACTGGAAACAACTTCTCTCTCTCTCTCTCTCTTTGTGTTTCTGCTTCGTAGCAAACCGCAGGCTTTTTTTTATTTATTAAAACTCTCACACTGGTTTGCTGGTAGAGAACTCTAATCTAGAGTTAAGCACACCTTATGTAGGTACATCTTATTCCATGTATTGTATTGTAATCAACTTTGTGTACATTAAAGAATTATAGAATTAAATAAAGTGCCATAATATGACATTATATTCACATTACGATCTAGCCTAAATACAATAAGACTAATAAGTAATTTGATTTTGACCTTAATTTCTATAAATTGACACTTATATCTAAGAGTTAGTCCAACGACATTACTTAGAATCTATTAAGGGCGATCACTTTGTTCACGTGTCTTATATTCGCGCACTATCACTACGAATTGTTTTCACTCACAGACCACTTACCCCATAGACCGTTTCTGCCTGCACATGAGCGCAAAATTACATCGCGATACGCGTAACCTTGAGATATCGAAACGGGTTTAATATGCCCCCCCCCCCCCCCCCCCCCCCCGTCTAATAGCGCCTATCGCTTGACATAATTTTTCGCTTACTTTGTACCGATTTCATGACTATGGGGTAAGTGGTCTGTGTTTTCACTACACTACACTAACTCAAGAGGTTTGGTTCTTTTCGGTCTTCTCGCTGTGTCCGTGTTGTCGAGGAGTCGAAATGAGACTTCTCTCCTCACACACGATGTACACGTCATCTGCATGCTTGGCTGCAATAAACGACTCTTGTGTCGGACGGTTAGAGTTTCGTCAGCAGGGTGATGTCCAATGACCTCCAATTCCTCCGTCTTATTTTGTGTTCAACAATGACTTCGCTAGGTCCAGTACATTGGTCCGCTTTAATCACCTATAGTCTGGGGCTCGGTTTATCATCAGAGCCATAGCCATTAGGGTGGAACGCCATCTTGAGGTCGTTCTCAAGATTGACTTTTGAGCTGAGAGTTATTTATTATTACGAGCCTAAGAGCAAATATGATTTGTATTGTTTGTGCAATAAATAGGGTTTGGAACGTTGGTTGTGTAATTAACAATTTGCCATTTGATTTTCGGTGAAACATTAGGGTTCCAGGATGACCTTTCTAGTTTAGTTTTACATCTGTAATACAAATAATTCGGAAATGAACCCCTAATGAGTGTAAAGTGGGGGAAAGAAGTCTGTAATGTATTCCATTTTGCATCGCGTCTTTGCTTACCGTCGCATTTCCGTCGGCTGGGCTTTTGTATTTGTACCTACAGTTTAAGAGCTCGGTGGCGCAGTGGTTGGGTCACTGAACTTGCGATACGGAGGTCCCAGGTTCGATCCCCGGTCAGGTCAGCCATACCAATGAATTATCCTCGTTTTTTTCGACGGAAAAACTTACGTGAATTTTACCGAATGCTCTCGCTGCCGAAGACTAGTTGACTCATATCGACATTCAATAAAACAATATTTATTTCATATATACTTAGAATTTCACACATCACATTAGGATCCCAAATATATCACATGAATAAATAGAAAAATGATAGAAATAAATGGATATGAATAGGTACATTTGAAGGCTGCCTTAGCTAGATTTAACCAGTTATTTCGATGATACGATTCGATGTTTTAACATCGTGTTTTCTCAACGTCGAACATCCCTAGTGTATCGGGGCCCAAATGACGTCATGCCACAGATAATCATGGCGGACGGTGTTTTTGATCGAGTTTGGAATGTTGCATTTTAAATTAAAGTTTTTACCAAATTTTTTTGGCTGTGTGTGTGGGGGGGGGGGGGGGGGGGGGGGTCAACTAGCCTATTGATTCGTCATTTAGCCTTTTGCGAAAATCTCAAACTGAACAAATCCCCACCGCTTCGAAGCCTCTGTATTTAATAATAAGTCACAGATTTATTTAAGGTCGTACTCTGTTCATAAAGAAAACAATCTGATACTTCCTTGACATTTAATAAGGCATTTGCAATAGCAGTCAACGTTTCGAGCCGATTGGAGACAAATGAAAGCCTTCCTACGAGAAGCGAGGTCTGCATGTCATGAGCGGACGCGTATTTTATCGCGGAAACTGTTCGAAGCGGATCAACGCATTATCGCGTGCGACGACGCAACACATTACTGTGGCATGTCACAAAAAATATAATGTATGTAAAACGATGCAGGTGACGACGCCTGCGACGACGTAACGCAACGCACTAATGAGGCATCACCCTTATAGGATCTTCTGTCTGTGAAGACCTTTTTCTCAGAAACTCGTGGACATACACCAGTTAAAATTAATACCAAATAAGTACGCAGGTTTGTAATCTCATGCAGCGTATTTTAAATACGCACGGTTCAAAACGCTTACCTGCGGGCCGAGCGGCAGACGACGCGACGCCTAGCCCGACCGCAAGTAGCGTCAATACGTCGTCTGCTGTTGCTCTCTGCAGTCGGCTGCGGAATGGTACCTTACAAACACGTACGGTGGAACACAGAGAAAGGTGTATAGGAGAGTTTTTAAGGTTGAGATTTTCTCAAAAACTACTTGACCTATTGCAAAAATTCTTTCACTGTTTGATAGATAAAAGTTAGAACTATGTAACTGTAAAAGAATTATTAAATTCGGTCCAGTAGTTTTTGAGATAATTTCAACCTTATTGAGGCCCCTGTATACTTATCTCTGTCTTCGCACTTCACTTGGCTATTCGTATTCGCTATTGCATGTTTGTCGTATTTGTCAAACACTTGACGTACATCCAAATAAGACGAATATTTTGTCAAGCATACCTACAACACATGGCAATTATGACAAATACCTACGCAAATATGAATAGCCAAGTGAAGTGGGAGCATAAGACGCTATCAGTTTATCACTTAAGCCGTCATGGAAAGAGTAACAAGGCACGAGAGAAATGAGGCTTAACGTTCGGAGAATGTCTCATAATGCGGGTGTTGACTGTCAGTATTATAATATGAACATCGCAAAGACAGCTGCTACTTTATACAGTCGTGATCGGTAAAATATCGTACCGTACCGTCAATCTATTTATCGATTATAATAGTACAGTCAAAGACAGACATAAGTATACAGGAGGCCTCAACAAGGTTGAGATTTTCTCAAAAACTACTGGACCGAATTTAATAATTATTTTACAGTTACATAGTTTTAACCTTTATCTATCAAACAGTGAAAGAACTTTTGCAAAAGCTCAAGTAGGTTTTGAGAAAATCTTAGAAACTCTCCTGTACACCTTTCTCTGTGTCCCACCGTACCTAGGTAATTATTGATATTTTTCGCGATCTAAAATGATTACAATAGCAAGCTATTTTTTCCGTATTTTATCGTTCACGTTTAAATAACCGTTTAAATACCATCAGTATCATAACCATCATTATTATTATAGTATTATGAATTCTTCAGAAGAATTGGCATCCCCTCCCATATAAGGTCTAAAAAGACTATAGATTCAATGTCACTAAAATTGCACTAAAAAGGGATAGTATTTTTTATTTATTAATGGACTCGACAGTTCGTCATTTCATTTGCCAATGTCATGTTACAGAATATTCAAAATATTATAGTCTTCTCTCTTCCTCCAGGGGAGTCCCCGTAGAGTCGCCACTCTGGACGAAGCAGCTCGACAGTCACGTTCACTCCCGAGCTCGTAGTGGGACACTTGACTTTAGCACGAGACTTCAGATCTTGCACAAATAATTCAATAAATTCACCATACTGTCATTCGCAAACATTTTCTGATTAATTTAACGTGATATTAAACACAAAATAACAACTGTAGACATTAAAATGAAAATTATCAAATAATTTCCCCAAACGGACAGATAAATAGATTGCTACCTTCATCGACGGTTCCTTGCTTCATGGCGTTCACAAAATCTCAGGAAGGAAGGATCAAAAGAGCTGTAAGCAAAAAAATAATCCCCTACAATGATAGAAATATTATATCTCTCATCTACCAGAACATTTTTAAAAATCCAAAGCCTGCTTAAAATTCCTGTGCTGAAGACCGTTGCTGCCGCCAATATTTCAGGCGCCGACAATATACGTCAGATGCACGCACGCCGCAATTATGTGCGATCTGCCGGCACTAACGTGTATGGAAAAACATTTAGGGGCTGGAAGCTGTTGGTCTATACAAGTTGTTACTCGCTAGGAAATGATGCCAACTCTGAGGAGACACTGGCAAAATCGTCCCAACTAACACATGTTTAAAAAGCGTGTAAACAAATAGGTTTAATAACTTAATTAACTTAACGACGAAATTACAGCTTTCCATCCATCCATGAAAAATTTTATGTTCCTAAAATGTTGAATTCTTAAAATATGACTCTACAGGGTGTCCTTGAATTCATTCGACAAATTGAAACTGGGGTTTGTACTCATGATAAATATTAAATTGGCAAGGTTTTTTAGTAAATCAAAACCGAACTAAGTATGTCACAAGTCACACAATGACCTTAGGTCAAATTCCAGTGAAAGAAATCGTTGCAAAAAATTAAAAATACCTTAAAATGTAAAAAAAAAATTCCAAAACACAGTAACAATGCACATCAATTTAATATTTTTTTTGATAGTTGAATTTATTGTAAATATTTTTTATTTTTCCCAAGCCTAGCCATCCATTTAATTTTGTCGAATGAATTCAAGGCCACTGTATAGTTTTCAGTATAGTAAATTATATTATGGCCGATAGTCATAATCAGTTTTGAGAATGAGTGGAGTTTGAACTTGGTCTTGCTACCTGTTGTTTTCATACATTTTTGACAATCGTAAGTGCGAACTCACGCTGAGTTAATGCTCCAAACTGTCTACTATTTTATTACAACCAATACAATACAATTTACTTCCTCAGTTGATAATAGGTAGGGGAGCAAGGGGCTAGATGTAACAGGGGTAAGTAGTAACAGGGCTTTTTCACTAGGAATTTAAACTTTATTAACGTATTTCTTTGACTCAATCTTATCGTTATAACGCGCCACGCCACGTCATCACAGCCAGAGTTCCGCCAGGTGGCGTATTGAGTGGGTGTGTGCAAGCCCTCCGTTGTCGCCAGGTAATGTATTATTTTGCTTTCGTAAACTTTCGATTGGCTTTATTATAATCGACTAATTGGAGCTTTCTGTGTTTTATTTGATGATAAATTTATCTATGTACGATGTGGTGTAACAATTTTCGAGATTACTAAGTTGATTTAATAGTTATCGTTATAAATATTAAAAATTATGCCTTGGGGCTAGTTGTAACAAAATCTTGGGGTATGTTGTAACATGTTACAACTTGCCCCCATATTGCTGTATGTATGTGATTGAAAATGCAATATATCTTATTTTTTTGTTGTTGAATGAGACTGTATAAAAGAAAGACAAAGTTGGGAAAGACAAAGCCAGGAGGTATACGAGTTAGCTGCAGCTGAAGTTTTAGAAAACAAGTGTCGATTACTCATAGAAAAAGTATGTTTCAGTTGATTATTTGATAAATGATTCATTTTATAGAAGTACCTCAATATTTTTGTTAAATACCTAATGATATGTTGAAAACAAAGCTAAATGTGAAGAGAATAAATGATTGAAGGTGTCACATTCTCGTTTTTTATTGTTGTTACTACATGCCCCAATAGATGTTACAACAAGCCCCGAGCACGGGGTAAGATGTAACACTTCCCTCTTTTTATAAAAAAATTAATTCTGAAGAAATTAGACATAGATTTGATATTTTTTCAATTAGAATTAATTAAAGAATGGTTAGAGTACCGATCAAAGTTTAGTTAGTGGTAATTTAGCCAATATATCTCAAGATATATGATTGTTTTTAAAAAATGTTACAACAAGCCCCTCGCTCCCCTACTACAAACTACATTGTACGTGCGGTACAGTCGACAGCAATACAAAACCGTTACAATCTCGTCCGTATCCCGTAGGGTCATGAAGTGTGCACTGTACTTGCATCAACAAACAGTGCAATAAGCGTTGCATTTGCATTCCCATTAGAGCACCGCTGTTTACGAGACGAATGTTGTTATTTGCCAAGTTTGGACTAACATTATGTGGTGTAGTGTAGTCGACATAACATTATGTTTAACACAGAGGAACTCTACGCGATGGTGATACAGCATAGATTTAGATGATTCTGATGTTTTTATATTGTAAGGAAAAATAAATAACATTCGAGTGCTAAATGTATTTGAAATACAATAGGTTTTAACCATTGCAATCTATGCCGTATTATCATCGCATAGAGTGATCTTGCGGTGGGTACGGTGGAACACAGTGAAAGGTGTACAGGAGAGTTTTTAAGGTTGAGATTTTCTCAAAAAATGCTTGACCTGTTGCAAAAATTCTTTCACAATTTCATAGCTAAAGTTAAAACTATGTAACTGTAAAATTTTAGAAAAACTCAACCATATTGAGACCCCTGTATACTTATCTCTGTCTTCGACTGTACAACTCAATACGAAAGGGAAGAATATATTTTTTTTTAAACTAAAACATCGTAAAGTTAAATCTTTCTCTCAATTAATGTCTCACAAGGTAGTTGTGGTCTGTACTGTCTGGTTAAAGCGTTGCTTTTAGCTTTCAACACTCACTTCGCAGGAATTCACGCGAAAGGCGACAAGGCACGCGATTTAGAGCGAGCTTACTATCCGATGTTTTAGTGCAATCTTCAGCGACCTTGCATCTATAGTATTTTTAATTCAAGACAGACTGTTATTCATAAACGTGATTTAAAGTTACGCCACCGTTTTGCCACCCTGTCCCTTTCTTAATCTTTTTTAATGAAGTGTTTTCACACTAAAAAAGGGAAAGGGAAGAAAGGGATAGCAACACGATTTAAAGGAAGTGAGGTTTAACTAAGTTTATGAATAACAGAATGAGTCTATAATAATATTACTCTTACCTACATTTCAGGATTTATGATAATGACGAATATGTGACGATTGCAAAAATATTTAATACTTATTATTAATTTTAGTGTCTGAAGTAATTGTTTTGTGTGTAATTATCACGTTAAATTAATTAGAAAGTTTTCGCGAAAATATTAAATAACATGTTACATGAAGTTTACAAATGACACACCGTCAAGTTCATTAATAAAAGTGAATACAAAATCCTTACAATACACAAGTCCAATTTCTAATCAAAAGCTGTATCTACAGCTATGTCGACAGTACATCCTACAAAATCCATTGCAATCTAAACCGTATTACTGTCACATAGAGTTCCCATGCAATTTGATGTAATGTCGGTTTTACCTATGTCTTTCGTGACAGTTACAAAGCCTGCATATATTTTTTGCTGAAGTAAAAAGATAGTGTTGTAAATGTCCGTGCAAAATAAACAGCACACAGAATTTACACGAATTTCGGGTCATTTTTTTACGCTGATTAAACGCAGGGCTTAAGAAACAAAGGCCCAACAATCGTAGGCTCGATTTGTCGCGATTATCTGACTAGTTAATCAAGATTAGCGCGGCCCGCTCTAGACCAACGCTAAAATAAATTAATGCTCTCGGAAAACGAATAGGCATGTTCCATTTTCGAGGAAACTAGTATTTACTACTTGTCAAAGAAAATTAGTATTTATTGAAGTTTGTTACCCATGTTGTTCATGATGAAATCCGGATTTAATTTTTATCAAAAACCTAGGCGCATTATTGAAAACCGTCATGACCATATCTCATTTTATCATCTTTTATGCCTAAGTCCCCGCACACGGGCCACCGGCCACAGCCACAAAACGCCGCCACTGGCATATTTCCTGTAATTTTCATACATTTTATATGGACTCGCCGCACACGGTTGGCGCCGGTGGCGGCCACACGCTACAAGCTTCTAGCTTCTCGTGGCGGCGTTTGTGGCTGTCGCGAGTGGCCCGTGTGCGGCGACCGGCCGCCACCGGCGTCAACCGTGTGCGGCGAGTCCATATAAAATGTATGAAAATTACAGGAAATAGGTATGCCAGTGGCGGCGTTTTGTGGTTGTGGCCGGTGGCCCGTGTACGGGAGCACTAAGAGATATTAATTCAGTAGGTAGTAGTGTAAGAAAAACATTTCTAATAATATTAGAAATGTAATACCTGGGAGGGTATAGTAAGACAAATAAAGGTGTCTCAGTTCTACGACTTTTGGATTAAAATAATAAAATTAATAAATGTATTCAAATTGATCACCTGATCGCCACAAAATGTACCTATGAATATCTAAAAATAATTAGACGAAAATGAAAAATTCTAATGACAAAAGCTGTCCAGTAAATACACTTGCGGCATACCCTGAATAGGAAACAGGAACTGTGTTGAAAGAAATATTATTTTTCGTGTGCCAGTAATTTTGTCCTGAAGTACATGAGCTCACATCACATCACACCATGCGTTTCCTCTCTTTTTAATCACTCGCGTAAAAAAACTATTTTCACAGTTGGTTTGAGTCATATTGCTTTACGCTTGCATATGCTACATTTGCATATGCTGAAACCATGCTGAAGGCTCGTGCTTTCATCGCTTTCCGGCGCATATTGCGATCGCGACCTCCATTTTATGCCTGAATTATTATAATGTGGGTATAATATAAAATTGTTGATTGGTTTTATATTAAATTTTGCGAATTTCGTATTTGTGACCGCATGAGTGGGGTAAATGATAGTGTTGTTGCCCGGTGACGTCATTGTTCATATTTAAACCCGGTGCGATAATTCCAATCAGCGATTTTTATACAAAATTGGCCGTTTTAATATGAAGATCACACTGCAATTATGACTTTGTTCTGGTAAATAAGGTGTTACAAGTTTATACATGTACACGTCTTGTAATATCTCCATCTGAGCATCGCACATAAAGAGGGTTAGCATTCTGTTTAGTTTTTCAATACACTATTCTACTATAATTCGAATTAAATTAAAATATATCTATTCGTAAAATAAAGAACACTTATCGACGGCGAAGTGCCAATACCTCCTAACTGACCTTTTTTTTTTTGAGAAATTCACTTTTTTATCACTTTGAATTTAAAGGCGTGATTCATATGTTTTAGTAAAATCTAAGTAATTTTTTTGTTGCAAAAAATTTATTATTATTCTAAATAAATAAATATAATAAGTAATTTTTAACTATTTAGGAAATTAAACTTTTTTTTCAGTTTCTGTAAATTTATGACTTTGACACTTAGGAGCTATTGGCACTTCGCTGTCGTTATTTCGAATATTAAATAGTCGGATAACATTACAGTTCTCGCCACACTACTGCCTGGTTACCTATTTATCAAAGTCGTTTCAGAGGGCATTCTTCGTGTTGTTTACCCTACCCTATGTTCAAATTGTGTAACTCCTGATTTGAGATAATAATGCTGAAAATCGGTCGGTTTTCGCTGGATGTAATGAGGCGTTTATTTTATGGAGTCAGATCAACCAATAACAGGTTTAAATGTGGTAATTTTCAGATAAATATTTACTGATATTTGCATGAAGGAAGGAGATCGCTTTGACAACAATGGCGGAAGCCTGTCCCCATACAAAATATACTTTAGGTTCTCTCCAAAGGCTAAGATTGCCTTTACGATCAGTTTTTTCGAAGGATATATATTAACGTACTTTTACCGAATGCTGTCAAAACGGTGAAGGAAAACATTGTGACGATACCTGTATGCCGTAGTAAAAATATAGATACGTGTAATCCGCCAATCCGCACTGGGACCGCGTGGTGGATCATGGTCCGAGCTCCGTCGATGATAGGGATAGGGAAGGTCTGTGTCTAAGGAGTGGGGACATAAAATAGACAGATGATGATTATTGAGGAGCTAGACTCTGATGAAAACGATTGAAAATGTGATGAAAATTGAATATGATTATGTAAATAGACTATTTTCTAGGGAGCCAGGGACGCAACTGCTGACAATATAAAATAACAATAATTTAAGCGACTGGCTAGATGGAATTTTTAAGTTTATTTATAATATTATTAAAATTTTTGTTCCTTTTTTATTGTCTGTCAGTTGCGTCCCTTTTTTTTACTTTGGGAAATGCATATTAAATAGTATATTCTGCCATTGTAAACGCACACCTAAATTATACCACCAGATATCTTGAAGATACACATTTATTCACCAACGAGCCCAGCTCCTCAACATTTTAAAAGTAAATTATAAGATTCTAAATAGTCAGTCGCTAACAACGATGATTATGCCTAGTGTTCATTAATGGTTAAAGCAAACTGAGAAACCAAATGAAAGCGATAAACAACAAGATATCTCTTTTTCTAGCCCTAAAAACGCAAATTCCCAACTCGATTTCGGAACGCCCCCCGCGAGATTTGCCGCAGTAAATCTCGGCCGCAAGTTGCGCGACAAAAATGTCATTATGTAAATGTACATAGAAATAAAAACGCCGCTGTACTGCATCGCAATAGGGCACGGAGATATATTTCAGAACGCACCCGCGGTCTCTGGGCGAGTTAGGGTTGACAGAAAACAGGCTTTCGGTTTTCTCTTTTGAGGCTTTGAATTTTATGAGTGACAACCCTCCATTGCTTAAAACCTCGTTGGTAAGGCCAGAGAAAAATAATGTACAGCCGTGTCTCTTGAAAATAGCAAAATTATTTGATAATTTTTATTTTAATATCTACAGATGGTTATTTTGTGTTTAATATCACGTTAAATTAATCAGAAAATGTTCGCGAATGACAGTAAGGTGAATTTATATGGATAATTTGAGCAAGATCTGAAGTTTCAAGCTTTTATCAAGAGTTCCCGCTACAAGCTCGGGGGTGAACGTGACTGTCGAGCTGCTTCGTCCAGAGTGATGACGCTACGGCGACTCCTCTGGATGAAGACAAGAAGACACGGCTACCCAGGGTGACGACACTACGGGTCGCCGTAGTGTCGTCATCCTGGGTAGCCGCCTAGAGGAGTCGTCCTCTGGAGGAAGATAGAAGACTATTATTATATTAAATTTTCTGTAACATGACATTGACAAAAGACGAAATATAGAGTCCATTAATAAAATAAATAGATAATGTAAGGCCCAGTATCCACCAAAGCTGAGAGGAGACGAGAGGAGATGTCCTTTGAACAACCAATCAGATTTCGTTATTTCCACGTCTCCTCTCCGCTTAGGAGCAGGAACGAAATCTGATTGGTTGTTCAAAACACATATCTCGTCACCTCTCCTCTCCGCTTTGATGGAAACCGGGCCTTATGCTGTTAGCAATATACCTTGATTAACCATCGCTTCCCATAAAGCTTGGGTTTGTCACTATCACACGTTCTTAAATTGTCGTATAACTTTTAAGTCCAGTTTATGGCTGAGAGCTAAATATAAAATTTATTAAATTAATTATTAGGCATTAATTAAATTAAATTGTCATCATAATTTTAACAAACCCAAAAATCAATATTCTGTCAATTTTAACGGAAAATTCAATGTCAACTGACAACAGCTGATCAATGGTTACACTTGCAATACGATTTTAAATTTTACGACGCAGATAATAAGAACGGTCCAAAGTCCAAATCTTTACACTTGATCTGATGTTATCTGTACAATGGTCTACACAAAACCATTGCAATATAGGCCGTATTACTGTAACCCAAGGTACCTGCGTGTTACACTTGATATACTGTCGACTGCACTCTTAGTTAAATTCAATCCTCATGTTTCTTTACTCGTTCAAGTTAATTCAGAATGTGAAAGCAACCCAAAAGTACTTCAGTACAGAATAGTAAGTACTTAAGTTAATTAACAGAATCTCGAAAACTTACTTCTATACAATGAACCACAAGTACCAACTTAAGAACAAGAAAGGAATCATTGTGCCAACTGCAAAATAGAAAATGTCTTTATTTACTGCCAGGGGCGGACTCAGTAAATTGCCGCCCCTTCCAAAAATGATGACCTAAACGGATCCTGTCAAATAGACAGTGGTTCCGAAAAATTAAACCTAGGTCGCTGATTACAAGATTTAAGTTAGAATTAAGTATCTTTTATAATTATTTAGTTAGCTGAACTTTGGCGTAGTCATAAAACAAATTAGCCTCATATATAGTATTTTATTCTTTACATCACTAATTCATACAAAAAACACACGCTTATTTTCCGAAGGGGTATGCAGCGACGATGTACTTCTACTTGCTGCCATACAATTTGGACGTCCTCCTAGGTCTACCTCTGCCGACCATTCCACTAAACTTAGTTTTATATATTTCTTATACTCTTCTTTTTTCTATAATCTCTAAATATTAGTGACAATGTTATTCAAGTATTAGAATTTTAAAAGCGTTTAGTATGTGTCTCAATAAGGTTGAGATTTTCTCAAAAACTACTGGACTGAATTCAATAATTCTTTTACAGTTAGTAGTATTAACGTTTATCTATCAAACAGTGAAAGAATTTTTGCAATAGGTCCAGTAGTTTTTGAGAAAATCTCAACCTTAAAAACTATCCTGTACACCTTTATCTGTGTTCCACCGTACTCTCGACTCGTGTGGTTTAATGACCAAACCTATCAGAGTTATTCAGGCCACATTCTGACGTGGTATACTGACTGCTGCCGAACGACAACAACCGGGACCAACTGCTGAACGTGCTTTCCGAGGCACGGAGGGGCTCAGATGAAAATTTCACAAGCGGTCATCCATCCACATATTGTCCTCGTCCAACGTTCATTATCTTGTGAGTGCAACTGGACTAGGAGCCCCTTGTTCGTACCTAAGTCCGTTACTATTTACTACAGAAGTTTTCCCGGAAACAAGCGTACAGCTTTCCGCTCCAACGCCGAGTTTCAAAGTGGAGATATGACAGACAGACAGACTGCAGGCGGAACACGTAATAAACTCAAATGCTATTGTTTATATCGCGGTTACAATGAGCGTCTGCCTAAACTGAGAAGCCGACGCTTTAATTACGTAACGCCATAGCAATTGGAATTTCTGTTACCTTGTTATTATCATTGCTTATTGGTTTAAAGAAACACTAATGTTATAATAAGTATATCGACTAACTACCTTTTCGCAGCATGATCCATCAAAGTTTTTCGGGAGAAGATCTCTGTCAGCGATAAGACAATATATTATATATTTTTAATCAAGTCTACATATTTCTATGCATATAAATGTTTTAGCAATAAAGAGTATTTATTTCAATTTATCTTCCTGCAATTTGTGTGGCTATTATAGATGTTGTTATAGATTCATTTATTTCAGATTACAATGTAATTTTTACAGTTGCGTAAAATACACATTAGTAATTTGATCGTCACTTGAAACATTTATTTTTAACATTAATTAGGTATTTAACAGCTTTAATATTGATTATACTTACTATAAATAAATTATATATGAGCACAATTACTCGTACGTTTTGACTATAAACCCTGAAATAAACTTATCACAATATGCACCTACATTGTATTCCGAGGCAAGCACAGGAAGCGAAACTCCACGCACATCGATCTTGATACACCACATCGCTAATGCAGAAGTTGCAAACAAAACAAAGCTAAAGATATTCTATTACTTATCCCCACATTCCTATTGTGATCGTTACACGCAATTAGCGCCACAGCGCAGCTACAAAACCGCTCCAGTTAATCCCGGTACAGTCGGCACCACAATCTGACAGAAGGCAGAGCTAGGCTGCCAACCAGTTCTCAGACACAGCCCCTACTACGAGTTTATATTGTATACTTGATGAGGAGTCGAATCAAGTTTAGTTCACCACAATAGTATGGTGGCATTCATAATTTTTTTTATGATAGACCAAACTCGAGTTTGTCCCCGATCTCACCTGATGGTAAGTGACGATGAGGCCGATGATGAAGCACGCGGGCCTAGTAAATGCCTATTCACTCTTGCCTTAAAGATCCCAAGGTTATATTATGTAGTATTGTACAATTGCAGCTGTCTTATCGCTAATAGCGTGGGTTATGTGAAAAAAATAATTTCTTCACCGCAGAGGATATAATTGAACAATAAGTTATAAAGAGGTAGATGAGCAGTAAATAATAACAATTAATTATAAATTAGGAATTGTACTCAAAAGCCGAGAAAACCTGAGTTAATGAAATGCAACAAAAATTAGGATTGAATAAGTGGACATTTGTCACTAAAAATAAAAAATAAAATAGAGAGCTCGGTGGCTCAGTGGTTGGGTCAATGGACTTGCAATATGGAGGTCCCAGGTTCGATTCCCAGCTAGGGCAGCCATGTACCAATGAGTTATCCTCGGTTTTTTCGACATTTACCGAGTGCTCTCAAAACGGTGAAGGAAAACATCGTGATGAAACCTGCATGGCGTAGAAGAAAAAAAATCTAAAGCATGTGAAATCCGCCAACCCGCACTGGGCCCGCGTGGTGGATTATGGCCCCAGCTCCCTCGATGTAAGGGAAGGTCTGTGCCCGAGCAGTGGGGCAATATAAATAGACTGATGATGATGATGTCACTAAATTAACCTATTATTTTGCACCTTTACACATGTATCCTACACCTGAAAAGCATTACCCTCCTCTTTCGACAGTCGGGTAAAAATAATGTCTTAGTAGCGGTAAGAAACCCCCCAAAATCCAGCACGCGGCAACCCTACGATTTAGGGTTGAACAGGAATATGGTTTTCCTCATTTCCGCTCCCGGGCGCGCGTCGTGCGCGTTTTATTTATTTTTATTCCGTATTTGTATTCGTTTCCTGTAACGCAATATTTTTCGCGACGTCTCTATTCACCGAATGTCGCGGTGCACGTGTGCTCAGCTTATTGTGAACCTACTGTACCATAATTATCTTTGTATTAGATCTGTGGGGCTATTACGGTTCTCAAAACGATCAAATCATACCATGTCATAGCGGCCGTGAAAGGGACAGTGCTATTGCATTGGTGTAGCGGCGTCTCCGTTTGGCGCGCCATGACATGGTATAATTTCATCGTTTTGAGAACGATAATAGGGGCACTGGTTTTGGTACGGTGGAACACAGAGAAAGGTGTACAGGATTTTCTCAAAAACTACTTGACCTATTGCTAAAATTCTTTCACTGTTTGATAGATAAATGTTAAAACTATGTAATTGTAAAACAATTATTAAATTCGGTCCAGTAGTTTTTGAGAAAATCTCAACCTTATTGAGGCCCCCTGTATACTTACCTCTGCCTTCGACTGTACAAACGTTGCACTGTAATCTGGTGACCATTTCTTTCGCAGCTGAAGAATAATGAAAAAATACTAAACAAAATACTACTTAACTCAAATCCACTTGCAATAAAAGATAACCCGAGAATTAGCGATTTAACTTGTGAAAATTCTGTATATTTTTCTTATTTAACCCCAAGATCAAGCGCTCTCCTTATTGCAAATCACCCTAAGTAACTTAGTTTCAAAACTAGTTTCAACTCACTTTCCCTAAGTCGTATTTTGTCACTTTCACAATTCGTTAAAAATATTAAATTAGAAAGATACCGTGGCATAACAGTCACGTTCATGACTAACATGTAAGACATTACGTAAATAAAATTCAGAATTCATTATGGCATGCTCGGCGAACAAATTAAAATGCCTAAAAATTTCTAGCCTTGTGATTCCGTGACAAAGGTTCAAGTCCTGCCCACGGCTAGAAATTTCTCGAACAAAAATAATAAATAGAGGGTCGCTAAATTTCTGAAGACGTCCCTGGCTTCACTACTTAGTTCCTATGACAACAATTGTGTACATTACAGCTATGCAAACAAGGCGAGCACCTGTACTGCACTCTACCCGGGTGGCATACTTGCAAACTACCCCCGGGGTGTCGGGCATACCAAGCAACGGAAGTGTTTACCGAATCGTTTCAGTGGTTGCATTCACTATTGCAAAGATATTTCATGGAATGCTATTTACAATTGGAGTGTTCAATTTCCATGAAAAATCCGTGCTCCGTTTTCATTTACTTGAGTTTATTTCACTAATGGTAGAAACTGATTTATTTCCTTTTTGTACTTTAGGTAAACTATAAAATACATTTAAGGGCCTTACATGAGCCAACTAGCGTCGCCAATATTAAAAAAGTAATATCTTCCAATATAATCAATTTTGTTTAAAAAAGCTATGTACAAATTGTTTATTACGATAAATACTATTTTTAAATGCTTATTTATAACGTGATTCCATTTCGGTAAGTTGTAGTTCGCATAATTGCGATAAACGGCCGTTTTTGGAAAATTGGGAACTACTACTTAGCAATTATGCCATGTATTGTATATTGAAAAATAGTATTTATCCTAAAATAGATTGTGTAGGTACATAGCTTTTTTTAATAAAAATGATTAATTTGGACGATATTCTTTTTTTAAGATTGGCGGCGTTAGTTGGCTCATGTAAGGCCCTTAACAAGAGTTCATTTTCTCATCTAGAAAAATATTAAATAGTTGAAAATTTAGATTTCAGTAAGTATATGAGCAATTTAGCCAAAACAATAATATTTGGTACAATAGAATAGAAAACATGTATTTGAATTTGTTCCGTGCATAGAAGAGTAAGTACAGCTAACAGCAGATCAAGTGTAACACCTTGGACCGTTATTATTATCTGCGTCGAAAGATTTAAAATCGTACTGCAAGTGTTACCAGCTGATTGCTGTCGGTACCTTTGTACCTGAATACTGAAAAGAGATACGTAGTGCAGTAGATTTTCTGATATTATTTCATATCCAAACGTAATTTAAGTATGTATTATCTTCCATAGTCACTTAGATTGTTCGAAGCTGTGGCGTATTGAAACTCTGGAATAACTATTGGAAGATTGCATTTTTAATATCATAACTCCCCATAAAGGAACTATAAGGAAATAGGTGAAATTGACTCCTTAACTTCCACCCTAACATGTCAAAAGGGGTGATAATTTATTCGCTACAATCTTTTCCCTCTCAACCTCCATCCTTTGACATTTATGAACAGGGCCGCATCAAGTCGGTGTGCAATGGAGCGATTGCAAGTGTGTATAGTGTACGGAGAAAGGTGTACAGGAGTTCTCAAGTTTGAGATTTTCTCAAAAACTACTTGACCTATTGCAAAAATTCTTTCACTGTTTGATAGATAAAAGTTAAAACTATGTAACTGTAAAATAATTATTATATTCGGGTCAGTAGTTTCTGAGAAAATCTTAACCTTATTGAGGCCCTCTATATACTTATCTCTGTCTTCAACTGTACAAATAGCTATTTAAAATTAATATTTTCGATTTGCATATCGTAGATACGTACCTAAATACTAAAAAATCAGATAGCTTTTTAGGAAGATACCGGTCATGGAATACCAACACTATCGGTTCGAATCGCATTCACGACGAAATTTTTACTCCTTCTATTTGGAGTATGTAAATTAGGTTATTCGACTTGAAAAAAATATAAGAAAATCGGCATAAAATGTTTTAAATGAAATAGTAACATCGTTGTCAAAATCGTTGTTTAACTAGTGTGTATTTAGATACTATGTTCACTGCAACGGTTAGATAGTTGTAGCATGATGATTACCTTTTGCATGGGGCGCTATTTAACTTGGAGACGGCCCTGTTTCTAAAATACGAATGGTAATCTGCTCTGATGGCCCCCAGAGCCGAAGCTTTGTAACCCCATAAAGTAGAATTTCCACGTGTTTTACGGCTTAGTTTTGGAGTTACGGTGTTTTTTTTTCTGAGCGCCATTTTTATTTAGGACAGGTTTAGTAGTCCACACATGCTCGGGAGATTTACACGGTTTACGTATAGTTTGGATTCTAAATAGGAGAATATACTTCTTACGGCGCCATCTTCTTTCGAAGGTCGAAGGAATGGAATAGAGATCTGGTGCATTGGTTTCGTGGTGTAAGTTCTTAGGCCATGATATTCATTTTGTTCCAGATTTTCTTCTGTCTCTAAGATTTTCTTGTAAGAACAATAAAATTGAGGTTCTCGTATTAGGTGTCCAGGTATATGGAAGAGATTGTGAACGTTCCATATTATAATAGTCTTCACAGGGAGAAAGGAGGGGGAAAGAGGAAATTATGGTACCATAAGGCTTCGGAAAAACTTAAGAGTTTATTGTCGGGGCCTACCCAACAGGGAATTCTTAAGTTTTTCCGGACCTCTGAACCATTAATGGCAAACCAAGCCTAAATATAGCACAGTTTTAGTGGTTGGGGAGAAAATTTTAAATGTTAAAACACTGCTAAATGAGTACGAGACTGTTTACAAAAATCAGAAAAAAGGTAACCGATTGTGATGCTATGCTTCACTTGGCTAATCGTATTCGCTATTGGATGTTTGTCGTATTAGTCAAGTACTTGACGTACAGTCGACAGCAGATCAATGGTAACACTTTTTACGTTTGACAGTTCTTACCATTTGCGTCGTAAGACTTGAAATCGTACTGCAAGTGTTACCATTGATCTGCTGTCGACTGTACATTCAAAAAAGACGAATATTTTGTCAAGACTCAAGCATACCAACCACACATGGCAATTATGACAAATACGCAAATACGAATAACCAAGTGAAGTGCCACCATAACACGAATAAATTCTAAAGACCGCAAATCTATGTACAGTCGAAAACACATCCTTTGGCATTATATTTATTTACTCAATAAGACTTGAAGTCGTACTTTGAGTGCTACCATTGATAAGCTGTCGAGTGTATCTCAAAACTTTTCTTCATCAACAAACAATTACATACGCTAGTACCAGGGCCCCATAACAATAACGGCAGCAAATCATACACCAATCGCTCCTTTGTCCATAATCTGCCCACAATGGACCACCCTTTATCGCAGCCAAACTTTTGCGGCGGACAATACAACGCTCGTCATACATGGAGCCCTGGTTTGGGGAGGATCCAAGGAGATACAAGACATAGGCTGACAGCGAGCGGAATTGAGGAAATGCATGCTTCGGTAAAGGTGAGGAGGTTCTATAGTGTTCTAACTAAACCATTATACAGTTTCTGAACGTTTATTTATAGTAAAATTTGTATTGCGTTTATTTGCAATTTTTTTTAAATTTACATTTACACCACTTTGCAAGGAAAAGGTGCCAGATCTAATGAAAAATATGTAGTAAAAGAAATTCAGCAACAGTCTTCAGTGAATACTAATAATTACATTTATTTCGTATAGAGACTGCTCTAGAGTACTAATTAGTTCCTCTCGGTTTTTCAAGATAACGTATATCGCGAGCGGGTGCGACAACTTATGCTACCGGACAATAACGCTCAATCTTTTTTTGGTTTTTGTTTATTTGTATGTTTGTTTGTTATTTTTACTCTCTAGCTTATAAGGTTTTCATATCAAGTACTTATTTGCGAATACCTATTACTGGCTGCGTTGAAAATTGTTTTTGTAAATCATCGACTGTACTTTACAGCTGTTGGTATTCCGAAAATGTAAAATAAATAAATAAATAATACCGATTAATCTTCAAAAAGACAAAGGAAATCATCGCGACGAAACCTGCACGCAATAATTGTCGTGTCCTACCTCTAAATACCCTGATAAAATCTAACCCTCAAAGAGTACCTACAGACTTGCCACCTGCCACGTATCATACAAGGTTTAGCCTGGAACAATGTGGATTCTATCAGAATCGTTAACAATCCTCATAGAATATCTGTCTAGCCCACAAGGCATCAGGTAACCCGCTAACTTCCCTAATCTAGACCATCATATTTAAGCTGGAAAAAGTCTCGATTTCCTCGTGAAAGGCACAACTCCTGCACGCAACAATGCTATGATCTCTCTAATGAAGAGTTTTGTACACAAAGGGCCCTCATTATTAATACTCTGTGTTACGGAGTATCCCTTGCTTTTACCCGGGAATGAGCCGCGGTGTTTAGGAAAGGGATTTTTTGGGCAACCCTTTTTTTTTAATATGTCCGCGGTCGTTGTGGCTCCTATCTTTTTTGAAAACCTTAGAGATCTTAGTTAAATCCGATAGTCGTCATTATCAGTCTATGTTTTTTTTATTATGAATAAGTATTTACTTTTACGTAAAATAATTTCACTCAAAATTTGTTTAATGCATTATGATGCCATGCTCGGCAAACAAATGACAATGCCAGATTCTGCCCCACCATTAACCGCAAGTGGTACAAGATAACGAATAAATTTTTATTAAAATTATTGGTTTAAAATAAAGTTTTGTATGATAGGTACAGCTTAAATGGTCACGTATTTTGTAGGTGGGGCAAAGCTCCATTGAAATGTGGCAATGTCTTTTAAATGATGAAAATTTTCTAGTAATAGTGTCTAGTAATACTTACAATGAAATTATTTTGAAATGATGAAAAATTTCTAGCCGTCGGCAGGACTTGAACCTGTGATACGTCACAGGTTCAAGTCATCACACTATACAGTCAGTCACATTAAACAAATTCTGAGTGAAATTATTAAGTCGGAAGGACTTGAACCTGTGACCTTACATAGGTCCAAGTCCTGCCGAACGGCTAGAAATTTTTCATCATTTCAAAATAATTTCATTGTAAGTATTACTAGATACTATTACTAGGTATTTAAATATAAAAACATTGCAGCGAAATTTATTTTTATGCATTATGCCGTGCTCGACGACCAATTTTAAATGATGAAAAGTTAAGATAAGATAAAGATAAAAGATAAAAGATTTTTATTGACACAAAAATAATGATCAGTGCTTCTTGAAAATAGGTACTTATACATTTTTAGCAATTATTATACTAACATTTGTTTCAAGAATGTGGAAACGATAGCATCCGTACTAGTTTAAAAAACTGTATGACGGATTACTAACGCCTTCCATCGGAAATGTAATTGTGGTTATTTATGCCAATAAATTTAATATTAAGTAAAAATAATTAAATAAGTAAGTACTAAATGAAAAATATTCTTAAGAGTGTTATTTAAGAGGTAGCAAAAGTGTGTGAGGGTGTGTGAGAGAGAGAGGGTGTGTTTGTGACTGAGGGTGTGTATAATCGAAGTTTCTACATTACATATCATTACAGTTCTAATTAAAAGCTTTTGACTAACTCCTTCCTTACTGCAATTTCCCATCTTACTACACAAGTTAGTTAAACTACTTGTATACTAGACTCTAGGCTTAGAGTCTCTAGGTAGAGTATAGTAGACAACTAGTCTAAGCTATTTAGATTTTCTCTAAGGCGCTATTAAAACCTAAGTACTGTTCATACACTCTGAATCTCTTACGTAAACATATGAACAGCACAGAAATTATTATCCGCCCGCAGTGAAAGCATGTTAAGGTGATGCAGCTACATTGATTATTCATACCTTTTGTATTTTGAATACAACACTTGCCTGCACTTACCTGCATCTTAGGTATAGGTAATTCACGATTATTTGACTGATTGAAATCATTGCATTTTATGTAACAATCTGTGCCACGGATAATGAGTTATTGGCACAAATTCGATCCTATTAGAATATTAAAATATACTTTTAGATTCTTTGGCCAGCCTTATCATTAGTGTTAAATGTTGCGGGTCTGTTTATTAGGTGCATAATGGTAGCTATTCTAGTTGTCTTCTAATTTCAATTAAATTATACAGATCTAACAATAAGCATTTTATTTTGCTAAAATTACGAAAGAGATAGCATTATTCATATTATTATCTACTTTCTGACACGTCACACTTAGTTTAAAACAAATATAAATACTTAGTAGAAAATACACAAGTAATTATTCCAGGCAAAATATGTGGATAACATTTTGTAAATAGCTTTTTAACAAAAAATATTAAATTGGAAGATATTATTTTTTCAAGATTGGCGGCGCTAGTTGACTCATATCAGGCCCTTAAGAAGAGTTTTGGGAGACACTATGGGCTAAAGAGCTTGCGTGATTGGTTCGATTGCAGCACCGGCCAGAGGGTGAAGATTGAATGATGTCCAACCTTCGCTGAGAACTTGAAAAAGAAGAAGACAGTTCAAAAGTAGAACACAACAAACAATAAAAGACATTTGTATGAAAATAAATGCCTGATTCGCCTTAAACTACAGGACGTTAACAATATTTCACATACAATATTCATAGGACGGATGTTGCACGCGAATGTAGCGGCAACATACTGTATAACAGGAATATTTACATCCATTTATGTACCTAGACTCTTTGTGAAAGCATTGAAACGTATATGGAATTGTTTTAGGTGTTTTAGCCTGCTTTTAACATGAAATCCAAGGGGGTAGATCGATGTGTGACATCCATCTGCTCCCACTTCACAGGCTATTCGTATTCGCTATTGGATGTTTGTCGTATTTGTCAAATATTTGACGAATATGTTGTCACACATACTAACCACACATGACAATAATTTGTCAAATATAACAAATACGCAAATGCGAATTGCCATGTCAAGTGCCACAATGACGTTCTACACACACTCACAGACTTCTTCTTTTCGTCTTCTCGTGACCATGATGGCTGCAATGCTGTTGAAATATTGGAACTTCAATAGGGTATTTCCCTTTTATCTCAAAATCAATCAAACAGTTCAAACTGCAGAAGTTCACAAAGGAAGCGACATACATAACTTCGAAAAGCATTCGTCATCGTCATCAGTCCAAATCAGTCCACTGTTGGTCACACACTCCCATGTCGCGTCACTCAAACCTATTCCATTTTGCATCCAGTCTCTGTCAGTCTCTTTACAGGTTACAATGACAATACCTCCTTACAGCTGCTATGATTTAATTTCAATTTATTAAGGATTTATAATGTATGTGCCTAATATCTGGTCTGTCCTTGTGATAGCCTGTCATATCGCCTCACAGAGATCATTCTCCGGCCACGTTTTGCATCTGTTTTATACCTGACCTGTTACAGGATTTTTATATGTATACTTAGGTGTATTATTAGTTTATTGACGTGATCAAGTGTACCGAAGTGTTCCTACGATCTTAATACATGAGTAGGAACCATGTTGCACAAGTCACTTCCACCATTTGATCTGGTGACGTCATTTCGTTGTCTCCACTCGAGAACCCGTCTACTCCATCGGTTCTACGACAGAATGATGTGGCCAGCCCACTGCCATTTCAATTAGCTGAGCCTATGAGTCAACTACTTTTATTCTCTTGCGTATAAACTCACACTTCCATATATTAAAATAAAGGTAAAAATATAGTCTAGCCAAGTAGCCACAAAAATAAAAGGTGTGATTCTGAACTTTCTCTTCTGTCGCGTGCTCGGAAATGTTGGCAAATAGTTTTAACGTGGTTTCTGCGATATTCGGGGTTTTATTTGCTGAAAAGAATGGAACGTATTGTTTGACTGAAGAGTTTGGTTTCCTTTTTGGTTTAAATTGAGTGTCTGCATTGTCTTTGTTTGGTTGTTTACCCGACAGGACATCAATGTTATGGTTACAGTTTGATTTCAACACTTATAACGCAGACGATAGGGATGGTACGGTTAGGAATATTGACGTGATACATTAAGAAGTTAGATAGAGATTAGATACACAAGAACAAAAACTCACCTGTTTTTGGAATAAAATATAGCCTAGATCAAAATCATTTGCTTAAGACGAATTTAACCATACATGATCCATCAAAATGAATACTCGTTGAAGCTACTTTACATTGTATCCAACAGTGGACTGATGATGATGATGATTTTTAAATATGCATTGCTGAAAGTCTTTGCCAATTTTTCTCATCAGCGCTGGCAATTTTCCTTTCAATTTGGTGTAAATATAATATTTATGCATTTATTTGCAATAAATGATATGAATCACACAAAAAAATTATGGATCGAGTAAAGAAAAAAATGAGGTAAGAAGATAGAGGGGTAGACCAAGAGGGGTGTTTTGTAGGGCAAAGGGGTGGAGTACACGAAAGATACCGCATAAAAAAAGCTCCTGAAAACAACTGAAAATTGTCACGCATGGCCGGCGGCCATACATCGCGACCTTATCGCTTCTAAAATATCGCTTCAAGCCCCTGCCTAAAACAGTAAGGGGCCTTTTGAAAAAAAAAACATTTTTACAATTTAGCCAGACTTTTTTAAGATACTAGATACTATACAAAATCATGATCAGTAAGAACTCGCTGAATAAGACGGTTTCACTCTTTTAGAATTTGGAAAATATTCTTCTTTTTCTACAGGTACAGTCGACAGCAGATCAATCGTAACACTTTGAACTTTGGACCGTTCTTATTATTTGCGTCGTAAGACTTGAAATCGTACTGCAAGTGTTACCATTGATCTGCTGTCGACTGTACAAAGGAAAAGAGTGCTGGTGAATGTTTTTGGCCAATTTTCTCTACAACGTTTGGCACTTTGCAAAGTGGTGTTAATTCTAAAATAATGTTGACGTGCAAAAATAGGTACACCATTTAGGTACAACAATTACTTGCAATAAACTATAATGAATCTTAATCTAAAGTCGCCACGGCTGACAATAGAAAGTAACAACAAAGTTTTTGCAGAAAATATTTAAAAAAAAATCGGGGTGTGGTGTTTTGAACCTTAGTAGAGTAGGGTAAAAGAGAAGTATGCAAAATGTACAGTGGAAGACAGAGATAAATATACAGGGGGCCTCAATAAGGTTGAGATTTTCTCAAGAACTGCTGGACCGATTTTAATAATTATTTTACAGTACATAGTACTAAATTTTATCTATCTAACAGTGAAAGAATTATTGCAATAGGTCAAGTAGTTTTTGAGGAAAATCTCATCATTAAAAACTCTCCTATACACCTTTCTCAGTGTTCCACCGTACATTGAATAAAATAAAAAGTATCGTGGTCAACTAGAATCCCAAACCCTAGCGACTCTACTACGCCACTCTACATTTTATAATTTATATGTCACAGGACAACCCCTAAAACGCAGCGTATAATTCAAATCACGAACGTAAATAAAACGTTTATACCGCTATTTGGCGCCATTAAAGAGTAATGAATTAAAAAAGTACAGTTCAAACGCTGTTTTACGAGTATTAATTGTGGAGCGTAATTGGAGTACAAAGGCGTCACGCGACGTTTATTTTACGCTCGTGTGAAGGTCCATTGGCTTGTTACAGGATACCCGTAATATATGGGTATAGTATGGGACGTTGTTGTGAATGGGTAAGGATTGTGGATATAAATGATAAATGGATAAAAAAAATCATCACGACCGACCTAAAGGTGCTCCCTCACCGGGAGCATTCGCGTGTAATGTAACGCTACAGATTCGAGCATTACATCAGTGAGGGAGAAAAACAGCGTCAGTCAGGGAGGTAGTATTGTAATGTAATGCTCAAAGTCGAATCTGCAACGTTACATTACACGCGAATGCTCCCGGTGAGGGAGCACCTTAAGACGAGAATATGGAAACAAAATTCACGACCTGGGTACGATATCATGGTGGCTCTGTTGGAATAGAGCTTACCCTGAATGGCGAGGTCCCTGGTTCACGACCGGGAGGTCGTGATGAATTTATTTCTCCATTTATTATTGAGATTTTTGTTTCGCATATGTAAGAAAATATTAAAAACCTTACTAATTTAATATTTATCATGAGTATAACCGCTAGTTTTAATTTGTCAAATGAATTCAAGGAGACCCTGTAGTCAGTAGATGTATGTATAGCTATAAAGGAAGTCTTTTCGTTTTTCTGACTTCAGTTTCCCACTGGAATTTGTTACTACATTAAAACAACTAACAAACGAATTCCACCTTTTAACATCAGTACGTCGTAAAAATAAAATTCTCCAACAAATTCTTTTAAAGCTCCCGTAACTCCCAAAGGCTTTTGGCAACATAAAAGCAGCCTTATTCATAAACTAATCCATTGAAAATATCCCGATAAAAATATTTGTAATAAAATAACAACAGCCAAGTTCTGAACCCGGGCTCATTCATGCCCCAAGGAGCATTCTATCAAATGTCAAGACTCGACCTTTCCAGATTGTTTTCATCGTGGTCAGCGGCCCGTGAAATCAGACATAGTATGGACATAAACATCCTTTTGAATCACAAGATTTCTATCTCCCAGCGCACACTTGGCTGCCTTAGTTCGGCTGGGTAGTGCGTTTTGCAAATTCAGTTGGAAGCATTTTTCGTTGGAACAGCTGGTTTTATTCTTATGAGAAATTGAAAATGTTCGGAATAACTTGTGCTGTGCGGATTAGATCTTTGCAGTAGGGAAAGGCAAATCTAGCCCGCACAATGGTGGTAGTTTATTAGTTGTGTAGTAGTAATACTACTAAGTAAGTATTGTGTAGATTGTTGTTGTTTTTAGATTCGCCTTCACGGCAGGCAAGGATCTCTGAACATACAGCCTGTTCATAGGTAGTTTCGTTTAACGATGTTTTTCGCAAGTAATAGTAGTTTACATAGGTGATGATGTGATAAAGATGATGATGGTGATTGCAAAGCTAGTGATGTTTTTCATTGCTTTTAGAGAGATTAAAATCTTATTATAATCACGATATTGACTTATGATACATTTACGCCGAAAACATTTGCATTTTTGTTATTGTAACAATTACACGTATTAATATCTACTTATTTAATAAAGAACTTTCGTCTCTGAGGAAGTCAGAATTTAGGGGCGGCAAATGACATTGCCACATTTCAATGGAGCTTTGCCCCAGCTACAAAACTACGTGACCATTTAAGCTGTACCTATCATTTTGTTGGGGACTTATTACAGGTTTCATATTGCATAATCATAATCAGTATCATTTTCTACTACTCTCGCAACTCCTATAGAAGAATAACAAAAACATTGTCCATTTCTTACTATTTTCTGAATTCTTAATTAAGCTGTTTTTTTCGACTCGCCTGATATAAGTACAAAACTTTATTTTAAACCAATAATTTTAATAAAAAAAACGGAGATATTTTTACATTTATTCGTTATCTTGTACCTACATCATGCGGTTGATGGTGGGGCAGAATCTGACAAATGTAATTTGGGGCCAAAATTAATATTTTTGATTGAGCTTTTGCTCAGAACTTGAGACGGTCTGAATTTAACTCAATAACCATTATTCCGTGACATGAACCAACTTAATACTAATCAATAAACCGGCCATTTAGCCAATTTACCCCCCTAGCGAGGCTTTATCAGCACATACGAGACACGAAGGGCCATAACGGCAGAGTGGAGAGTTATCTAAACATTCCCGTAGAAGAATGTTAATAGTTCTAAGCACCATGAGGTATGGGGAGCTTGGCACGCGACAGCCGTGCACGCTAAAACGGTATGCCGGAACGGGGCATGTCCTGAACATAGTTTTTACCTCAATTCTTGATAGGGTTGAGCGGTACAATTCCTCTTAGACAAGGGCACGGGTTTTGCATTGATATTTCAAAGATTAATATAAGTATAAGGAAAGTATACGTTGTCGTACTGTCGACTGAACACATAGGTACAGTCGACAGCAGATCAATGGTAACACTTTTTACTTTTAACAGTTCTTTGACAGTCCTTATTATTTGCGTCGTAAGACTTGAAATCGTACTACAAGTGTTACCATTGATCTGCTGTCGACTGTACAAAGCAAATATTTTTTTCATCAAAAATAGTGCTTAAAAGATGTCACCAACATGACCCTAGCGGGCCTAGAACAAGCACTACCCAGCGATAGCGATCATTTTCAATTCTTGCCGAAGCTACCAGGCCATTCCAATTCCAATTTGGGTATTTGACTCCACCGAGGCTTCGGTGATTCCGCCAATGTCAAACTCCCTTATTCTCTAAAGTTGACGTTGAGCTAGTCCCTATTTACTTTAGAGAATAACACTGAATATTAGTGTCAAACGAAGGTTAAACGCCTTGTAATAACGTCAAAATAACGTCAGTTTCACAGCTCCGCGGTGCTACTGCTGTCATGTGATACGTTGATTTCGTCTCGTAGTATAAAAGTAGATGGGTAAATATTTACGATAATTCAGTTAGGTGTAACGCGGGACGCCTTAATGTTGAATTTCAATTAAAATAAGTAACTTCCGCCTCGAAATATTATTGGATGCTCTGACAATTGTTCTTATAAATATGCTATTAAGTATACAAAAAAGTTTCATCGATAGAGGAGTTATTGTTGGGGTCTCCATACAAACACTCGC
Organism: Tachystola acroxantha; assembly: GCA_963506565.1. Taxonomy (NCBI): domain Eukaryota; kingdom Metazoa; phylum Arthropoda; class Insecta; order Lepidoptera; family Oecophoridae; genus Tachystola; species Tachystola acroxantha. The sequence continues at coordinate 11,760,034 of OY735878.1, forward strand.
CAGAATGACTGGCCTATATATAGGTCAGTCTTCAATAAAGTGGTAGCAAGAGCAAGACATTTCAACACTTTGTCACAGCCGAAAAAAAAGCTCCTGACAGAACCCCGATAGCAATTCTTTAAAGAAAATACTCTTGGAAAACTTGTAATCTTTTGTAATTGAAAAAGTAGCCGACGAACATTTATCGCGAGCCGCGGACCGAATTCCCAGAGTCGAACCGGAAATAAATGAACGCTACGTGCCGTCTCCGGTGACCTTTTTACATTTTTCAAAAATTCGCCTCGCGTCAATACCGTGGGGCATAAAGGGGCTCCACACGCCCGTGATGGATGGCGTTTACGTGACGACTGACGACACCGCTCGTATTTTATTTTAATGCCGCGACTCGGCCGGGTGTGGAGAGGCTTAAAATTGAAAATTCTCTACGTGTACTTATTGGAAAAGTCGCCTCAAAGATGAGCTTCATCGTTATTAATATGCGGAAGACATAATATTAAAATACTATAGATTCTATAATATTTGTAAGCTTTATGGTATAGGTATTCTTTATTTTTTATACTTACTAGATGTTTTATTAAAACAAGTTTAAAAACTCATTAAGTAAAATAATTATTAATAATAAGAGTCTTCGAACATCGTAATCCTGGCGCCCAACGTGGGCGCTTACTTGTACAGTAAGCGCCCCGCGCTGGGCGCCAGGGTTACGTTAATGAGCATGTACTAATTCTTGGTTTTTAATTCGATAGAGCAATATAAAAATTACTGACAAAGAAGGTTTAATATAGGACTGCAATAAACTAAAGTAAACAAACATTGGGTGTGATTCTGTAGTAACCGCCAAATCTATTCCCAAACCTAAGCCCAACGGTCTCTGTCCTCATGCCAAATCGCGTAAGTGGACACAGGGTGCTTCATTTAGCGACGATTAAAATTAGTGTGCCACACTCTGGAATATGAATGTAGTGTGGGATGCCCCCCGACCAGATAGAGGAAGGACCTTCGCAAGATGGCTGGCAGGGACTGAATGCAGAGGGCCGAGAGTAGGGTTGAGTGGCGCGCTTTGGGAGAAGCCTACGTCCAGCAGTGGACTGATACGGGCTGATGATGATGACTCTGGAATCGCTGCAACTATCTTATTTATAAATAGGTATTTCAATTATAAAGAACATAACATCACTAATACCATTGCCTCTAATTTATATCATTATTCGAAACAAAATGCATAAAATTGTACTCCTTAAACTGGAACTGCAAAAGCACCCTATTAGCCGGTATATCAGACTATCGGCGAGATTTAGCCCGCGGCAGTCTGTGCCTACCATGAAGGAAAAAATTACGCCACGCTCCGTGGAGAGAGCCTAAAGTAAATTTTGTACGTGGAGAGGTATCCGCCCTTATTGTCACTTTCACAGTCTGATGACTGTGAATCACCTCGTATCAGTCCACCGTTGTTTCTGTATTTGTAATTCTTTTATATAGAACACGGGAAAGTTTTAGCCCGGCGCCAGACATAGTCAAAGTCTTTGACAAAGACGGTCATTTCGATGTTCATTGACGGCTTTTTATGACGTCATAGTTACAGATTCTGTACAAAGCTGTCAATGGTAGGTAAATGTTTGCAAAGACGCTCACATGTCTGGCGCCGGCACCGCCTTAGCCTAGTGTGGGCTTCATTGATTATGATTACTGAGATAATCTATACATATAATAAGACTGTAAAAAAGTTGTGTCTGTACATTGGATATTTTTTGAAAAGAATAATAGTAATGTGTTTTAGGATCGATACTGATGCCAAAACACTAATTTTAAGAATTTTTGTCTGTTTGTCTGTGACTTTGTGGAAGTATCACGCCATAACTACTGAAGGGATTTTGACGGGAGTTTCACTAGGAGATAGCTGAAATATCTGGACAGCTCATAGGCTATAAGCCATGGCGGTATGTGATGTGGAAACAAGGATCCAGAGAGGAAGATCTGCCTCCTGATCTCCTCCATCCTCTCCATCCTCCTCCTCTACGCAAACGAAGTTGCGGGGTAGGTACAGCTAGTGTAAAATAATGTAAGTATGGATAACTCCATCGGTGTTTCCTTGCTTTATGGTGCCCACAGACTTGTGAAGTATATCCTGCCTGCCTAATGGTCTGTATCGATATCGAAAAGGAGCAAAATGCTACCCGTATCTTAATAATATTTCCTGGGGGAGTATTAGGTTTTCATTTGCGCTACAATACTAGTTTATTAGCAGGATACATTTGTAATTTACATATTTGATAGCGAATGGGAATAGGTAGCTAATTAATAGATATGTTACTGGATCATTAGTTAAATGTCCCTTGATAATTGTATTGTCGAAATATCATTAAATCGATTATAATAACTCGTATTATAAACACATGTGAAATATTCTTGTGTTTGTGACATTTGATTAAAGAATCGTATAAAATCATATATATTAGCAGTATATTAGCAGGTTGTCTGGAAGAGATCGCTCTCAGCCTGTTGTACAAAATTATGTTAGCTAAGTATGATAACTTTGTATCATTTTTTGTGCAATAAAGAATATTTATCTTATCTTAGCTCGGTGGCCTAGTGGTTGGGTCAATGGACTTGCAATATGGAGGTCCCAGGTTCGATTCCCAGCTAGGGCAGCCATGTACCAATGAGTTATCCTCGGTTTTTTCGACGGAAAAACTTACGTACATTTACCGAGTGCTCTCAAAACGGTGAAGGAAAACATCGTGATGAAACCTGCATGTCGTAGAAGAAGAAAAAATCCAAGGCATGTGAGATCCGCCACCCCGCAGTGGGCCCGCGTGGTGGATTATGGCCCCAGCTCCCTCAATATAAGGGAAGGTCTGTGCCCGAGCAGTGGGGCAATATAAATAGACTGATGATGATGATGATAAGATTATATAATAATAGGGGCGATTCCAGAGTGTGGCACGCTTAAGGCTTCGTATGCGCGTGTTTTCAGTATTTCTACGAAAGCTACGGCATTAACTACAAAAATTAAACGTCTGAAAAAAATATATAGCAATCTTGGGGCGTCTTATTAGTATTTAGAGACTGATGAATACCGATACACTATTGGACAAAATATATAAAATATAGAAAAAAATAGCAAACATTCCCCCCTTCCATGTATTTTAAAATGAAAATAATATCTAAACCGAAATAGTTATTCATATTTTTATTTCTTTGACAAAATTCATAAAAATACGAATATCAAGGCACTGCGCCGCTCTTTTAGGCGATCCGTTTCGTTCACTCTTACACGATGTAGTATATGAGTAACCGTGACTGTTGCGTTTAGGGTTAGGATTAGATTAGAATAGGAAAAGATGTTAATCGTTAGATGGATGGGCCCGTGTAATACTTATAGAGGTACGGACATCAGCAAATCAATGGTAACACTTGCAGTACGATTTTAAATCTTACGATGCAGACAATAAGAACTGTCCAAAGTCCAAAGTGTTACACTTGATCTGCTGTTAGTTAACTGTACTGTACATTGACAGTGCGCAGTCGTATTGTGTGAATTTCAAACATCAGTCATTAGTCGTCTATCAACCAATGTATTGCACGAGCAATCTAAAGATTTAAATCTTTGGCTATTCTGAGCTGTGCAGCCCAAATCAAGTGTCTTATTTTGTAAACAACTATGATCATCTAATTACCTGTGATGTAACACTGAAGGAACTGATATGATTGAACTTGTTCATCATTGTGAAAATAAAGTGAGCCGATCTAATAATGTGAAAATAACTATGCAATAATCACAGAATAACTTAAAATGTGAGTAGGGTAGGTTTTTGTTTACAAAATAAGACACTTGATTTGGGCTTCGGTTTAGATAAGAACGTCCATAAATTTTATTGGGCATCTTAATTAAACGCATCCACTTTCCTTATTTCCAGAACATCGACCACAAAATGCAGCGGAGGTTCCCCACACCGGGAGCGGCGGCGGCGCGACGACGACGCGGCGGCCGCGCAGAGCGGCTTCAGCGCTGCGTTGCACCGCGCACCGCCTCCGCCGCCGCCGGCGCTGCTTCGGCGACTCGGGGTGAAGGAGACGACTGGCGTTGGCAAGGTTTGTTCATCATTAACGTAATATTTGATTGTAAATCGTGATCGAAGGACAAGTTAAGTAAGTGAGACTTAGTGGCCACCAAATTCAACTAAAATCAACTGTCACTGATACTGGTGAGGAACTAACCCAGGTATATCTGACAGATCTAAAAATGTTTACACCGTGATAAAAAAGGGATGACACTACTTTTAGAAATGTCAAAATTACCTTAAAATTATAAAACACACGATGCTACCAATATTGGGAAAATATTTTTAATTTCCTATTGCTATTATTTTCATTATATTTTTTGATAACCGATATCGATTAGGTTCCATTGTGGATAGCGATAACGATTTTTTTGTTGGTTGCCTGGAAGAGATCGCTTTTAGCGATAAGGCCGCCAAAATTGTACATTATGTTTGTATTATTCTGTAATATTTTTCCGTAATTGTTGTTTTATGTACAATAAAGTGTATTTGAATTTGAATTGAATTGATTTTCAAGAATCATCTCCTTAAGGAGCAGCTAATAAAGAGCTAGATATCAGCTCCGCAGTCGTTAAGGGCCATCTCATTAGTGTAAGGTCATCAGCCGCCTCATTAGACGCACCAATAAGGTTGACTTTTCTTTAAGTTTAATCGATTTAATTATTGCTGTGATTTTCGAAGACTGAAGAGATAAAACTCCTGTAGCGTTCCGGTGTGGGGATATTAGAGTGACTATTTAGTTAGGCATAAATAAATTATCATATACTAGGTAGGCACTTAAGTTGTTAATGTCACATATTAACATTTTATTCATAATTATTAAAACATGTTAGACTTTGAAAAAATACCTACCTAATAAATGATACATATATAAAACAATCACAATATAAAATGAAGCCCAAATCAAGTGTCTTATTTGGAAACAAAAACTACCCTACCCTACTAACATTTTACGCTGTTCTGTGATTATTGCATAGTTATTTTCATATCATTAGATCAGATTACTATATTTTCACAATTATGAACAGGTTAAATCAATAAGTTCCTTCAGTGTGTCATCACAACAGGTAATTAGACGATCATATCTGTTTACAAAATAAGACACTTGATTTGGGCTGCGGTGTACATAATAATGTAGTCAGTATGTAAATAATTTTCAAAAAGACACTCAAAGATTTCAGTGGCCATGAGTGTAGATTCCGAATATCAAAAAATTCTAAAAACGCCACAATATTGGCGTGAAAATTGTGACGAGAAAACGCGGGTTTTGACTAGCGGCATTGCCGTGTTGAATTGAAAATTGAAAAATTGTATAATTCGTAAAATTTCAAAGATTACCTAATTCAAATTTAAACCCTGACTCTTACACTATTCGAGGTAATATATGTATGGTAGGTGCATTGATCTCCTATAAACAACTAGATACACAAAGGTCTTACTAAAACAATTTTAAAAACGTCCAAATAAGGGTCCAATAAAGCAAATGAGGGTCCATTCATCCGTTTGGACCTTCTTTGCGCTCGAACATTTTTAGAAGGCAGACTGTGTATCTAGTTGTTTATAGGAGATCAATGGGTCGGAGTCAGTATTTGCCAATTAAATTAAATAACATAATTTGTACTATGAATCACTATAGACAGAATAGCTTTGTAATACCAAGAAAAAATTGTATAAAAAAGAAATAAAACCGGCAGTTCTAGGTCTCAAGCTGTCACGATCGTGACTCGAATCCTCGTACGCATTATCAGGTAAATTTCGCTGTTAATTTACTTTGAAGATCGCCCGGAGAGGTTTGCTCCTCGAGTCTTGGAGTCTCGAGGAATTAAATTGGAAACACTTGCGAAGTGGAAAATCTTGTCTAGTAATTTAATTGTCTACTTTTATTATCGCTCTCCGGTATTTCAATTTATACAGTTTTATTATTTATAGTAATTATAAAAATATTTCTTCCCTAATGAATCACAATACTTCTATGATAATCTTTTCTGAACTTAAGTTTACTTGTAAAAATCAATCTCTGTGTTCGGATATCTGTTCGTTTATAGACTGCTTAGGTATGTATATAACAGCGCAATTCAAGTGTTTTATTTTGTAAACAAATGTGATCGTGTAATTACCTGTTGTGATGGACTGAAGGAACTGATTGATTGAACCTGTTCGTCATCGTGAAAATAAAGTGATCCGATCTAATAATGTAAATAAAACTATGCGATTATCACAGAGCAGCTTAAAATGTTAGTAGGGTAGGGGGTAGTTTTGTTTACAAAATAAGACACTTGATTTGGACTTCAGTTTACAAATATGAACGCCTTGATACAGCCCCCTTACCATGAACTCTTATAGCAGGATTACTTCAATAATACTTTGTTATTTCGTACCATGACGACCTTAAAGTAAGCTTATTAAGGACGTCATGTTAGGAAATAATAAAGTATTATTGATGTAATCCTGCTAAAAGAGTGCATGGTAATATGGCATTTCATTTTAGGGAATAAACATGGCAATAAGAGATGATGTACCCATCGTAATATATTATAATATTTTTTGTCCTGCGTAGTATATTTTCTGTCGTCGAAAGGCCACGACTCGATAACTGTTATAAATAATAAATAGATTCAGATTCAGATTCTTTATTGGTAAAAACTTATTAACAGGTCAAATTCAATATGTTACATACCAATTAAATAGTTAAATCACAATAATAAATAACAGCTACTATATTGTAGATCAATACATTTGGTACATTACTATGTCAAAAATTCTTTTATTGAATAGTACGACTTCTGGACGAGCCATTTACGAAGCCTTATTTTGAAACTAGGTAACGAAGTTGCATCTCGCACGTCACTCGGTAACCTATTATATACCGTGGGTCCCAGCACATACACCAAACTCTCTGACATAATAACACAATAATTTAAAGGTAAAATCATCCAGAAATCAGCCTGTCGCAAAAAAAAAGTCTAGGTTTCCTGTTACCTTTCACACTTTGCTCCAACGTCCCGACACCTCATACATAAACCATAAACGCATTATTCAAGTCGTTTCACGTTCACGTTCAAATCTCAAAGTTTAGTTATCTTAAGGGCCTTCCATGAGCCAACTAGCGCCGCCAATCTTGAAAAAATAATATCTTCCATTTAACCAATTTTATTAAAAAAGCTATTTACAAAATGTTTATTAGGATGAACACTATTTTTCAATATACAATACATGGCATAATTGCGACAAGCTAAGTTGTAGTTCGCAAATGTGCCAAAAACGGCAGTTTTCGCAATTATGCGAACTACAACTTACCGAAATTGAATCACGTTATAAATAAACATTTTGTAAATAGCTTTTTTAATAAAAATGATTATATTGGAAGATATTATTTTTTTAAGATTGGCGGCGCTAGTTGGCTCTTGGAAGGCTCTTAAGTCTCTTTGCTACTATTTCCACAAGCTGCAATAATAATTTCATTACGATTAAAAGGGAAGTGAGAGAAATATCAATTGGCTTTGATTTCGTTAGCTTTAATTTTGAAGATAGACAGTAGTAGTATATACCATATAGCAGCTGTAATACTCTAAGTATTATTTCAATTCATAAGAAATTACATTAGAACGATACAATACAAACGGCTTAGGCACAAAATGGCAACTTCGCAAAACAAAATGTCCATTTCTCATACATGTCCTTTCGCAAAATGTCTACTTCGCAAAATGTCCGTTTCGTAAAAATGTTTCAATGAGTTACAAATGAGATTTTTATTCTGTTTTAGAGCATTTCCGTTTTTGAGAGATTTTGGTACCTAAAGACGTGTAGGTGATGAAATAGTATGAGTGTGTGAATGAGATATAAAATGTGATATTATAAAATAAAAGCTATAAGTACATATATATGTGAAATAATAAGATAATAATTAAAAATGAAATGACCATAATGTATTATATTAAACTTATATAATTAAAAGTATGTGACGATTTAGGCATAATCTGTAATGTTTCATGCATTATGAATTAATAAATGAATTTGAATTTGGATTTAAATATATACGTAAAAACCTGTCAAAAGTTTTTAGGGTTCCGAACCAAGCAAAAACTTTAAAGCCAAGGATACATTAGGGGACAAATGTCCTGCTACACGTGTCGCCAGGGATGTCGGGTGAAGTAGCGCGACGTTGCCGGACTTCGTGCGACATGTCTGGCAACATCGCGCGACACGGGTCGCCAGGGACGTCGGGTGAAGTAGCTCGACGTTGCCGGACTTCGCGCGACATGTCTGGCAACATCGACGTCGCTACGGACATAAGTCGCGCGATGTCGCCAGATATATCAAGCGAAGTTTCGCGAAGTCGCACGACTTCGCCTGACGTCGCTACGGACATAAGTCGCGCGATGTCGCCAGATATGTCAGGCGAAATCGGCCGGCTTCGCTTGACATGTCGCCGATACATGTCGTAGGACATTTGTCCCCTAGTGTATCATTGGCTTTATACACAATTACACATGTCTGTATCTATAGCTTGCGAGCTTTTCCTTCAATGCACAGCGTCACCCAGGTCTCGACTCTTGGGCCAAAACAGTACTTTAGTGTAGGAAGTATTATACTCAATCTAACAATAGATATACTTTTGATAGCAGCCGTCTAGTCCATCGGAACGTGCCTGGCCAGCGGACCGCTAATGTCATAAGACAGTCTGCTAACGAGACGCGCTGCGGGAATCACGGGCAGAATCCCCCCAGACTAGTCTAAGCGTACTAAATTGACCAGTGTAGTTATAAAGCACGATTTTCGCTTTATTAGTGCAAATACGTCGGTAGTCTCGATGACGGTATGTTTAAGATACTGGGTGTCTTTACAAAGGTTTCAGGCGCATAATGTCCAAAGCGCAAAATGACCAAGGAGCAGAGCGTTTCATTTTGCGCTTTGGACATTATGCGTCTGAACCGTTACAATCAAAGGCCCGGGTTCGAATTCCAGCCCCCTTACCATGAAGTCTTATAGCTGGATTACTTCAATAATACTTTGTTATTTCGTACCATGACGACCTTAATAAGCTTACTTTAAGGTCGTCATGGTACGAAATAACAAAGTATTATTGAAGTAATCCTGCTATAAGACTTCATGGTAAGGGAGAAGGTCGGCCATGTAACAATGATGTTTCCTCAGGGAAATTCCCAAGGGAAATTTACCGAATGTTCTCAAAAACGTTGAAGGAAAACATCTTCAGGCAACCTGCATGCCTAATAATAATAATAAGGTTTGTGTAAGCAATCCGCACTAGGCCCGAATGGTGGATCATGACTTGAGCTCCCTCCATGAGAGGGGGTCATAATAAAAGGACTAGTGATTACTTCAGATTCCGAACACTTACATAGATTTACCGAATGCTCTCAAAGCGGTGAAGCAAAACATAGTGAGCGATACTACTTCTAGTTAGTATAGCTAGAGGGAGCAATATCGATCGATTTAAACATTGTTGCAATAAAAATTGTGACGTCACTAGCCTCTCCAACGACCTTAGCCATAAAAAATTAGCGGTCCAATTATTCGCAGCACAACGGAACAAATTTGCAAGTCAAGGAGTCGATCTGGATAAGACTGAATGCCAGAAATGTTGGACAAAAACTGTTGGCACCGCAGCGCTGGGCTTAGGCGATAAGGAAACGTACTTTAGCAGCTAAATTGTAAACATTTCTTAGAACGAGTTATTGAGGCGTTTTTAGGTCTAGAAGGGCGGAAGCATTTGCCTGCTTAACATAAAATTCAAATAAAGTCCAGTCTGGCATTTCTTGCGTCTCTAGGCTCTCTACATATTGTGGCTCTAGTAGAGAAACGAAATGTCGCATTTAAAACCTGTCGATACCGATTCTGAATTTTGGGCAAGCTACAAATCATTTTTAGTCGGAACTGAAAAGACCCACATCAAATAAAACCACCAGAACACAAGAATAATAGAGTTTGAACCAACGTACGTGTGAGTAAATCTCGTACGGTGTGTCAAAACATTCTCTCGCGTTATTAGCCCTTAATGCTATTGCAGGGGTCTCGGAGGACCCTCGCCAGTTTGATGGAAACATCGACTAGTTACGTATAGATGCGCCATCATCTTTTGATGACCTTCTAAGGATATTTTGTCAAGCTTTTAGGTACTTTTATATTATTTATTTATTTTATTAATGGACTCGACAGTTCGTCATTTGCCAATGTCATGTTACAGAAAATTCAATTTATTCAATAGTCTTCTATCTTCCTCCAGGGGAGTCACAGTAGCGTCTTCACCCTGGGTAGCCGCGTCTTCATGTCTTCATCCAGAGGAGACGCGGTAGCGTCATCACTCTGGACGAAGCAGCTCGACAGTCACGTTAACTCCCGAGTTCGTAGTGGGAACTCTTGATCAAAGCTTGAAACCCCAGATCTTGCTTAAATGTAACTCGCGAACATTTTCTGATTAATTTAACGTGATATTAATCTCAAAATAACCACTGTAGACAATAAAACAAAAATTATCAAATAATTTTGCAACCGTCGTTTCCCGCCATTTTCAAGAGAACCTACTTTTATATCGTCACCAATGTATCGTTTAAAGGTCCGAGCACATTTTGCCGGGCCGCAGCGTATGAACTATAGCACACTAATTATATTTGCTGATTAATAATAAAACTGTTACAGTAAATAAAATAAAAGATTTTTCATTTCATTGCTATTGAAACCGAACTTCTGAGACTTATAGACATTTTGAGACTTGGGACTTTTTGTGACTTGGACTTTTTGCGACTTGGACATTTTGAGACATGGACATTTTGAGACTTGGACATTTCGAGACTTGGACATTTTGAGACTTGACATTTCGAGACTTGGACATTTTGCAACCGCTTGACATTTTGCAAATTGGACATTCTGCGACTAAACGGGGCCGCAGTGCCTCGCATTATTGCGAGGCGGATTTGTGTCCGTACGATGCGGCCCGCCCCGCCCCGCTGCACAGCGTGCTATAGCAAGCGGATTGTAGTGCACTCGCACCAGTGTTCATTTTACGATATCTGGCAGTACACTGTACTCAAAATCCGTCAATGCTCTGCGACCCGGCTCGTCACTAATGCGGTAAGTAAGCCTTTTTGCGCTGCGCTGCGGCCCGCCCCGACACGCTGCGGCCCGGCATAATGTGCGCGAAGCATTGAGGAAACATTATTTTAATAGATGTGGTTTTTTTTTTAATAAAGATTTATTTGATAATACATAATTGAAACCACAGTTCAAACGCCAAACCGTTGTATAAACTTGTTAATTAAACTGACTTATTGTTTGGTAGAAGAACACACATCAGCCTTTTCACTCTTTTCTGGAAGAAACAGAGTGAGTATAAGTTTTGGAAAACATAGACGTCGTCAGAATATTCCATTCCTTAGTCGTCGGTATATTGAGGATGAAGAAATGCTTCGAATATAAGTAGAATATCAACGACGTATGGTCTGGTGAGCCGAAGGTTGAATATCATAATTTAGGAATTACTTACCTACTTACTCCGCTGGCTCAGCGTCCCGAAGTGGGTCTTGGCCTCTGAAACGAGAATACGCCAGTCATTGCGCTTTTGCATCGTATCGCGCCACGTGTGTGCCTGCAGTCGGCACAGATCCCTCTCGACTGCATCCCTCCAGCGATATCTAGGACTTATGAATAAATAATGAAATGAAAATGAAAAATTGTATATTTCATAAAATTACAGAGACTACAATATTCAATGTGAACCCTGACTCTTACACTAGGATAGCCTGTGCTGTCAGAGACAGTGTCTTCCAATGGTCTTACTTACCTTACTTTTAAATTAAATAACATAATGTACTTATAAAAGTTATACAATTTTTTAATAATACGCATGCATGGTGTGTGAGAGGGTGCGTGAGAGTATGTGAGAGGGTGTATTAGGGTGCGTGTGATGTGTGAGAGAGAGAGTGTGTGTTCTAGTCATATATAATATAATTTTACTTACTTTAAAAAGGCGATGCAACAGTTCACTATGAGAGTAAAGCATCGGTGTCAGCTCAGCTGAAACATGCACCTTTTGCCACACCACTTAGCATAACTATGTTGGATTATAACTTACTACTTGATTGATTTTTTTGTAAGCTTATGTAATTGGTGTATGGCAATAAACATATTTTCTATTCTATTCTAAAGTAAATTGGGATCATCTAGTACCGTCACAATATTGGCAATGTCCAGTTCCACCTTCTCCCCCTCACTATCCTGTCAATTTGTACCGGCCAATGAGATCGACGGCCGCTGCCCGCGGGATTAAACTCCTTATTGATTATTGGACCCTTTTTTATACGATTTGCTCCAAGTCTTAAGCGATTACGTTAACTCTCCACTATTTATCGTTCTGTCTTTTTCCATACACAACTTCGCCAGATTCGTTGTTGTCTGCATTAACATTCGCATCCACAACTCATTCTTCTCCTAACTCGTCTCTGATGTATCGAGTGATAGACCATCAATCATAATATGTTTCTTTTGGAATGCTTGCGTATTATCCAGGTTACGATATGATGTCAATACGGTATTCAAAACACCTTTTAAACTTTCTTCATTTGCTATTCCTGAAATCATATTAATTAGATAAAACGGGAATTACCGTGTTAAACATTTATTATTGATGTCTCGATATTTCGCCAGCATTGCAGCCATCATGGTCACGAGTAGACTGAAGTCGGTGAGTGTTGAACGTCAGAAGGGTGATACAAAACGATCTACTCTCTTTCGTTTCGAAATATCTAGTAATCAATAATAAATGTTTAACATTTATCTAATTAATATGTATACAAACCGTGAAAGTTTAAAAAGTGATATTCCTGAAATCGTTTGTACTAAGTTAGATTAGGTACCTACTTATTAGTGGTATGTTAAGAGTCCCGTTACTGTAGACTCCATTACTCTATGACTGTATTAGATAGTATTTTAAGGTAATTTATTACAATTAAATTTCATATAAATTCCTTACCTTAATTCGCCACGGTTTTTCATTCTATTATTATATGAGAAGTTACAGTGGACGAGGAAAAGAGATGTTTCCGCTTATCGGTTCCAAAATCGCTATCGCTTCTCGCTTTGCGCTTAACACTTGTTTTAAAGAAAGAGCATCCCTCAAGCATGGCATGATTTATACAGTAGAGGGTCCCCGTTATTGATACGGACTACAAACCTAGTTTTTTTTTTCGTTTGATGTACCCTTGATGCGGGGAAACATATCAATTTGGGGGACTGGTATTGTTGTTCTTTTATTGTGAACGGAGTGCACAAAATGTATAGAGGAATTCTCTTTAAATTGCCGGATCTTGCACTTGTAATATGTATGTGCACTGAAAAAACAAACTTGCCTGTAGCAGCTAAAATAACTTAGCTGTCAATTTTTAGATAAAACATCTACGACCTTGTCAGTCAGAGTAAATAATTGTAACCAATCAAATTAGCGATTGTTAAGGATATAAAAAAAAATGAAACTGAAACTGAACTGAAAACGATGAACATGCATGGTGTGTGTCGCCGGTTCCGCATGAAGTATAAAGTTTAAATTACTAATAATAGTAATAGTTGTGTAATACCTAGTTATTAAGTAATTGTGTTACCATTATTTTAAAAGATGTGCTGCTGAGAGTTTTTGCTACTTTTTCTCCTAAGCGTTGGCACCTTTTCTTTGTAAAGTGGTGTAAATGTAAATTCAAAAAATATGTTGACGTGTAACAGTGTACACAACGTGCTTACTTGCAATAAGGATTTTTTTTTTTGACTTTTTTTAAGCTAGCAAAAACAGCAAAACACTGGGCTCTCCCTATAGCTTGTAACGGTTTTAGCTGCAATTGCAAATACTTTACAACCACAGCTAATCTTTTCTTTCTGTATATATGGAAGATAGTGATGATGAACATAGAAGTGAGGGTTTTCCAGAATTATATTAGGTATTTTAAATGTATTTTATTTATTATTATATATAAACGGATATCACTCACTTATACTGTTAAAGTCGGCAATTAGACCGACAGTTTCGACCGATTTCGACGGTCTTTTTCAAGGTGAGCGCGCCACACCCGCGTCGCCGGTGACGTTTCAGTGCGCGAAGAAACGTCACTGGCGTCTAATTGCCGACTTTAACAATATAAGTGAGTGATATCCGTTTATATATAATAATTTGTAGTAATGGCTCACTATAGTTTTAATTTAAAAAATGTATTTTATTTATTTAAATGTAATATCAAATCATAAAGCTTGCTACAGCTCCAACGCCGCGGGCCCATAAAAACAGCGTTACTATTAATTGACCAATAACACAGGGTGATCACAAAACTTCATTCAACGCCAATTAACTGAACCGGCACTAACAGAATCCATTTTCACGCAAAATCCGCCTCGACCAGTGTTAGGGATGGGCGGAGACAGTTTTAGACCAAATAGTTTTGGTACGGTGGAACACAGAGAAAGGTGTACAGGAGAGTTTTTAAGGTTGGGATTTTCTCAAAAACTACTTGATCTATTGCAAAAATTCTTTCACGGTTTGATAGATAAAAGTTGAAACTATGTAACTGTAAAACAATAAGATAAGATAAATATTCTTTATTGCAAAAAAAAAAAAGTATTACACAAAAGAAATAGGCTAATACAGTTAGTATTACAATTGGCGGTCTTATCGCTCAAAGCGATCTCTTCCAGACAACCTTTGGGTAGAGAATTCGGCGTATGAATAGGTAGCTTGTTGAGCAATATTAAATACCTATCATTAGCTGGTACTTAAGATAAGTACCTACCTACATAAAAAATAAAAAAATAAAACTTATTTACCTACTAATAATAATTATACTTATGAGTATAAATAATTGTTTTTACCAATAAATAAACTGATACATTACATACTAATAAATACTTAACATAAAAAGAAATAGACTACTTACTATACAATACAATAGACTACTTACAATACCAATACTGATCATGAAGGATAATGTTATTAATGATATAATATAGATACAATAGCTGTTATACATACGTAAGATAGGTACAAATTAATAATTAAATATTGAGAAAGTAAGACTTGACCTGTCCCTTAAAAATATCCAAAGATTTATCAGTTCGAATCGAAGCCGGTAAGGAGTTCCAGAGACGGATAGCATGAGCGGTGAAGGAATTTAAACCAAATTTGGTAGAGTGGACAGGAA
The DNA here is from genome assembly GCA_963506565.1 of Tachystola acroxantha. Lineage (NCBI taxonomy): Eukaryota > Metazoa > Arthropoda > Insecta > Lepidoptera > Oecophoridae > Tachystola > Tachystola acroxantha. The sequence continues at coordinate 11,775,287 of OY735878.1, forward strand.
GATATAGGATGAGCTCGTCATTGGAGCGAAGATTGCGATCATGCAAGGAAGAAAGGAATTGGAAACACTGTTTTAGGTAAGGAGGAGTCGAGGGGTAGAACAGAACGGAATATAAGAGAGAGAGAATGTGTGTGTACAATTATTAAATTCGGTCCAGTAGTTTTTGAGAAAATCTCAACCTTAATGAGGCCCCCTGTATACTTATCTCTGTACAAAATGCAATGTTAAGCCAGAAACTTCAATTAGAAAGTACCCTTTTAGTTGTCGAATGACAGCCTGCGCTATTGTTTTTACGTTTAATTTAGGCGTGTCGCTGTTCATTGTACGGACAACAGCAAATCAATGATAACACATGCAGTACGATTTCAACTCTTACGACGCAGATAATAAGAACGGGCCAAAGTTCAAAGTTACGCTTGATCTGATTTGATGAGTACTAAGATATACGTTTATTCAAATTAGTACTATTGATACCTTTTTCAGGATACTAGCCTATTTTTCAAGTACTACGACTACGAATAAAATGATCATGACCAAGAAATACAAGTTAAGGCGCTATATGGTTGTCAAAATCAAGAGTAGGGGAGCAAGGGGCTAGATGTAACAGGGGTAAGTAGTAACAGGGCTTTTTCACTAGGAATTTAAACTTTATTAACGTATTTCTTTGACTCAATCTTATCGTTATAATGCGCCACGCCACGTCATCACAGTCAGAGTTCCGCCAGGTGGCGTATTGAGTGGGTGTGTGCAAGCCCTCCGTTGTCGCAAGGTAATGTATTATTTTGCTTTCGTAAACTTTCCATTGGCTTTATTATAATCGACTAATTGGAGCTTTCTGTGTTTTATTTGATGTTAAATTTATATATGTACGATGTCGTGTAACAGTTTTCGAGATTACTAAGTTGATTTAATAGTTATCGTTATAAATATTAAAAATTATGCCTTGGGGCTAGTTGTAACAAAATCTTGGGGTACGTTGTAACATGTTACAACTTGCCCCCATATTGCTGTATGTATGTGATTGAAAATGCAATATACCTTATTTTTATTTTTTTTAATGAGACTGTATAAGACAAAGACAGAGCGGGGAACACAAAGCCAGGAGGTATACGAGTTAGCTGCAGCTGAAGTTTTAGAAAACAAGTGTTGATTACTCATAGAAAAAGTATGTTTCAGTTGATTATTTGATAGACGATTCATTTTATAGAAGTACCTCAATATTTTTGTTAAATACCTAATGATATGTTGAAAACAAAGCTAAATGTGAAGATAATAAATGATTGAAGGTGTCACATTCTCGTTTTTTATTGTTGTTACTACATGCCCCAATAGATGTTACAACAAGCCCCAAGCACGGGGTAAGATGTAACACTTCCCTCTTTTTATAAAAAAAATTATTCTGAAGAAATTAGACATAGATTTGATATTTTTTCAATTATAATTAATTAAAGAATGGTTAGAGTACCGATCAAAGTTTAGTTAGTGGTAATTTAGCCAATATATCTCAAGATATATGATTGTTTTTAAAAAATGTTACAACAAGCCCCTCGCTCCCCTAAGACACAAGATGCCCCGCAGCGGCGGTGTGAAGAGCACAGCGCTGTGCCTCGATATTCATATTTTTATGAATTTTAGGTGAATTTTGTCAGGGAAATAAAAAAACGCCAACAAAAATCAGTTTTTTTTTAAACAAGCTCTTGTATTTATAGTAGGTATCCTACATTTTGATATATATTTTGTATGAATAACTATTTCGGTTTAGATATAATTTTCATTTTAAAAGACATGGAAGGGGTATGTTTGCGATTTTTTTCTATCGAGCGAAGTTTATCCAATCGTGTAACGGTAGTCATCAGTCTCTAAATAGATAGCTATATATTTTTTTCAGATGTTAAATTTTAGTAGTTAATGCCGTAGCCTTCGTAGAAAAACTGAAAATACGCGCATGGGAAGCCGTATTTTTCCCTGGACCATATAAATGTTCTGGTCTACATAGTTTGGTCATCACTACAGACCAGGTACAATTCCATTAGCGTACCACACCTGCAAACCATAACGAGTTAGAAGAGTCTCTAATAAATACAAAGCAATCTCATAATCTAGTTTAAACCCAATGTGCAGAGGTGAAGTTTAGTTTTAACCAGGTTTTTATCGAGTTACGAGGCTACTGCGCGGCGCGGCGCAACGGGCTTTGTGGCCCGGGTCCGATATAGATACGTGTACTTTGAATCTCTCGTGTACCACTGAATGGTAAAGGCCATTGCCTTATAGTAAAGACATTCCCCATTGTCTTCAAGTAGGTATCATCATCATCATCATCAGCCCGTATCAGTCCACTGCTGGACGTAGGCCTCTCCCAAACCGCGCCAATCAACCCTACTCTTGGCCTTCTGCATCCAGTCCCTGCCAGCCATTTTGCGAAGGTCATCCCTCCATCTGGTCGGGGGGCGTCCCACACTACGTTTACCCGTTCGTGGCCTCCATTCGAGAACTCGTCTACCCCATCGGTTATCGGTTCTACGACAGATGTGACCAGCCCACTGCCACTTCAGTTTACTGATTCTATGAGCAATGTCAACCACTTTTGTCTTCTGGCGGATATACTCGTTTCTTATTCTAACTAACAGAGAAATTCCAAGCATAACATTTTATAATATATTAGTAGGTATAACATTTTAGAATATCCAGATTAAACTCCAAATAAAAAAACCTTGCTATCTGAAATAAAAAACCGGCCAAGTGCGAGGTCGGACTTGCGCACCGAGGATTCCGTGCAACGCAACTACTAACCCCGTAACTTTGCTCTAACGAAAAGATAAAAAAATAATGTTTAGAGGTCAAATATACAGTTTTCGGATTTTTCCTTTGCTTGTGCTGTAAATTAATTATATTGGAAGATATTATTTTTTTAAGATTGGCGGCGCTAGTTGGCTCATGGAAGGCCTTTAAGGATGTGGATCCATGAAGCGAATAGTTTGCGGGCTGACTGTTTGCCTCTCATAATTATGTACTGTGCGTTTTTTTTACAAGTCAGCCGCAAACTGTTTGCATGATGGGTCCACTACAGTTGCAAAGTTTAATAAGCATTAGGGCATATGCACACATGACATAAAGCTAATAACTCGCGAAAAGTTTGGCAATAAGTGGTGCTGGGCGGCGTTTTTATCAAATTATCTGTAGTCTGGCGCCTGGCCAGCGGCGCGGTACTGTCGCGTACACAAAGCTTACCTATGCGAAAATAAAAATAAAACACTGAACTCTAGATAGTCAAGATATTTTAAGTTGTTTAGCCTATCAACTTAAAATATCGTATAAATCTTATGTTTGTTTAATCACTGATTTTTTGCCACTTTTCCTCCTCAACGTTGCCACCTTTACCTTGCAAAATGGTGTTAATGTAAATTCAAAAATATGTTGACGTGCTAAAATGTACATAACGTGCTTACTTGCAATAAACAAATTTGACTTTGACTTTTTGACTTTGATGTCTTGGCGACAACAGTCATCAGCCAGCATGTTGAAAAAATTTCAGTAATTTTAATTAGGTAAACTGTGGAAACAGCATTGAAATAAGTTGAAAAATCAAGAATATTTACAACAAACTCTCTTTTCTTATTAAACTCCATACTAAATTATTTTCGCCAAAATGAGATGACCGACCGATGCGCGATTTTGACCACATAGGTAGGCATATAATTTTCAGCAAATTCACTAAAGTTTATATTAGATAAAAAATTAATCAACATTCCCATTAAATAAATTGTGAATTCGAGTAGCACCTAAGTGAATTCGTCATTTATAAGGTTGTACACACTAAGACAGAGATAAGTATACAGGGGGCCTCAATAAGGTTGAGATTTTCTCAAGAACCACGGAACGGATTTTAATAATTCTTTAACAGTACATAGTTTTAACTTTTATCTATCTAACAGTGAAATAATTATTGCAATAGGTTAAGTAGTTTTTGAGAAAATCTCAACCTTAAAAACTCTACCTTTATTTATTTTATTTTATTCGGAAGACAAACAGCTACAATGACAAAATAAATAATTAAATAATATCTATAAGCCAATTATAAGTTTTCACATATACATATCTACAGATGCAATAATGAAAAATAATCGAACAAGGGTGAATACCATGGTATGAAATATATACACAAAATAGATACACAAATATACTATACACACAATATGACAATAAGTAGTTATTGTGCCGGAGGTTCGAAATATTCTCTGTATTCGGCCGTACGTAGCGTTGCAGAGCCGCCGGTGGAGGCGACTTTAGAAGCGTATTTTTTATGTTTTTAGCACTTTTATCAGCGACTATACCCCGTCTAGTCCACGACTAACTAATGTAAGCTATTACACCGGCCGTACACTCGGTTTTAACTGCGACTAAATGTAAACAATGGTCGGGGAACTCGCTCGCTGCCACTTTGTCACTGACTTTTTTGGCGATTTTGTTTTATGTCTACGAGTTTGGCGACGAGTTTTTGCCAATTGCTAGCATTGTTATGGGCTCGTTGGTTCTGTGACGTCCCATCCTACGCTGTTAGCTATAATCATGACTTAAAAGTTATTCCAAAGTTCAACCCTTTCTAACATTTTTAATGAAGTGTAAAAGTTTAGTAACAAAATACGGTTTAAGGGAAGTGAAGTTAAACTAGCTTTATGGATAACAGCCATAGCTATGCAAAGCTATAATAGCATTGTGTGAGACTAGGGCCAAGCGTTTTTTCGAAGGAAAATTCATCGAATGCTCTCAAAAACAGTGAAAGAAAACATCGACAAGAATAACCTGCAACGCTTACATAATAATAACAATCTAAGGCATGTGTGTGTAATCCACCAAGCCACACTGGACCGTATGGTAGATAATGGCCCGAGCTCCCTCATAATGAGGACATGAAAATAAGCTGATAAAATTGGAATGTTTCATTTAATAGCCTTCCTAGAGCCAACTAGCGCCGCCAATCTTAAAAAAATCATATCTTCCAATATAATGAATTTTATTAAAAAAGCTACGTTCACATTGTTTATTGCTATAAATATTATTTTTTAAATGCTTATTTGTAACGTGATGCAATGTAGGTAAGTTGTAGTTCACAAATGTGCCAAAAACGGCTCTTTTTGCGCAATTATGCGAACTACAACTTACCTACATTGAATCACGTTATAAATAAGCATTTAAAAAATAGTATTTATAGCAATAAACAATGTGAACGTAGCTTTTTTAATAAAATTGATTATATTTGAAAATATTAGGTATTTTTTCAAGATTGGCGGCGCTAGTTGGCTCATGTCAGCGCCTTAAATAACTCGTCTACTAATTTATAAATCACCACAACTACATATTTAAACTATTTTATTTGTAAACTAAAGTTCCAATATGGATTAATCAATTCGTGGTTTACCCGCCACCGAGCCCGCTTTCAGCAAATTAAACAACTACACGTGAAATGGAACGTTATAATTCAGGAATTTTTAATTAAAATAACTTTATTTTAACTAATTATTGACTTTTGAGTTCGAGTGTACTTTATGGTGCTTGTGACTTTGGATTTTTATTAAATAATCGAATCATCACCGTCTATGTTTATGTCCCCACTGCTCTGGCAGACCTTCCCTTACATCGAGGGAGCTCGAGACACGATCCATTACGCGATCCCAATGAGGGTTCGAGGATTACACATGCCTTAGAATTCTTTATTCAGCATGCATGTTTCCTCACAATGTTTTCCTTCGCACAATAAGTTTTTCCTTAAAAAACCGAGATAAACTCATTGGTACAGCTAACAGCAGATCAAGTGTAACACTTTGGACTTTGGACCGTTCTTATTATCTGCGTCGTAAGATTTAAAATCGTACTGCAAGTGTTATGCAACGGTGCATATGCTGTTGTCCGTACTTGCATTGTTAACTTGACCAGGGCTCGAACCTAGGACCTTTGTTATGCCACTGAGAATGGTCTCATTGGCATAGTGGGTGGTCACTGTACTTACGTTACAAAGGTCCTAGGTTCGAACCCTGGTCAAGTTAGCCATGCATGTACGGAGAACAGCAGATCAATGGCAACAGTGTGTCAAAATGAAAACATTAACGAAAACTATAAAAGTCGCGGCGACTAAGTGGGGTCCAATCCTAAATCTCACTAAGAAAATAATTCTCAAAAGTTAAATTCTCAAACCATTCGACATTGAAATGTAATATCAAAAGTAGCAAGGTCGAGAACAGACCGCAGCCAACTCGTTAATCAATTACCCGCTTGTTTTCATTCAAATTATCGTACGCTCGGTCTTTCTCCAAGAGCTTTGGGGCCATTAAATATGCGAGAAGACACGAGCGCTGAAATACGCTGAGAGATATTTCACTGTTCATCATCATCAGCATCAGTTCACTGCTGGACGTAAGCCTCTCGCGCCATTCAACCTGATGCTCACTTTTTTGCATCCAGTTCCTCGGTGGCAGGAACTGGATGCAAAAAAGTGCTTGGATCATTCAACCCCCAAGAGCGTCCCACACCCGTTCGTGTTGGATCCATTCGAGAACTCGTCTACCCCATCGCGTCAGTTGTCGATTCTACAACAGTAATGGCTCCACAGATTGATTTAGAAGCCTAACAGCTGACTTAGTCATTGGACTTGTACCGTGCATGCCAATCGAATAATACCGAACCAACCGAATCGGACTCTTAAAGTGCTACTGAATTAGGTGACAGACTGCGGCAAGAAAAATACAGTATAGAACATTACATTATTAGGCCGCCAAAATTGTACATTATGTTTGTATTATTCTGTAATCTTTTTCTGTAATTGTTGTGTTTTATGTACAATAAAGTGTATTTGAATTGAATTAGATTAGAAAAAATGCGGTATAATCATTGATCTCGTATAAACAACTAGATACACAAAGGTCTTACTAAAACAATTGAAAAAAAAACGTCCAAATAAGGGTCCATTGCTAACGTCCATTCATCCGTTTGGACCTTCTTTGCGCTCGGACATTTTTAGAAGGTACTGTGTATCTAGTTGTTTATAGGAGATCAATGGGTATAATGTTATGTTACTAATGAGACCCATCTATGATCATTAAAATGGACGCCGTTTACTGTCACAGTCCGTTGCAGAGTAGGCAATTAGGCATGCATGCATAACATTGTACATGCTCTAAATGACAATGCCAGATTCTGCCCCACCATCAACCGCAAGTTGTACAAGATAACGAATAAATGTAAAAATATCTCCGTTTTTTATTAAAATTATTGCTTTAAAATAAAATTTTGTACAATTTGCGATTCGAAAAAAACAGCTTAATTAATAATTCAGAAAATAGTAAGAAATCGAAGCGATTTATTAATTGTTTTTGTTATTCTTCTATAGGAGTTGCGAGAGTAGTACAAAATGATACTGATTATGATTATGCAATATGAAACCTGTAATAAGTCCCCAACAAAATGATAGGTACAGCTTAAATGGTCATGTAGTTTTATAGGTGGGGCAAAGCTCCATTGAAATGTGGCAATGTCTTTACTAAGTATGAGCTGTTATTGCTGGTTTCGTGGCCACATTGGTTCAATAGCACCACCGTTCCGGATCGCGACGCCCATTGGACAACACTTTCGCTCTTGTTTTTTCATCCTAATTGTCTGATTGATTCGTCCGATTCGGTTCATTCGGATTCCAATTTACAGCACCGTCGTTATCAATTGATTCCATAATGGCGCTATTGTTCCATTTGACCTTTTGTTGGGCTGTCTTTGAATTGAGTGTGTTTGATACGATTGTTTCCTGCTTCAATTTTGTTGTTCAAAATCAACAGAGATTAATTGAATTTCAATGCTGTATTTTCTGATACGTATATTATAAATAAAACCACATAGAATTCTCGAACCGAACGGTCTGGCGCGCGACGATGGCAAGAGGCCCGATGGTATGACCCTCATGCCTTGGAAGATGGGACGGCCTTTGGTGTGGGACGCAACCTGCGTCGACACCCTTGCGCCGTCGCACCTTCCAGCTACGTCCAGTAAGGTCGGCGCTGCGGCCAGCACAGCGGAAAATCTCAAACGGCGCAAATATGCAGTCCTCGGGGATAACTACATATTTGAGCCGTTTGGGGTGGAGACACTGGGACCATGGGGGCCGGGAGCACACCGCATCGCGAAAGAATTGTCGCGGCGCCTGGTCGAGGCATCGCGTGACCAAAAGGCTGGCACATACTTCGCCCAACGCGTTAGCCTCGCTATAGGCAGCGGGGCAACGCAGCCAGCCTTTTGGGCACGCTGCCAATTGTGGGGGACCTGGGCCAAATTTTTTATCTTTAAAATTTTTATTTGTACATATAGTTTTAGTTTATTTCTTTTAGTTTTTAATGTTACTTGTAATTTTAGATTTTTCAAAATACATAGAATTAAATCTTTAAGTCTTAAAACATCGCTAAAAACACTGGTCGGTTGGTCCTCAATGAAGGCAAAGCTTCCTTTATGCTCCCACTTCACTTGGCTATTCGTATTCGCTATTGGATGTTTGTCGTATTTGTCAAATAGGTACTTGACGTACTATGGTAGTACACAGAGAAAGGTGTACAGGAGAGTTTTTAAGGTTGCGATTTTCTCAAAAACAACTTGACCTAGTGCAAATATTATTTTACTGTTTGATAGATAAAAGTTAAAGCTATGTAACTGTAAAAGAATTATTAAATTCGGTCCAGTAGTTTTTGAGAAAATCTCAACCTTTTTGAGGCCCCCTGTATACTTATCTCTGTCTTCGACTGTACATACAAATAAGACGAATATTTTGTCACGCATACCAACCACACATGGCAATTATGACAAATACGCAAATACGAAAGCCAAGTGAAATGACATTATTAAACTTTTATTTCTGTCATTATAATTTTATTTGTAAATTTACTTGAAAATATTCCTTAATTTAGTATTAGAATTACGCATTATCCATGCTCGGTGAATAAATTAGAACATGATGAAAAAATTCTTGCCGTAGGCTAAAAGTGGTTGGTAAGGCTCAGTTGGTAAGAGCGTGTCACGGAATGACAAGGTCGCAGGTTCAAGTCCTGCCCACGGCAAGAATTTTTTCATCATGTTCTAATATTCCTTAATATGAGTACCTACAATATATGTTCAATTAATGTCATTTTAAATCTATTATTGAGTATAAACCAAAAGTCCATGTGCTGTGCAACCATAAGGCACAAAAGTCCATGTGCTGTGCAACCATAAGGCACAAAAGTCCATGTGCTGTGCAACCATAAGGCACAAAATGCCATTGTATAAAGTTATATTGCGTCAAACCGTCCTATCTCCAAAAACGTACAAAAGGTGTTCTAATTACTGACACAATAATGGTCCCGACAATTGCTTTTATACAGCCATGTGTGCCGTTATAGTATGGGGTTGGAATCGAACTTGATTGCGGCTCAAACGTCCATTTGATAAGCTTATTACCACCAAATTAATTAGTCGCCGCCGCTATTGCCCGCCCATTGACGGTAGTGTGGTGTAAGTTATGGACTTAAACGATTTCATGGGCAAGTTTTTTTTTCTTCAATATAATACTAATTGAGTTATCTATTTATTCATATTTAGGACCGTTTTAGCCGCGGGAAAAATCCTAGACAATTATTTTTTTATTACCTATCTAATCAATAATGCCCTCCATACACAGCCGCGACCTAGCCGCGATCTGCGATCAGTTGAAACGCATGCCCCGCCTCATTTTCTGGGCATTTTAATGTCCGATAGGTAGCGATCTGAGGCTTGTGATCTACGTTCAGTAGGTAACGACGTCATAAAATGAGGCGAGCCATGCGTTTCAACTGATCGCAGATCGTGGCTACATCACGGCTGTGTGTGTCAAGCTTAATTTTGTACAAATATAACGAGAAATATTTAACATTTTGACTTCAAACATATACTTCTAACACTATGGCGTTCCTAGAATTTACTTATACAACTTTAAAAATAGGAGGAGGCTCTCAATCCGTTGAGTTCGCTTATGAAAAAACGCCCTTGTTTGATAAGAAATGAAAACAGAAAAGACATTTATTCATATAACACTCCATACAAACACAAAAACTATAATGGTAAAGTGCCGCCATTAAATATAGGTACAGTCGCCAGCAGATCAATGGTAACACTTGCAGTACGATTACAAGTCTTACGACGCAAATAATAAGAACTGTCAAAAGTAAAAAGTGTTAGATACCATTGATCTGCTATCGATCCTTATACACCTAAAACTATCGCTATAGTAGTGGTGTGAAGCCCCGGAATAGGTATGCTTGCCTCAGCATAAATGTCACAGCCGTGCCAGACTAAAACCTAAGTTTATAAGATTGTAAAACCGCTCCCGCTCCCGCTGATGCTCATCTCTTATACCAAAAGAAAATACATAATGCTTATAATGTGCTATAACGGTTGAATTTGTGACCTAGCAGTCATTCAAGGCTTTTAAATCAATGTGTTGTTGATAAAAAGGCGTTTAGCACAGCCGTTACTGGCCTGTGTCACGAATAGAGAAAATAGCTTTTTGAAGTTCGTGATATTAGCCGATTTTTTTTATCCGCAACTACTTGTACAAATGGAAGTTTCATGGGGTATAAAAACTATAAAAAATAATGTGTATTGGTTATTTATCTACTTAAAATACTTTGGGCAAAAGACATTGCCACATTTCATGGAGCTTTGCCCCACCTACAAAACTACGTGACCGTTTAAGCTGTACCTATCATTTTGTTGGGGACTTATTACAGGTTTCATATTGCATAATCATAATCAGTATCATTTTCTACTACTCTCGCAACTCCTATAGAAGAATAAGAAAAACAATGAATAATTCGCTTCGATTTCTTACTATTTTCTAAATTCTTAATTAAGCTGTTCTTTTCGAATCGCAACTTGTACATAACTTTAATTAAACCGATAATTTTAATAAAAAACGGAGATATTTTTACATTTATTCGTTATCTTGTACAACTTGCGGTTGATGGTGGGGCAGAATCTGGCATTGTCATTTTGATCTCAGCAGGCCATCTGTCCTACCTGCATGGGAAACAGGCGCGAGTTTATGGCTGTTATTCATAAACGTGATTTAAAATTACGCCACCGTTTATGCCCCCTGTCCCTTTCTATCTTAACCTTTTTTAACGAAGTGTGAAAGGGATAGCAACACGATTTAAAGGAAGTGAGGTTTAACTAGATTTATGAATAACAGCATATGTGTGTATGTGAAAATTTTGAGGTAATTCAATTTTATTTTTGTACTTTTTGTTTAATTACATTCAAAATATAAATTGGTTATTTTATCTAATATGTATTTTATTTCTGATGTGTATGAGCATTTATTTAAATAACTAAAAATATAAACTAACTTACTAAACTTACAATATTAAACTAAAAATAAAAGTACTTACTAAAATATAACTAAACTAAAATAAAACTATATGTACAAAATATGTCGGTTGAACTATCTGAATGGCTTGCATTACAGATAGTTCAACCGATCTCTGCTGTCCGGCAGCGTGCCCAAAATGCTGGCGGCATTTCCCCTCTGAATAGCCAAGCTAATTCTTTAATTTATTTTATCTAAATCAGAAAATAGAGTTTGAAATCCAGGATTTTAATGACTTTGTTCTAAGCTCTATAATTTCTGAATTGTACACCGAGGTACAGACAACGGCAGATCAACGGTAACACTTGCAGTACGATTTCAACACTTACGACGCAGATAATAAGAATGGTCCAAAGTGTTACACTTGATCTGCTGTGGGCTGTACAGCTGAAAGCTCATCAAATGGAATTTTTGGACTTTGTGCCATTGCTATGCAGGAAACAATTAAATCGTACGCAAGTATTACCATTTGTTGTGGTATTGACTGTACAGTGTAACGCTGTTCTTATTATCTGCGTCGTAAGAGTTAAAATCATACTGCAAGTGTTGGCATTGATCTGCTGTTGTTCGTGCAACAGAAGTAAAATAAAATAAACAAATAAAAAATTAAAAGTCTCTTTCTCGGCGGAAACTAATATTTTGTTAGTTAGTTGAAGTTAAAATCTGTTTGTCACACCAAATCTGTTTATTTCCCATCTAATTCCAAAACCATTTGGTGACAGTGTTGATGACAAAACGACCACATTACACCACCATAACGGAAACCCCGTGACCCATTAAACACCATATTTATTCCCCTACATCGCAAGGGGAATGTTAGGGTTCAAATTCCGTGACTACCCCCTATTAATTCAATTAGTCCAATAAATACCACGGAGTCACCGCATCGGGTAATAAGCACTACAATAATCGTATATAACATGGTATACAACCGTATATAATGCAGTATATAATCGTATATAACGTGATATACAATATTTTTAAACGCGAAACGGTCGTAGTTCTTCGAATAGATTACAAGTAAGTGCGTACAAGCACGCCTTAGCCGCAAAAAGATTCACTTTATATAGTACAGTCGGGAACTTAATTTAGTATCCATTTTTATTTAGTTAAAATAATGGACTCAACAGTTTTTTGTCATTGGCCAATGTCCATGTTAGTAGTGGTTAAGTTAGTAGTTCTTGAGAAAATCTCAAGCTTATTGAGGCACCATTAGTTGGAGTTGTTGAGAAGAAAATTGGCATTGTGGAAAAAAATTCTAAAGAAATATCTACTTATACTTAGTATTTTTCAACTAAATTGCAAATTAATAAGTAATAAGTTCCATTTGGGAAGAAGAATAGTTGTTGGAGACAAAAACCACCTGATAGAAGCACTTGTTTATTGAGAGTGACAAATATAATAGAAAATACACGAAATTCAAAAAATTATAAAAACCTAGTTTTAAAGCTGCCAGTGTCGGCAACAATAGTCAAAGTCAAAGCTTCTTATTGTTAGTACAAAAAGAGCGTGCCACAGAATGAATCTTACCAACTGAGCCACCACAGACCACAAAATCCGACCACCGAAATCTTTAATCGTATTATACATACTAATGGTATGTGCGCAACGCCATCTATCGGATAATAGTCGAATTATACCGACATCCATGTCTTCTTGTAACATTCGGTTAGAATGCATGATTTAACGATGACGTGCTCCTAATTTTCATCATCATCATTAGTCTATTTATATTGCCTGCTCGGGCACAGACCTTCCCTTACACGTCCCTCGTGCCATGTGCTCGGGCCATGATCCACCACGCGGGCCCAGTGCGGATTGGCGGATTTCACATGCTTTAGATTTTTTTCTTTTTCTAGGGCATGCAGGTTTTATCACGATGTTTTCTTTCACCGTTTTGAGCACTCGGTAAATATACGTAAGTTTTTCCGTCGAAAAAACCAAGGATAACTCATTGGTACATGGCTGCCCTGCCTTGGAATCGAACCTCCGTATCGCAAGTCCATTGACTAACCACTGTGCGAACGAGCCCTCCAATTTTACTCAGATTGAATTTTTATGCATTATCATCTACGACACCACACACACATCATCACACACCTTATACCCATCCTTTCATTTCTAGCACTATCACATAATGTCTAAACACAAAGAGTCGCTGCAACGGAGTGACCGTGACATCACTGGGCGGCACTAACAGAATACCAGCGCTGCGCGCGCGGCCGCCCCGTGCGTGCGCGCGCGCAGCAACATGCTGAGTCAGCGCCCATTCGTTACTGCGACACACAGACAATACCTAAAATATTGTTTGTTTTGTTGAACTTTCATTATTGTATAATTGTATTCTTTCTATTTATATTGTAACCTTCTTTATTCTAGTTATCTATATTTATCTACCAATTGTGCATTTCTTCTGTGTATATGTATTGTGTGTTGTAGAAATGAATAAATGTTTTATCTATCTATCTATCTATTTAATGCATTAAAAAATTGAATTATACATTTTCAGAGTTTATAACCGTCTAGCACTCGCCCATAACTTATCCAGAATTACCTCCCATCTCGTTGCCGACAGCGCACAATGAGTCCATTGTGGGACATTTTTTATTTGACCTGTTTGTCGCAAATAGAACGCCTGACAAAGGCCTGGATGACAACTTGAGCGTTAACTTAGAAGTATTGTTAAACACGGTAGGGGTTGTACTTTGTAGAGTATAATATGCATCACGTACAAACTACAAACTAACGCAGGGTAAGGTAAATTAAGGTTGACATTGTCTTAATAAATACCTATAGCGCAGCCCAAATTCAGTGCCTTATCTTATATTACTTGTTGAGACTGCAACACCTGATTGAATGAATCTGTTCGTCATTGTGAAAATAAAGTGATCGGCCCTTATAGCACGAGTCAGCGTTAGCGATCGACGCAACGTCGAGAAGCTGTCAAAGTGACATTATTACAAGGCGTTTGACATTAGTTTGACAGCTCCGCGGCGTTGCGTCGATCGCTAACGCGGGATTAATCCTGGTTTCCACAACGAAAGATCTCCTAAGCCAATTTTTTATTTTATTTTATTAATGGACTCGACAGTTCGTCATTTGCCAATGTCATGTTACAGAAAATTCAATGTCTTCTATCTTCCTCCAGAGGAGTCGCAGTAGCGTCTTCACCATGGGTAGCTGCGTCTTCTTGTCTCCATCCAGAGGAGTCGCCGTAGCGTCATCACTCTGGACGAAGCAGCTCGACACGTTGACTCCCGAGCTTGTAGCTCTTGATAAAAGCTTGAAACTTCAGATCTTGCGAACATTTTCTGATTAATTTAACGTGATATTAAACACAAAATAACAACTGTAGACATTAAAATAAAAATTCTCAAATAATTTTGCAACCGTCGTTTCCCGCCATTTGCAAGAGCCTCCTAAGCCAAGCTTTCTTGTTCAACAACAAATATTGCCCATTTACACCACGTGCCACGAAAACGGCACACACGAATAAACGCAATATCTCTAGTAGTACATTTATTAGTTCGGGCGAAGTGCGAACTCCGACCGCCCGAGTTCAACGGTCCGGCTCCGCAGAGAATACGCAGGTTTAATAAAGTGCACGGCAATAAATTTGAATAAAGGATAGTTATGGAGTTTTCGTGTCCGCCAGTGTTTTAATGTTAATAGTATAATGTAAGTTAATACTTGTTTCACAGATGCTTGCATCGTGTTTGCTTTCATGATGTTAGAGAAAGTTATAAGTTGCGTTCACAACCCGATAATTACTAGGAATTTTATCACCAGAATTGTTGCGTTCGACAAGCTAGAGAGCATTGTGAACATTTCACGCTAATCAAAGAAATGTCAAAATTCTGACAGGTTGTGAACGAAGCTTTATGCCTTATAATTTCCTCCAAAAGTAAAAATACTCCGTAATGTCTTAATTAAAATGATGAAAAAGTTCTAGTTGCTATTTCTAATGCATAAAACAATTTCTGAGCCTCTGAATGTCTTATGTTCTAATACATAAAAACCCCATTTCAAAAAATTCTCCAATTTTTATCTCTGCTTATACAGGGTGTAACGGAAAGGGTGTATTTTCGCGAATTTATTTTTTGATTTTTCATACATTTCGTCCCGCTCAGCTGATCGATTTGTATGAGACATTAATTTATTTTTATTTTTTATTCGAAAAGTCGTAGAAAAAAAAAATCAGTTACCGATATTGAACACCCTCCCTTTGGCTTCATATACCTTTTTCCCCGTATATACAAAAAAATCTATTATCTACCAGTTTAGGTAAAATTACTTATACTTAGTTATAAAGCGTACATTGCTAAAATTGCAGCTCTCATTGGTCGCAAATATCGTGATAAAACTACAGTGGTAACAATGTCCCTTCACATAAAGCATTGGCCTTTGTTAGTTGTACAGTCGTGCACAAAAGTGTTACTCTTTCACGCTTTCAATTCAAACAACGTGTCTAGATGTCATTGGTGTGGCTCCGATATTATTGCAAAAACGGGGCTGTCGTGCTAGTAGATACCTATATTCTAGATATACCTAGCCAGTACCACTATTTATTCTTTACAGAGGTAAAGACAGCAGAGGCTGTCTTGCACTAAATTTTCAAATGTACCTACTCTCGTGTAATTGATAATTCCTGGAAGATCACAGTTCTTATTCTAACCGTATGATATAGTGACCAAAGCTATTGTCAGAATTTTTCAGGTTGCCTTTGACATGACCTGACTACTGCTGCCAAACGACAGCAACCAAATTCTTTACGTGCTTTCTAAGGCCCGTATTAATAGTGTGAACTGAAACCCGCCCTCAAGAGCCAATTCAGCTGATACACTCTCAAGACGTGATCACCATCTCAAGTATGTCATTTATTAATAAACCAATCTTGAGGGCGTATCACGTGATGTCTTTCTCAAGTCGCAATTCGCATGCAATCAGCAAATAAATTCTCTTGAGAACTGAGTTTTATTTATTAATACGGCGCTACTCACGTGATACCCGATTTCTAAACGCGCACCTAAGTTACGTTTATTAATAGGAACGCCATCTTGAGGTCGTTCCCTATATTGACTTGTGAGCTGAGAGTGATTTATTAATACGAGCCTTAGGCTCCAGGAGAAAATATCACTAGCAATCACCCATCCAGATTTCGTCCAACGTTTCTTAACTTGTACGATCGTTTTCAACGCGTACTCGCAACTCAACGAATCCTACGATCACAGTTGACACTTGTCCCCACGACTGTCCAATTTCACGTGACGCATCACAACTTATGCGTCCGCTCGTTAGACAGACGCGTCAACACGACGCGGCCGACAAATTGTCGCGCGACACACGATACGACCAAACTTATTAACGGCACAAGTTTTTGGTGCGTAAATCTCGCGAGCACGTGTGCGCGCCTTTACGCGACCACCGCGCTCGTGTGGAGGGGGCCTAATGGCTGATTGTTTTAGTTTCGATTGCGTATCTTCGCGCAGTATATAGGGCAATGTGATTTATGGTATAGTTGTGAAATTGAGGAATAAAGAAAAGAAAAACGTTGTAAAAAATTATGCATACCCGTTTATTTATTACATAACTAGCTGCTGCCCGCGACGTCTGCGCAGGATTATAAATTATAGCCTATGTGTTATTCTGATTTATGAGCTATATTATTGTAAAGTTTCATTAAAATCCATTCAGTAGTTGTTGCGTGAAAGAGTAACAAACATCCATCCATCTAAATGATAAATGGAGAAAAAAAATTCATCACGACCGGGATTCGAACCCGGGACCTCGCCATTCCGTGGTACGCTCTATTCCAACAGAGCCATCGTGATTCGTATCCAGATCGTGAATTTTGTCTCCCGGTCGTGATGATAATTTTTCTCCATTTATCATTTATATTTTCGTTTCGCATAGTGCATATTATGCAAGAAAATATCAAAACATATCCATCCATCTGTCCATCCGTCCGTCCGTCCCTCCATCCATCCATACAAACTTTCGCGGTTATAATATTATATAGTAGGACAGGATTATTTAGGTTGATTGTCTTCAAGGGCCCACTTATATCAACGCTCGGCCACTCGGCCTTCAACTCCTCGATCTTGCTTTATTTGCTAGTCCTAATACTTCCGGCATTTGTGCAAAGTTTGAACCACTCCTATTACCTAATTCAGCAGCCAAACTTTGCGCCTTCGACACTCGTGTCACGTATATTTTTTGCAACAACTAAGCAAAACTTACAAGTTCCGTACTTGGGGGAGTGGCAAGTTGAGGCAATATAATTCTTGTAACGAATAAAGGAAAGTTTAGGAGCTGTCGTTTTCAGTTTACATGTTTCTTATTGTTGGTAGTATTTGACGTACGGATAACAGCAGATCAATAATAACACTTGCAGTACGAATTCCACTGTTATGACGTAGATAATAAGAACGGTCCAAAGTGTTACACTTGATCTGCTGTTAGCTGTACCTATGTTTTGGTATGTTCAAATTCACATACGTCCTTCTCTCATAGAGGTAAATGACTAAGCACTTCCATCTGCTGCGATCCTGCTATATAACCCCCTGACAAGTCTCCAAAGAGCAGAGACTGAAAAGCGAAAGATAAAGAATGGTGAAAATTGATGAAACACTGTCACTGATGTCGAAGGTGTCATCCATGTTCACCAATCTCTTCATGCATCTTTCGCTTTTCAATGTAATAGTTTATACACCTGACAGAGTCTGTCATTGAGTGCATTCAGATGCGCTCAAAGACAGGTCGCGCTATGTGCATCACATATCCCTTTAAATTAAAGCTCTCTAAAGTGCTTCTACGCGTTGGACCTATGTCTCCGTGCAAGCCTTTCAAAGGACCGGGTTTTTTGAAACCCGTGAAACTTTCGGAGATTATAATATCATGTGTGCAGGTTTCCTCGCAATATCTTCTTCTGATCCAAACCACACTAGTTATGTTAGCCATATACCCAGTTTAACCTCAATTTCCTTAAACCAGGTTGACCCTTTCAGACTTCGTTAAAAACCGCGTAGAGTAAAATCATTTAAACACCGCCCGCAGTCAACGGCCGGCGTCAATTGAAAATACCTTTCGGTTAGTTCCCCGACCGCGAATTCCCGTACGATTGAACCGAAACACTTCGGTCCACTCCAAAACAACATTTAACTAATAATTAACTTTTGAACGCAGCTCGCAGTCTGTTCAAATTGGAAACTTTGTCTAATTTGCGGCGCTGGCGCTGAAGAAGTGTCCCTGCCGATGCCGTGCGTTCGCGCTTAGTCACGTAATCGCTCTCCAAACTTGCTGTGTAACTGCTGTAAGGGGGAGGCTTACTGAACCAATGTTATTGTGGATGTCACAAATTGCCTTCAGTGAAATTTAAAATATTATCTTTATATTACTGGATTGTTTGTGCGAGTCAAATAAACGTGTTCTCGGTCGTTGGTCGTCTTCTATTCTATCTATACAAACATATAATAAAACTTTAAAAAAAACATCTGTACCTATATTGGATATTTTTGAAAAATGGTAATGTGTTTTAGGATCGATACTGACACCAAAACAATAATTTTAGATGGAAATTTTCTTGTCTGTCTGTCTGTATCTACTACTACTGGAATGGTTTTGATTTGATTTTCACTAGGAAATAGCTCAAATATCTTCGTGGAGATATAGAATATATATTTATGCGTTGCATACAAATAGTTGACAAAATGAGTATTGTCGCTTTCAGTAGAACATTTCACAAGATTCGATAGAACTAAATGATTTTTCATTGCCATACATTCAAAAATAGACATTAATGATATTGGAATGAAAACAGTATTAGAATTTAAATGATGAAAAACTTTTAGCCGTTGGCAGGCCTTGAAGCTGCTTTGTCATTTGTTCGCCGAGCCTGGCATGATGCATTAAACAAAATCTGAGTATTAAAATTAATTATTTGAAAAATAAAAGCGAAGCCAAGAGTTGCAAAGAGACGCCGTAACATCATAATTTTCGAACTAGCGACTCCAAGAACACAGGTTTGCAATTAACATAAACAACCTTCGGATCACGGTTTTAAGGAAAAGGTTAAGGTAAGGTTCTCCGATCAGGGACAAATCCCCTTAACGTTTCGTCCGTTGTCTACCTGGCTGGCAGTCAGTCGGCGAACTTTTTGTCGCCCTTCGCGTTCGAGAACCGTTCGTGTAATGAGGCACTTTGCCCCCTCACTGCACCATTTAAATGTTTTTCCCTTTTTCAAATCTGAAATTTAATTCTGAATAACGATTTGAGGTGTTCTCGTAACGACGCGTTCGGTTTAGCTATACGAAGTTCTAAAGCGTTGTTTGGACGCAGTTTTTTGCAATTTGCACTTTGATTCGGAAAAAAGTTTCTTGATTGGTCGAAGACGATTTTATTTTAGTAAATGCGTTATTGGAGCCGGAATTCTTCAATATTCAATGGAGATTTTTTTTCGTCAAGAACGGAATTCTAACCTTGCCACGCTCTTTTCCAACTTCCAACAGAGGATCAGATCTGATTGAATAAATGATGATGATTATGATATCGGCGAAGTCTTTCTCCATCTTCAACATTTTTTTTCCATGTGGTGTGCATCAAGAAAAATAAGATCCTAACATATTATTATTAGACCAAGACATAGAGTTTCTTAAACAATTTGTTCTAGATAACGTGGTACATGTTTATCTATATTTCGTGTTTGATGATGATGACGTATATGCAGCTTTACCTCCCTTATCCCACATTTCAGTTGCAAGTACACATTGAAAACGATCGTACAAGTTAAGCAACGTTCGGCAAGGTCAGTACAGTACCAGGTTGGGAGACCGCTAGTGACATTTTCATCTGAGTATCTTCGTGCTTCGGAAAGCACGTTAAGCAGTTGGTCCTCGTTGTTGTCGCTTAGCAGCAGTCGTCAGGCCACACAGACCACTTACCCAATAGACATGAAATCGGTACAAATTCGCAAGCGAAAACTGTCAACGATGAGCGCATAGACAGGCGCCCCCGCGACAGGGGTGCCGTATTAAAGAGATGCGTCCATGTCGATAATATCTCTAGGTTACACGTGTCACGAAGCAATTTTGCGCTCATGTGAGGGCAGACACGGGCGCCCTCCTGTTACAGGTATATGGGATAAGTGGTCTATATCAGGCCATGTCAGAGGCCTACGGGCGGCCTGAATAACTTTGACAATAGATTTGGTCAATAAACCACACGAGAAAAGTCATATCTCCTGGTCGGAAGGCGCCCCGCAGTATAATAGGGATACATGTTTTAAAGCATCATTAGAGTCGCAAAATTCCAAAAGTCACTACATCGACGCTTCTTAAGCCCAAGGCAACGTTAACTCGGTAGAAGTAGTACCGACACGTCGGCGCATATTTCACAAGTTGCCAGGATTGCAGGCGCGATTCGTTACTTCAAGTTAACTTGGTGAGAGTTGCTCGTACGAGAAACTTCTTCCATATACCGAGTTGTGACATACTGATCCCATAATTATATTGGAAACTTTGTTAGGATAAATAAGGGACTGAAAACCAGCACTGAAATACGGTTTATTAGATGTGTACCAAATTAAAAATGACGTTGACGATATATATTTTAAAAGTACCTGCAGTTTTAAATACCAATGGATTTGTGTAACATACACAAATGTACTTTATGTGCCGTAGACAGTAGGTACAGTGAAAAACAGAGAAATAGATGATTCTTCGAATAACTAATAATGATAGAACAAGATGCAGTTAGTATTCTCGAAAACTTTTGAAAAGATGACAAACTATTCAAGGTAACACGAATATACTACCAAGCAGCGGCTAGATTATCGACAGTGATATCCCAATTATTTTCTACTATAAAAAGATGTTATAGAGAGCAAGGGGGATTGACTTCAACAGTTTTAATTAGCGCTCAAATCAAATCCTGTCAAAGTCTCCATCAACGACCTTTTTGTTGTATTTTTCGGCACCAAATGGATTTTGGGCAAGACTTTATCCCTAATGAAAATAGTTGATGCTCACCCCCCTGTAGCTCTCCATTCCACTTAAGTTAGCAACAAGACAATGCAAGCACTAAAGTTAAATAATTTGCTGCTAACTTCGATGCACCTGCTAAAATGCCATCTAGACTACCCAGTTACCAACCTAACGTGTCAAAGTGGCCTCTGTACGCCACAGTAATCCAATTTGCAGTAAGTTCCAGCAAACTTGCGCCAACTCGCCAGACTTAGTGATTTAAATTTACAACTTGGTCCGTCCAACACTTGCAATTTTAACGATCACGCCGCGTTCACTTTAAATCAGATTTTGCTTTTAAGATTCAGGTAATAGTTGAAAGTTGGCCTCAAAGTTTTGGGCAGGTATTAAGAGCTGCACCATACAAGTTTCGTCGAAAACACTTTGGAACAAATAGTTACTATCTCTCTTCTTCTCGTGTGGTTTAGGGGCCCAACCTATTGTCAGAGTTAGTCAGGCAGCCCGTAGGCCTCTGACGTGGTCTAATGACTGGTGCCGAATGACAACAACCGGCACCAACTGCTTCCGAGGCACGGGTTCAGATGAAAATGTCATATTATAGTCACTCTAATTTAAGTTATTTTTACAAAAACATTTCTTTGTCTACTACCTATGTTAGACCCATCATCAAGGCGAATCTAACGATATCAAAATCAAGAGGTAAAGGAACCGACATACATACACTCGAAAAACTTTTTGTTACTTTCAGCAGTCTGGAAAAAAACTAGAGTCCGACAAAAAAATTGAAATAGAGATTTTACGGCAAGAAGTTGAAGATATTAGAATTGATAAAAAGGCAATTGATAGGAAAATGACAATGCCAGATTCTGCCCCACCATCAACCGCATGATGAACAAGATAACGAATAGGTAAATGTAAAAATATCTCCGTTTTTTATTAAAATTATTGGTTTAAAATAAAGTTTTTTACTTCAAGCAAGTCGAAAAAACAGCTTAATTAAGAATTCAGAAAATAGTAAGAAATCGAAGCGAAATATTCATTGTCTTTTTTATACTACTCTCGCAACTCCTACTGATTATGCAATATGAAACCTGTAAATAAGTCACAACAAAATGATAGGTACGCTTCAATGGTCACGTAGTTTTGAAGGTGGGGCAAAGCTCCATTGAAATGTGGCAATGTCATTTACTAGCAATGTACTTACTTTCTTATTTTGTTCATTACCTAGTTTAATTTTTTTTTGTGATTGCTTAAAGTACATGAAATATAGTACTGGTTCGTGAGTTTCTCTTCCGACATAATGCGAACATCAAAGGTCCATTTTGCGTTAACTCATTTACCGTTGTGCTTTGATTCGATGATTTAGCCAGCTAAAACGTTTGAGCACGCAACTAAGCCATTTGAGTCTTACCAACGAGTAACTTTATTATGATTCCTCGTTTATTTATTAATGGTAATTTTAAATTCGTTATCGATTATGATTTCTTAACATCAATCTGAACTAAGACACTTCTTGGATGACATTGTTTTATCTCTTTCAAAAGTAGGATATGCAGCCTACAAAGAAACAGCACATTTAATGTGTAGCCTACCCAACGAAGGAAATATAGGGGAAATAATTCGTATAAAAGCGATTTTGGTATAGTTGTAGGTAAAGGTGTCTTAAACAACATACTAAAAGTACTGATGGGTGAGAATTTACCCTCATCATCAGTCTATTTATATTGCCCCACTGCTCGGGCACAGACCTTCCCTTACATCGAGGGAGCTGGGGCCAAGATCCACCACGCGGGTCCAGTGCGCATTGGCGGATTTCACATGCCTTAGAATTTTTCTTCTTCTACGGCATGCAGGTTTCATCGCGATGTTTTCCTTCACCGTTTTGAGAGCACTCGGTAAATGTACATAAGTTTTTCCGTCGAAAAAACCGAGGATAATTAGTACATGGCTGCCCTGGCTGGGAATCGAACCTGTGGGACCTCCATTGCAAGTCCATTGACCCAACCACTGAGCCACCGAGCGATTTACCCTATTTGGCACTTATTGGTCTTCGTTGGGTGGGCTATTGAATTATAAAGAAACATCGACAGATATTTAAAGTCCCATAAACATACAGAAGTCTACAGGAAGCAGTGGCCAAAACCAAAACAGACAAATCCGATGTCCCTTACTCGCCACCCTTTTGAAATTTACTGCACCAAGTACTAGGTATAAATTTTCTAGAATGGTTCAACCGACATTACAGTGAGATTGTGTATTTCACTGTGATTTAATTCACTACGATTACTTTAAGCTGTTTACGTCAGCGACTCGAGGAAATGGTAATTGAGTTCAACCCTTTCTGAAATTGTTTTAATAAAATCTTTTTTTATGGTTCTTCACTTCCCTCTTGGTTTTGTTCATTTCGTTTGGTTCCAAAAACGAAGGGTGAGAATAATTGCTTATTTCTATTTATACTCTTTGATATTTCTATGCATTTCTCTTTGCAATTAATTACTTAGTTCTTATTATCAATCAATCCAGTAGATTGGATATGTTTTACTTAATTCTAAATACCCTCGAACCCCTGTTTGTCTTCTTGGTTAGTCTCATATTTCTATCCTTGATTATGTGTACCTAGCATAATAAATATCATACTTCAATTCGTACTTTCTTACACTCTACTCGTATATACAAGAAGAATACTTCTTCAGAATTCCACCTCACCGAATGTCTACTTTCCCAAATGTCCACTTTCATATAGTATAGTGAGATCTGCATATTAACAAACATACACTTTCAAAATGAGTCTTTTATATATTCGTAGATATACTTCATTAATATCAACTACTAGTCAATCCCTAACTTTCAAGTTTGCTCATCTACGAGTAACTTCAGTATTATGTGTACTCACGTCATAACTTACATTATATAGGGCAACTGAGTCATTCGAAGACAATGAGAGCAGAGTAATATTTCATGTGTAACCACTCGCCATTACTTCGCAGCGGGCCTGCGGCTAGGCCCTCTCCGAGCCCTTCCGTTTGATATGAGCCTGCTTATTTCCAACTACCTACTTGCCTTCATCGAGTGTAATGTGTTTCTGCTTTTATAGAATGAACTGTTTCCTAATGAGTTAAGTTTACGTCTTCAGGGTTTCGTACACTCGTGTCAGTTTATATATCTTCGGTGTATTTGGCTATAGTTTTCAGCCATAATGTGTATTATTCTCGGTATCTAAATTAAGGTGTTTATATCAATAATTATTCCAGTTCTAGGTCTATTTTTAGCTTATGAATAATGAATCTTTACTGTAGCTATCTATATCCTATACGAGTACTATTATTTTGTTAAAATCTCTACGATCTAGGAAATCTCAGTCTCGGATTCAGAGTTTTATTTTTGACATAGTTAGTCGCCACTTAAAGACATCTATAACCTGCTGCAATTAATAATCCAGTGCAAGATTTGAAAGAGAAGCGTTGGCAGGAGAAGACACTCTTGGCTAAAGAATTTACGTGATTGGTTCGGCTGCAGCACCGGCTCCTTGTTCCGGGCAGCCGGACACAGGGTGACTGATGATGTGGTCCAACCTTCGATAAGAAGAGGAACGTTGAGAAGAAGAAAGACTTCTAAAAGACTGCGATAAGATTCGTTACTCATCCATCGCGCCATGACCCACGTAATGGCGAAAAGCGGGCGGCAGTAACCATTTTACTTCTACTTTACTAAGTAAAAGGCGCGTTCTTCTATAAGCACGTAGCTTATAAAAATCTGATAGGCCCCCCCCCCCCCCCCCCCCCCCGGAACCTGGGTACGCCCAGGCTACGGATTTTTTATGAAAAAAAAATATTGCCCAAATCAAGAATCCTTTATTTATCGAAGGAAAAAACCCTTTATTATATGTTTCGGTTCTCGTAAGCTCACTGAGTCACCAATGTACACATCTGTAAATATACAGTCAGGCACGGAGCTCCCTTAACCAATGTTTGGTTTAAATCTGGCAGCGCTCCCCTTTTGATAATTTTCACCTGAGCTTCGCCCCGTCGCCCCAGGGCGCCCGAATTTATACCCTCGCAGATAGCATCTTCATCGTAAGAATTCAGGGCAACATTTACACTGACATAGGTTCAAGTGAAGGTGTATTTGAATTTGAATATCTCAGTTTTTTATTGGATGGATATGTTAATGGTGAAATTGAGATAGTAGTGCCCTTTTCTACCTTTTGTATTGCTGTTTGCACTTTGCAGTGCTCGCTTCTGTTTTGATAGATAAAAATGATAATTTACTTATGTCCTTTTCAGCTGCCAGTTTTGCTTGCATTTAATTGTATTTGGGATAAGGATGGGACTAAATTTAATAATATAGTTATAGATGATCGTAATTATATTTACTTACACGTTAAAATTAAATTTACTCGTACCTAAACTTATTTTATTGCTTAATAGGCTCTTCCAGGATAGAGTATGGTTTATTCACACCACTTCACAGCGATAGTATCATGCATTTCCATCGTTAAAATAAATAATCATCGAGTCTGTAATACGCTTTTTAATAGATTAGATTTCTTTATTTCATTTTTACATAACAAAATACTATACAATAATATAGGTAGTACATTATGTCAAATATAGTCATATTTGTAAAAATGATCTTTATAATAAATAAATAAATATAAATAAGTGTTTCTTTAATTTAAAATTTCCTCTCGGTCAACGTTGTGTCTTCTTTATATCACCATTTAGTTGTATTAAATTAAAAAAGTTGCACCAAATAGTTATAAAACCACGCTCGCTTTCGTTTGAATCTCTTCCATTAGCTCTATATCGTTACCTCATAAGTATTGGGGGCCGAAAGTGTCGCTTACAATATTACGATGTTAACCACTCCAGGAGATTTGCATAATTCATCCTGGGCTCAGGATCGCGGGAGGGGAACGTATGCTCTGATTTAATATCAAACGTTAATTGGACCCTTAAGTCTGCCAGCTTTTGCAGGTTAGTTTATTGGGATTTTAAGATTATCTTGTAGTATCTGTCGTAGTAGGACGTATTAAGTACATAATGAGTACTTAGAGTGTTTCTTGCTTCTGACTAATTAAAAGTTTCTTTACGAGTTTATTTTTTCTTGGAATGGGAAGCGAAAATCTTAAAATTAAATACTTACACACTAAAAATTTCCAAATATGTCCAAATATAGGTAATCCAACATGAACCAAAAGTTTATGTATACCTAATGTATTTTTTATTTAACATCCATTGTTTGGAGTTGTCTTCAAATGTAGATATGCATTTCAAGATAACTTCGAAAGTCGAAACTCGATCGTACAATAATATCCAAAAAATCTAAAATATATATTTATTAATTATGAAAAAATTCTAGCCATGGGCAGGACTTGAACCTGCGACCTTGTCACGGATTAACAAGGTCGCAGGTTCTTGAACCTGTTCTTGGACTTGTCTTGCCCACGCACGTCTAGAAAATTTTCACCATTTTAAATTTGTTCGCCGAGCATGGATAATGCATAAAACAAATTCTGAGTAAATCTAAAACACATACTATAAATTGTCGCTAACTATACAAACATAAGTAAAAATAATAGAGCTACAAACAGTGATACTAATCCGATATAACCCGAAAATCTAGTTTTTGTCAAATGGAGGGATACCACCTACTTAGGTACCTATATTTATTTTATTTATTTATTTACATTTTATTCACATTACGATCTAGCCTAAATACAATAAGACTAATAAGTAATTTGATTTTGACCTAAATTTCTATAAATTGACACTTATATCTAAGAGTTAGTCCAACGACATTACTTAGAGTCTATTAAGGGCGATCACTTTGTTCACGTGTCTTACATTCGCGCACTATCACTACGAATTGTTTTCACTACACTACACTAACTCAAAAGGTTTGGTTCTTTAACACAAAAATAAGTCATGATTTTCGGGTCATATATTGGAAGGCTTACCGTTAAAAAATTAAAATTATTTTTTCAAAAATGTTACTCAAATCTCGCTTATTGTACGCAGAGGGAGTGTCGCAGTAACTGAGCATGCATAATTCATGCAGCGTATCCATATGTGGTCTCGGGGTGCCTACCGGGGCAGCGGGCGACTCATTTATAACTAGCGCTTTTGTTCATGACTGTACGTAGATAATGTTACGTATACAGCAGCCCAAATCAAGTGTCTTATTTTGTAAACAAATATGATCGTCTAATTACCTGTTGTGACGTAACACTGAAGGAACTGATTGATTGAACCTGTTCATCATAGTGAAAATAAAGTAATCCGATCTAATAATGTGAAATAATGCATTAATCACAGAACAGCTTAAAATGTTAGTAGGGTAGGGTAGTTTTTGTTTACAAAATAAGACACTTGATTTGGGCTTCGGTTTACATTTTTGCACGTCAACATATTTTTTGAATTTACATTTACACCACTTTGCAAGGAAAAGTTGCCAACGCTGAGGAGAAAAAGTGGCAAAAAACTCTCAGCAGCACATCTTTTAAAATAATAATAACACAATAAATAATAATACTTAATAACTAGGTATTACACAACTATTACTATTGTTAGTAATCTACACTTTATCCCTCATGCGGAACCGGCGACACACACCATGCATGTTCATCGTTTAAATAGTCCTATCTATTCTGTAATACGCCTTCATCGATAATGTTAAGTAGGTAGGTACCTAAACACGATGCCGCTTTTCTACAGATACCTAGATTAATTCTATAATAATAATAATAATAATAACTCTTTATTGTACACACTTCTTTCTTCTTCTTAATTCTTTAATTACTATATGTTAATCTAGGCCAAATAGTCATAGACAGTTAGTAGTGCCCAGGCCAAGATATCAAAACGACACGTTTCGGGCCACTTTACATCACCCTGTATATCGGTACATATTCGAGATACACAGATGAAGATATACCTCCATGATCATGGCCATTACCTCACACAGCATACATAATTTCGTTAATGAAAATTTAAGTTAACTAAATCCTGAGATATTGACCTGAGAAAATTGTTAATTTTGTTTTGATATTTTCTTGCGTATGCGCTATGCGAAACGTGTAACGTATTAAAAACATGATTTCTAACTGCAATGTTAGACATGAATTTGAGTAATTGCACAATTACTGGATAGATGTCGCTACCGTCCCTAAGACGAGAATATGGAGACAAAGTTCACGATCTGGATACGAATCACGATGGCTCTGTTGGAATAGAGCGTGCCACGGAATGGCGAGGTCCCGGGTTCGAATCCCGGTCGTGATGAAAATTTTTCTCCATTTTATCATTTCGATTTTATCATTGTTAATTTTACTACTCACTCACAGGTAGATAATCAAAATTTCTAGGTCCAAATCCTACGTCTTTTGACCGGACTTAGCGATTTTTCAGGGAATCAAAAAAGTGTTATCAGAAATTGTAAACTAAAACAGTCCTGCACCTTATGTTCAGAACGAGCTCTAAGGGGGGTAACACACGGTTTTTAATGCAGGCGCGTCATAAATCTACCCCTAGCCCATAAATACGCCGTATTGTATTACTGCGCCGCCCATTTTCACTTTGTAACGTTACTTTGTTTGAGGTGTCACTTCCCCTTAATACTTTTTTTTTCTTCATATAAAAGCTGAGATTTTTGGAAGCCTTAAATTTTTCTTGCCATGTTTTTCGTTAGATTTACGTCAAAGTAAACAGTGAAAATTTAGGGTTGGCACTATCGTAATATTGGAGAAAGTATTGCAATAGGCTTAATTTTTTTAAACAGTATCTAATAAGGTACTTATACCATTCATAAAATAAAAATGAGCTCAACTCTAAGCAGAAATGCAATTTTTTAGTTTATTAATATTTTTAATTTCAATAGGCAACTAACACACTAACAAATTTACGTTTTAGAGGGCTGTGAAACTTTATTCAATAAGTTTTAAAAAATCAGTCGAAGAGATAAGATATGTGATGTAAAAGATATGTCAACATCACATTAAGCTATACCGCAGGATGAAATTATGTCACTAGTGACTTTCCTACGAATAATAACATTATTATGAAGAAATCTCTCTTTAGAGATAAGCACCACCTGTGTACATTATTTTTTTTTGTTACTAATATTTTTGAATCCTCTTTCGTATACAATAAAGTAATAATAATAGTAATATACCAAAATCATAAATATATTACTTAGTAGTATTTGCTTGGCAACCCTAGTTATGAATAAAGGTTGGAGCACATTGTCGATAAATCGGTGTAAACCGCTGCGCTTCCCCGATAAACGTCATTTTCGCAACAAATTCGCTCGGCCCGAGTTTACCATAAAGGAATATTTTACGGCGAGGCCCAGCCTTCCTGATTGATTGGCCAAATCGTAAACAAGGTTCGCAATTTCAGATAAGATGTTTACCTATAAAAATGAGGTAAAAATATGTTTACGCGTAAAAAGGTTACTATCGTTATCAGTTCCTTAGTTTATTATTGTACAAAACTCGCCTTCAACACAGCTACGATGCCATTTTTCCTTCGAATTTCCCATTAAAAAACTATTATATTCCCATGGTCTAACATCTAGTATAAGAAGAGCATGACAAATAGTATTAAAAATTTAAGGTAAAATCCTAAATGTAATAAGTAATAATAATGTATAATTAGATAATATATATCTAATTTGTAATATCAATTTGAAGTGTAATGCATGTAATTCACAATAAAGGCTTTATTTATTTATAAATGAAAAAATTAAATTAAATGAAACACATTTATTTAATACAACACAACAAATTAACACTAACTTAGAAAGTAACAATTGTTTTAGTAGCGTGGTATTAGAAGGTATTTATATTATACACTATGTGAATCGAAAATCTAAGTATTGAATGGAAAAATACTTCGCCACGACTAGCATTGAAACCAGAGACCCCATGATTCACTGGCACGTTATTTTCCTCCAGAGCTACTGTTACTCAGATCAGATCACTTAACGTGCAATAACTCATAACCCTTTCATTCAGATCTTAGGAACACTTGACTTGACATCAATCAAAGAATACTAAAACAACAATATAAACATGGTGTCGGACAGTCTTTTGGCAAAGAGCATGGAGCATTCCATAGATTGATTAAATGCGAAATGGATGGGACCCTAATAAGTTTTAAAAAATGATGCAGATCTCATAATGAAAATTCTTAGACGATGACTTTTTGGGGACCACTGCCCTTAAAGTTAAGGCGTCGAACTGTGTTCATTATCCTGGTTTAATTTTATGCCTGAACGCGTGCATCGTCACGATCGCTGCACTCCCGTGGCCCAAATTTTGGACAAATTTAAATTTCGCGACGCGGAATTTCACCATATAGACCAAGTGTTCACCGTAAACATCTATCTTATCGAGTACCATAATGAGATCATGTAGAGGTGAGAAGGATATGCCTTTACTGTTTTTGGCGTTATGAGCTAGAGTGGGATAACTGAAAGAAAAATATAACCGTCAACGCTGCTTCTAGTCTACGCCATAAATTCCGGAAATTTTGATAATTCCGAACCTCAGATGCTCACGAAAATCAATTTCACTACCAATGCTACTAAGGTTTCTATTATCTTTAGATAGGGAGCTTAATTTCGCAATGTATCTCTTCTCCGATCAATTTGCCTCATTTTAATGACTGTATTATTCATACTGGATCAAATTCCGTAGAAAGAAAAAGTCTTCCATCGTAATCTGGTATCGCTATTATAATGGTTATCTCATAAAATAATTACATTCACATTGATTTATAAGTAATTCCTTCTTCGTGACTGGTTACGTAGAATTCAAAAATATTCCTCCATCGAACCTAGTATAAATAAGACTTCGATTACGTGCGTTGCGTCTCATGAAGGTACCCGATGTGATAGATATTTACGGTGAACGCTTGGTCTAATATCTATGCGAAAGCCGGGGGCGAAACCGCGAACGCGGAACGTGGAAAAGTTACGAGTGTTTCCCCTTCATTTATGTCTCCTCGGTTGTTACAATCCATATGCCATCATTGTGTATTGGAGGGGGAGTTAGTATGATTGTTGGAAATTCATGAGATATTTATTTTATTTTATTTTATTCGGAAAACAAACAGCTACAATGACAAAATAAATAATTAAATAATATCTATAAGCCAATTATAAGTTTTCACATGTACATATCTACAGATGCAATAATGAAAAATAATCGAACAAGGGTGAACACCATGGTATGAAATATATATGTCGTGGTCAGATCGTTAAATTGAGCATTTCATGAAATCGTCAATCATTTCATGAAATGGTGGCATTTCATGAAATCGTCATGTTGCGCTGGGCATATCGTTTAAACGTCAACGTTCGTCGATTTGTCCAACGACGTTTGGTCAGATCATTAATGTAGGGTGCCCATTAAGGATGTAAGTAATAATAATTCAAAATATACTTATTACGAACTTATTTATTGTTCTAGTCAGTACCAAATTTAAAAAAATATAGGTATGTTACAAAATTCTTACAAGCATTTCAAACCAATTGTCCACTGGAATTAAATATACGAAATATTCATATTGAACACATTAAAAGGACAATAAAGATGTTTTTATGAAATGTTTATTATTATTATTATTATATTTATTACCTAATAAAATAAGTACAAAATTTTATTATAATATTATAGAACGTTAAAACGTTTCGTATCACATACGGTAAACCTTTATGAAATTCCGTTAGTATTTCAAAATATTTCTCCATCGTAATTATACGAATATTAGGATCATCAATGCATTTCTTCTTGTATATTAAAAACTTGTAATTCCAGTTTTTCCATGATGTAATATTTTGTAATCCAGTAAATTATAGTCCGTCGACTTTCGTTGCCTGGTCACCCTACTTTCCTTTATTTGTTGTATAACCTAAAAATGAAAATTATGTATGTTAAATTTCTAGGATTCAATTATTAAAAGTAAATAAGTACATTTTAGATACTTAGATGAGATTTTAAAAGGATATAAACTAAATATTGTCATTTAAATAGGTACTAACCTGTGAAATGTATTCCCAAGATTATTTTTGTAAATTGAGGTTGGTTTTTGCGTGACTGTCATAAAATTCACACCGTTTCGTATAGTAACACTTATTCAAGTTTCCAACACACTTTCTCATATAATTTGCACATTTTTATTCACTTTTCAACATGAATCCGCATTGTTTACGTACGCACACAAACATAACCAATGACAAAGCGCGCTCTCAGCGCCTCTAGCGGTAGTTTTTGCCATTTTTCTACGATATGGTCAATTGTGTTTGGTCATATCATGAAATAGCCGTGCGTTTGTTGGACATATCGTAAAACGTTTTCTATTCATTGATCTGGCCAAGCTATTTCATGAAATGACCAATAGACATTTGACGATTTCGTGAAATGCCACCATTTCATGAAATGGTCGACTATTTCATGAAATGTTCAATTTAACGATATGACCACGACATATACACAAAATAGATACACAAATATACTATACACACAATATAACAATAAGTAGTTATTGTGCCGGAGGTTCGAAATAGCTGCCAGTGATAAGCCGTCTTATTGCGGCCGGACTCGACACAAACAGGTCGATCTCGGGGTTGTCTTGTATGAGGCTATTAAACCGTGCACCGGCTCTCCAGAAGAAGGATTATTATATTCCCATACACACTTTACAACGTAGGTAATATATCATACAATCCTGTAGAAGTGTAGAAATATAATGGTTTATTTGCAAATTATTATATATAAACGGATATCACTCACTTATATTGTTAAAGTCGGCAATTAGCCCGACAGTTTCGACCGATTTCGACGGTCTTTTTTAAGGTGAGCGCGCCCACGCCCGCGTCGCCGGTGACGTTTCTTCGCGCACTTCGGCTTATTTGCAATTAGATAGCAGCACAGACCACTTACCGCATAGACCTGTAACAGGAGGGCCGCCCATGTCTGCCCGCACATGAACGCAAAATGGCTTCGCGACACGTGTAACCTAGAGACATTATCATCATGGACCCAGGTCTTTAACATGGCCCCCGCTTCGTCTCTATGCGCTCAACGTTGACAGAATTTTTCGCTTGCAAATTTTTACCGATTTCATATCTATTGAATAAGTGGTCTGTGGATAGCAGAGATATAGCAGATCTTAAACAGGCATCAGTAGCTACTGTACTTAAAGTCGATAGCAGATCAAATGTACCACTGGCAGTACGATTTGAACTCTTATGACCCAAACAATAATAACGATGCAATGTCCAAAGTGTTACACTTAATGTGCTGTCGATTAGACTGCCGATAACGGCATGTAAAATATCGTAATCTTAAATAGCTGCTACTTTTTGGTCATTAAAAATTCTCGTTTATGGTGTAGACCGATAGAATAATCCAGCTGGACTGGGAACCGTTTGGGAAGTTGTTTCATATCTTCTTGTAGGTAATATCACAATTCCTGAAGACCAAGGTATTCAACCGTGCCACCAAGCTCTGATGGATTAAGTCCACCATAGAACAAAAGGTAGGCGACATATTAGTAAGCTAAAGTGGCAATGGGCTGATTACATCTGCCGTAGAACCAACAACCGACAGAGTAGATGGGTTCTCGAGTGGAGACCCCACACGACATTCCCACAATTCTAAACCCAAATAACTGGTTAGGAAAACAGAATTAAGGGTCTTCAAATTCAAGCAAAACAAAAGCCAACATAATCCCCAAAATATATTCAGGTAAATTCCATTACATCACGCAAGATGCAACATTATCTCGCCGCAGAATGACAAACAGCCCGTAAGGGACAGCTAGACGAGGAAAAAACAAATCTTGTTGTCAACAAGCAAAATGGGACTCGTCAAAGACAACATTTTTTTCCTTTTTTTCTCGTCAGCCCGTAAACAAAACAACGCGACGCAAAACTCATTTGGTGCTGTGATAGGGATTTAAATTATCTTGTTACGAAATCTTGTTGGGACAATTTCTATTTTTCGAATGTAAATTAAATATAACTTTGGAACAATTCGGTGTAGGTGAATTATTTTTTCGAAGAATTCCAAGAAGCATGCCATTGATAGTGTTTTGTTTTATTACTGATTTTGTTTGTTTGTTGCTATAGTACGTACGCGTTAAGAAAATAGTGAAAAAAAAAAACGTCTATCCACGGTTGACAAATTAGATGACTTGTGCCATAAGAAGGAAAGTTCAATAAAAAAAATTTCAACTTTCCTTCTTCTTCTAAGTCATCTAATTTGTCAACCGTGGAAAGACGTGCTCTTTTTTTCACTATTTTCTTAACGCGTACTTACGTACTATAGTCTTTGTAGATTGGCACTATAAGCGACGCCTATTGTACACTCCACAATACATCAATGGTAAAACTTGTAGTACAATTTCAACTCTTGTAGTGCAGAATCTGAATTTTACTTCGGGTGACATGGCTCTGTATGTTATCGAAACCGGTAATACTATATATATAAATAGATACTCTCCAAAATGTACACGAAGATCCGAATCATCAGCTTCCACAAACATTAGGTACTCTTAAAACAGTGAGCAGGATAGGTTAAAAAAATACATTAAAACTCAATTTAGATGTGATGTAAGGGTGGCTACAAGACGCGTGCGTTCCATGCGATATCCTCGCCAGACGATCGTACGTCAGTCAGGATTTACGGATTTACGCGTCAGAGCTCAACGCGTAGGTTTAGTGCATTAGGTTCTCAAAGTGGGCAAGCCAAGGATTTCTCAACACCTCCCGATACTATAGTGCTGTATACCGGAGCCCAAATCTAGTGTCTTATTTGGTGAACAAATTATATGATCGTCTAATTGCCTGTTGTGATGTAAAACTGAAGGAACTGATTGAATTTGTTCATCATTGTGAAAATAAAGTGGTCCGATCTAATAATGTATAAATAACTATGCAATAACCACAGAAAAGCTTAAAATGTTAGTGGGGTAGGGTAGTTTTTGTTTACAAAATAAGACACTTGATTTGGGCCTCGGATTAGGTACAATAGAACCCAAAAAATGGAATGGTGTTGCCAACGACTATAGATGTACGTTGGAACCTGTTGATGATAAGGCAGTCTTATAGTCCAGTTGCGAGTGTGCGTTGAAAGCGATCGTTCAAGTTAAGCAACGTTGGGCGAGTTGGATGAGTGACCGTTGGGTCGTTTGCCACAGAAAGTGACGTTGAGCAGTTGTTTTCGGTTGTTCGGCAGCAGTCATAACTGCGGGTCTCCTGCATGTCCCATGCGAAACATGTTTCGGTAACCGATTTAACAAAGGAAAATTGTTACGCCACACCCCTAAATCGGATGTTACCGAGATTCGTAACACGGAAACACGTCGCAGGAGACCCTGCTTTAGGCCATGTCAGAGACATATGGATGGCCTGAACATCTCTGACAATAAGTTTGGCAATTTAACCACAAGAAAATCACATGTAAATTAGGAATGCAAGGTCTTAATTTCTGCAACTATTAGGCAATAAGATTCAATTCAACAGATTTCAATATCAATAAAATTAATTTGCATCTGGCGAAATAAAGCCCTCTGTACACGACGCTATAGTGACTGGCCTGCGTCCGTCAGTCAGTCAGCTTAGGGGATTTCAGTAGCCAGCAGCGAATCAAACGCTCCATTGGCCTCGAATCCAACGCCCTAATTGAAGTTGAAAGGCATTTTTGACAGTTCGTTTCTGTTTGAGATGAAAGCTTACCGGATTAGTTATTTGCGAATTGAAATATTAGATAAACAAGTGTTATATTTCTTGCTTATTTATTTAATTTAAACTTTCTTTTTTCCTTGTGTTAATGGTCTACTTTTATCGACATTATCTACATGTTAGAAACACCTATTCATTTCATTTGCGCTGATTTCTTGAATATTTTCTTCGATATCTTTCTTATCTGTCATATTTTTCAAACAGGTCAAAAACCCATAGTTTATTCGTCTTCCGGATTTGTCTTAATTATCAACACAAAACCAGTTACTGGATATATATAATTGTGTAACGGAATTTCTCAATCAGTAATTAACTAGGCAGATCACGTCCTTACAAATGGTATTGGCGGATTAGCGAGCCGAATTACTGTGATTAGATAATTTCATTAGCAAGTATTCTGCGCAGAATAGGGGTAAGTAATTGGAAAATAGAGACTATAGAAAAGTTCACCTCGCATATATATAGAAAGTCATCGAACTTATCCAATTATGTGACCTAAATCAATCATGCCGTGAGCGAACTAATTGATTGAAAATTATATATTTTCATTTTATTTCACATACGTATTGGATGTTATTTTGTTTCCATGTAGCTCTCAAATTAGACGGTGGAAAATTAGAAAATAATACCTAAGACCTAAGTCTCTAAGCGTTGATGAACGAGCATGTGGATTAGAAAACTTCCTTTGGCTAGAAACTTGTAACTATCAAATGACAAATGTTTTGTTGATTTACCACAAGCACTACGTATCTAGTCCCCACATACTCATAGTCTCATACCCGCCGAAATCCGATTGTGAAGGATAATTACTTATTACGATGGGCTACATTACTTTGTACTACTTATATTGACTCTGAATAAACATAGAAATGCAATAAATGAATATTAATATTGTGCAAAATCCATTAGACTAATTAAGGCCCGTATTAATAGCTCACTCTCAGCTCAAAAGTCAATCTTGAGAACGACCTCAAGATGGCATTCCTATTAATGAACGTAACTTCGGTGCGCGTTTGGGAATCGGGTATCACGTAAGTAACGCCGTATTATTAAACATAACTCAGTTGTCAAGACAACTATCAAACTCACACTTATATGCTGATTGCAGGCGAACCGCGACATGAGAAAAACATCAAGTGATACGCCCTCAAGATTGGTTCACGTTGAGAGTGTCTTGATAGTCATCGTCTTGAGAGTATATCTGCTGAATTCGCTCTTGAGGGTTTGAGCTCAAACTAT
The DNA here is from genome assembly GCA_963506565.1 of Tachystola acroxantha. Taxonomy (NCBI): domain Eukaryota; kingdom Metazoa; phylum Arthropoda; class Insecta; order Lepidoptera; family Oecophoridae; genus Tachystola; species Tachystola acroxantha. The sequence continues at coordinate 11,812,667 of OY735878.1, forward strand.
TAATACGGGCCTAAGCATGTTACGTGTGTCGAGTAGTTCCCCCGCACTACGTCACCACAATGTGACTAGAAACAGAATGAGTACTAACACACCTCCCTGGTACACCCCAACTTGTTATTCAAGTTAACGACACAGGTGTAATTAATTACTAATTCCCATCGTGATTTGCGAGACATGCTCCGACATTATGTAACTAGCGAACAGGGTTACGTGTACTACACTAAGTTACTTGAGTATATATAGCTGTACAACTATTTCAGTAGTATACAACGCATTACACTAGTCATGTGTGACTTGGGTGAACATGTGTCCTAAGTAGGTAATGTTTGCATATTGTATGGACTTATTTTCATTACTTCTTACTTCGTAATGAATGATTGATGTCTCGATATTTCGACAGCATTGCAGCCATCATGGTCACGAGTAGACTGAAGTCGGTGAGTGTTGAACGTCAGAAGGGTGACACAAAACGATCTACCCTCTGACTGTGTTGAGAAAAGTTGTTGTTGATATTATTAATAATAATAATATCAACAACTTTTCTCAACGCAGTCAGCGAACACAAAAGAGGGTAGATCGTTTTGTGTCACCCTTCTGACGTTCAACACTCACCGAATTCAGTCTACTCGTGACCATTATGGCTGCAATGCTGTCGAAATATCGAGACATCAATAATAAATGTTTAATACGGTAATTCCCGTTTTATCTAATTAATACTACGAGTATAATAATATCCACTATATTCTAGTAGGTGACACAGTCTCCGTAAAATCCGTATGTGTCGTCTCTTCTAGATGTTTATTCTTATTATGAAAGTAATGGTAATGTTATTTATGTTCTCTCGTAAAGTAAAACCGAGAAAAACTCGTTGGTTTTAGACTTTACTCATTTGATTTGAATAGACACCTCCATTTCCGAAATTGAACAATGTATTACAGGAAGGATGATCACGATTATGAAAGGAACCTAAATGTGAGACCATAATAATGAGAGATTGAAACGGTTTGAAACACATGCCATAAAATCATTGATGTCCTATAAACAACTAGATACACAGTCTGCCTTCTAAAAATGTCCGAGCGCAAAGAAGGTCCAAACGGATGAATGGCTTTTGTTCGATACCAACCCATGCAACGCAAAAGCACAGTGGAAGCGTGTCAAATTAGAAGAGTTATTGCATGGATCGGTACCGACAAGTTAGCCTGCGATACACAGGGCAATAATCAACCTAACAACTAACCTTATTGTTCCAAATACAAAGTTAAATTGTCGTGCGCGGTCTTCGGAGGCCTGTACGTACGCACAGGAACATGTGGCTCGACGTCTTGACATTCGGCGCACGACCCAACCAACTACTTGTTACGTATGTATAGTCTACACGGCACAATCGAGATAACGAGTTATTATCACCAAAAATCGGTTCCGGCGCACAACCAAAAAAACGTACTTCGCGTCCAACAAACAAAACAAAACAGCCAAAAAACGGATCTATCCGTACGCGAAAATAATAATATCGGAAGCAAAATTAATGGCCGATTATCATTCAAAACAATTATGCGAATTGTCTGCGTTCGCGCAAGCAACAACAACCAAGCCAAAACCGGCGCCAAATTATACTAATAGCAAACGGGCGAGACACCGGCCGGCTACCTGTCGACCCTGCTCTTCACCCCCGCCTGCCCGCGTTGACCTACATTCGCTCAACACAGCACGGCTGCTGACAATTAGGTACTTTACGCGAATTGAATCAAATAATATCTATTCCAAACAGCTTTATTGGACATTATTTGGACGTTAACAATGGACCCTTATTTGGACGTTTTTTTAAATTGTTTTAGTAAGACCTTTGTGTATCTAGTTGTTTATAGGAGATCAATGCATAAAAAATACAAAAAAAATTATTCCACTTGAGAAAATGTTCAATTCAATAGGATATGGCCCATAGGATATGGCGACTCTTCCTTTCAGCGTAAACACAAAATCTGCGCTAAACGAACCGTAGCAAAACACCGGCTTTGAAGTGAATCCACTCGTTCTTCACTAACCTGTAGGTACGTAACGGGCTAAACAACAATAGCAAGAAATAATATGATAAAGATATACCTACATTTGTGATTATAGAAACTGTAATCACTTATCTCTGTCAGTATATTAGCAGGTTGTCTGGAAGAGATCGCTCTCAGCGATAAGACCGCCTGTTGTATAAAATTATGTTAGCTAAGTATGATAACTTTATATCATTTTTTGTGCAATGAAGAATATTTATCTTATGTTATATTTTGCCTCAATGTATGGAGTCGCTCGCTCTTACAACTGTCAGCTTTCATACAATTTTGACAGTTGTAAGAGCGATCTCACACTGAGCTCGCGTTTAAAGATGTCTCTGAATCTCTGCCTTAAAGTAAAGCGACCTACTTATACCGCAGTCCAAATCAAGTGTCTTATTTTGAAAACAAATATGATCGTCTAATTACCTGATGTGATGATGTAACACTGAAGGAACTGATTGATTGAACCTGTTCATCATCGTAAAAATAAAGAGATCCGATCTAATAATGTGAAAATAACTATGCAATAATCACAGAACAGCTTAAAATGATAGAAGGGTAGTTTTTGTTTACAAAATAAGACACTTGATTTGGGCTTCGATGTACATCAATTTAACAAGTCGATTCATTCTACCCTATTTAAAAAAAAATCGGGATATTTAAGAAGTCCGGTTGGACATTTCAATTTTTTCCGCCATCTAAATATCACAAACTCATGACCCAATCTTTCCAGGTGAAAGTGATGCTGCGGGTAGGCGCTACCGGCGAAGGCCCGTTCACATCTGGCACGCAGACCTTCGCTTTGGACAAACGCAAGAAGCAAGTCAGCCTGTGTGAAAACGCGCCCGCAGCAGCTGCAGCACCGGAAGACAGGAAGGTCGGAGTTGCTGCGCCTAAGATGTTCGCCTTCGACGCTATATTTTCGCAGGATGATTCACAGGTAAGTAAAGTAATTTGTTGAAAATATCTTTTGATGGAATGCAAGGACATAAAATCTTAATCTCGGAAAATTATACTGAGTTAAATCCTACACTTTTCCGAGAATATGAAATTAGGTACGGACAACAGCAGATTAATAGTAACACTTGCAGTGCGATTTTAATCGTACGATGCAGATAATAAGAATGGTCCAAAGTGTTACACTTGATCTGCTAGCTTAGGTTATATGCTGTACAATGCTGCTCTTAAGGTCCATCAAAATCTGGAAGAAAATAAGAAAGAAAACGTGTTTACCTCCTAAATCTACATGATATTATTGTATTCATATAGTAGGTACAGTCGACAGCAGATCAATCAAGTAACACTTTTTACTTTTGACAGTTTTTATTATTTGCGTCGTAAGACTTGAAATCGTACTGCAAGTGTAACCATTGATCTGCTGTCGACTGTACCTACAAAAATCCATTTTGCTGCTTCATCAGTCTATGTCGCTAAGTAAGTATTTCAAGCATTACAAAAGCATACCTAGTTACTTATTTATACGATTTGCACGACTAATGTCTATTGTCGAATTAGAGTTAACGCACATTATACCAAAATTCACATTTATATTTAGACCAGCGTCGGTTGCGTCTTCCGAAGTCTCTTCCCCGGCCCTGGCGAGGCAGTTCCGACCCAACGGTCCCTCGACGAAAAATAAGAGAATCCCCACTATTACATAAAAGTTTCCCCTTAGTACGTGGCCTAAGTTACAGGAGATAATTTCAATCCAATTTCAGTATCATCTATCTAATATTCTAATGTTTTGATATTTTCTTGCATATGCGCTATGCGAAACGAATCTAAATGATAAATGGAGAAAAAATTTCATCATGACCGGGATTCGAACCCGGGACCTCGCCATTCCGTGGCACGCTCTATTCCAACAGAGCCATCGTGATTCGTATCCAGATCGTGAATTTTGTCTCCATATTCTCGTCTGAGGGACGGTAGCGACATCTATCCAGTAATTGTGCAATTACTCAAATTCATGTCTAACATTGCAGTTAGAAATCATGTTTTTAATTGATGACGCGTTCCTTTTCAATATGTTTTGATATTTTCTTGCATATGCGCTATGCGAAACGAAAATCTAAATGATAAATGGAGTTTTTTTTTTTTTAAATATTCTAATGTTTGGCATTGAGGCTTCGGATGCTGTACAAAAAAGTTATTCTCTGTCGAATTTTCTCAAATATTAATTAATCTCAGAAGTGGATATAGCCTTGTCATAACTAGGATTTATTTTCTTCTTTTTATTGTGAAATCTTCTTGCGAAGATTAGCAAAACGGGTTGGCATTATCTTTGTTAGTACTCTTACAAAGCCGCATGGAATCAAATCTTGGTCAACCATTGACGTACCTACATCCTCATCAGCCCGTATCAGTCCACTCAACCCGATTCTCTGCATCCAGTCTCTGCCAGCCATCTTGCGAAGGCAACATTTATGTACATTATTGGCGTACATGTTGGAGTTATATTCTACTTCTTCTTGACACTGTCTTTCCATAGTTCTTTCCTTGTAACATTAATTGCAGGTAGTAGTAGTAGGTATGTCGTTATTATTTTATCAACATTGCCAACATACCGCAACGTTTTTGCAATATTACCGGACATATCAGTGATATCCACAGACCACTTACCCCACAGGCCTGTAACAGGAGGGCGCCCGTTTCAGCTTGCACATGAGCGCAAAATTGCTTCGCGACACGTATAACCTAGAGATATTATCGACATGGACGCATATCTTTAATACGGCACCCCTAGCCCCCGCTTCGTCTCTATACGCTTATCGTTGACAGAATTTTTCGCTTCCAAATGTGTACCAATTTCATGTCTATTGGATAAGTGGTCTGTTTAAGGGGCTGACAAGAGCCAACTAGCGCCGCCAATCTTAAAAAAATTATATCTTCCAATATAATCAATTTTATTAAAAAAGCTATTTACACATTGTTTATTACGATAAATACTATTTTTTAAATGCTTATTTATGACTTGATTCAATTTCACTAAGTTGTAGTTCGCATAATTGCGAAAAACGGCCGTTGTAGGAATATTTGAGAACTACAACTTAGCTTGTCGCAATTATGCAATATATTGTATATAGAAAAATAGTATTTATCCTAATACAGATTGTGTACATAGCTTTTTTAATAAAAATCATTAATTTGGAAGACATAATTTTTTAAAGATTGGCGGCGCTAGTTGGCTCATGTAAGGCCCTTAACTGATATGTTTTAATCTTTCCCCTTTCTTCCTCTATCATCTCTTTCTCCTCTAACGATAACACCGCTATTTCCCATGACTCAAACACCTCTGAAAGTATGCCAGCGGCTGTCGCATCGCTCAGTACTCGTATCCCTGAATTTCATGCACCAAAAATGTCGCTGCGAATTCCCGTGTTTAAATTGTTAAGCGCTGCCGTGCTGTGTCGTAAACTTCGCCTTCTTTGAAATATCCCGCTTTTAAATATATTCCACTACTGTAGTATGTATCATAGAGGAGCATATCGCATATTCAGAATATGTTCGTACTATCTTTGTGTTGAATATTTTTGATTTCAAAAACCGTTTCAAATACAAACAAGTCCTTCATTTCATTCATCCTGTACAGTCATGAGTAATAACATAGAAACATCCTTAAAATTCAAATTCATGTAACAACTTTAAATCGCAAAAATAAGTATGCTAAACTGTGGCCAATAATTATGTAAACGCTAAATTGTATCAAAATAAAGTATACACCCCACCAAGCAAATCAGAAATTGATTTGCTTGGTGGGGTATAAGTAGTATAAGTTTTAAGGATGTTTCTATGTCATGACTGTACTCCATATTATTTCGCCTCGAGGCGTTTGGCTGGATAGATTTTTTATTTAAACAACCCTGGCTTTTAGGTACCGATTTACTCTTATCCTGGTACTTATAGCGATGTAAAAATATTCCAAAATTCCTCCATTATGTGAATTAAAGTGCACACACTCTCACCCTCACACACACACTGACACACGTGTACACCTATTAGATGTATAACCTGGAATTACTGGTTCTCAAGATACCGGTTAGACCTAGTTTGAGAACCAGTGACCATCATAGTTATTTAAGTACAGAGTCTACATTATTTGTTTCAAATAAATGATTATTATTAAAGTAAAGTAAAAAAGTGAAACAAATTTTATTTATCATTAATAAATAGTAAGTACCTACAAAGAAATAAATGCATTGTTATAAATATAAGTCATACATAAACAATACAACACTATGAACTAAAATGCAACTATAAAATTGATATAATACTAATAAGAGATAACGACTATAATAAAATTGTGATAACCAAGTAGTAAATTAAAAAAAAATCAAAATAAATATTTGACCAAATATGGGACTACTTTTGCTGAACGCCTTTGAGATCATCCTCTAACAGATTATTCATTTTTATAGGTTTACACAAAACAGTTACTTTTTCGGCCGTGATAATAAGAGATAACACGAGAGTTAGCAACTTAACCCGTGAAAACTCCATACATTATTCGATGGTTAAGTCGTTAACTCCTAGCTATCATTATTGCAAGTGGGCCTTACTTAATCCATGAAAACTCCACACATTATTCGATGGTTAACTATCTAGCTATCAAGCAAGTAGGCCTTAAAAAACTACATTACCCAAAAATGATACGAGATAAAATAGCAGACATGGCCCACCATTGTGAATAATTGAACGTAAAATCTCCCAAATCTCAAATGACAATGCCAGATTCTGCCCCACCATCAACCGCAAGTTGTACAAGATAGCGAATAAATGTAAAAATATCTCTAAATAAATAAATATATAAATGGTAATGTAGTTTTGTAGGTGGGGCAAAGCTCCATTGAAATGTGACAATGTCTTTTCGCCTTCACAGAACATAAATTACCGTCGCGTATTGTGGTAGTGCATTCGGCAATCCCATTAATTTGTGTAATCCTCTTTATCTAGTGTATGGGCGAGCATTAGGCATTGCAGCTCAATTTGCACATATTGTATGTAACTACATTTCGGGTTGCATTGGGAAAATGTGGTTTGGATATTTCGTACCGGGCGCATTATATCTTCCCATATATTACTATTGTTTTATGGGAACCTGTGTTTATCCAGCCAGGACAGCCATGTAGGTACGGTGGAACACAGAGAAAGGTGTACATGAGAGTTTTTAAGGTTGAGATTTTCTCAAAAACTACTTGACCTATTGCAAAAATTCTTTCACTGCTTGATAGATAAAAGTTAAAACTATGTAACTGTAAAATAATTATTAAATTATAAACCGTGTGATTACCAATATCGACCACTTTGTTGGGTGACAACCATTGCTCTCCTATAAACAACTAGATACACAGTCTGCCTTCTAAAAATGTCCGAGCGCAAAGAAGGTCCAAACGGATGAATGGACCCTCATTTGCTTTATTGGACATTATTTGGACGTTAACAATGGACCCTTATTTGGACGTTTTTTAAATTGTTTTAGTAAGACCTTTGTGTATCTAGTTGTTTATAGGAGATCAATGGTAACAACTCTCAGTTTAGCAACATTCCAATAGGTTAATTGCTATTAACACTTCCCGCAACCACCCTTTTTATTCAAAACATATCGAACACCTTCACCTAGGGGTGATTTCACTATCCATATCTGTAGTTATACCAGGCTGCAGTTATCCGTGCAATAATTCAGCTGGCACAACGGACAGTGGGCTGACGGGAGCTTAGCGCAGCTTAGCGTGGCTCCTGTCAGTGTGACTGCCCGTCATAGCTGCATTAGGTGTAATGACATTTTGTGTGCTCTCGGCTTCTGGACACGTCAAGAGTAATTACCTGCTTCCATGGCGTCTATTTTCAACGAGACTTCTATCGTACTACGTTTGAATGTCGTAGATTATTGTTCGATATATATATCTCATTCCGGGCCCATCGGTCCGGCTGCATGCGGCACACGTGGCCCGCCCAGTTCCACTTTAATGTGCCTGCTTTGCGGGCCACGTCTGCTACGCCAGTTATCGATCGCAGAAATTCTGTGACAGACCGATGTGCCCGGACTATCACAGAATGGGTGCCATCGGACGGTCGCCGGCGTCGGGGCAGACCTCGGCGTAGGTGGAGAGACGATATCGTTAGATACAGGGATGGGTGGCTGGAAGAGGCTCAGGACAGGGATGGATGGAAGAGGAGGGGGGAGACCTTGGCCCAGCAGTGGGACAATTTATAGGTTAACAAAAAAAAATATCTCATTCTTTTGCCATTTGCCAATAGGCCAACGTCATTGAGTCTGATCATCATCCACGATCGATATAACATTGTAACCTTTTCCTTGGATTTCTAAGCATGCCGTTGTTGCCTATAATTGGGGTGACACTTAGCATAATTATTTTGTGGACTAATTACACTGTAATTGTTTTGGTGTACACCCTGTGGGTAACCTATTTCATAAAATAAATAAATAAAGGGCATATATAATGCGTTTTACTACAATTCGAGGAGCGTGCATGAAGAGATTGATGAATGTGGAGGAACCGAAGGTTGTGTGCCAGGATGGCAGCAAATGGAAGTCCATCGTCTCTGCCTACACATAAGGGTAAGGGTTAATTTCTGTAAGTATACCGCAGCAAAGATCAAGTGTCTTATTTTGTAAACAGATTTTATCGTCTAATTACCTGTTGTGATGTAACACTGAAGGAACTGATTGATCGAACGTTTTCGTTATTGTGAAAATAAAGTGATCCTATCTAATAATGTGAAAATAACTATGCAATAATCACAGAACAGCTTAAAATGTTAGTAGGGTAGGGTAGTTTTTGTTTACAAAATAAGATACTTGATTTGGAGGAGGGAGTTAGGGCTTTCTTCTAATTTGTGAATCTTATAATCAACAAATTAAATACACTTAAAATTCTCAGTATCGTTTAATTAACTTAATTCAAGAGCAAATTAAACAAATTATGATTAAAAAATTACTCAAGGCGATAACGAAATTGATTAACTGCGTGCCTCCAGTGCCCTCTGCCCTCCGTTTGGGAGGATCTAAGCATTTTCAATTAGCGACCCGGGAGGTCATTAAAATTTTCATTCACAACAATTTCAATATTTCTCGAGCCAACGAATCCCTTGTGGAGTTACCATGGGATTGGGAGAATTGAGGACTTTTAAATTTTTTCGGAAAAGGCTCATGATAGATGCCATCGGAGAAAGATGTGAGAAAAGTTTTAATATTATACTTTACAATTATATTTTGTGACAGAAATAGGTACTAGGATTTGCATGCTAACTTTAGAATAGTTTTGTTTAGTAGGTATATAAGTTTAAATTATGTTGCATTGCCCTGAGAGGGTTCATGTTGAGTACTGGATTTTTATGTAACACCTATAATTAACCACATGATCGCAATAAAACATTTTGACTTTGACTTTGAAAAACACATTTGCTCAGATAGGGCCAAGTTATACATTAAAAAAAAAAAATTTTAATTTATAAACAAAAGCCAACCTCCGGCACCTTTAATAGAGTATTAAAGGACGCTTCAAAAGAATAGATCTCTTCAAGGTCAGCAGCGAACCAGCAACGCTTCTGTATTACATGTGTGTCTAGGTGACGATCCGCTTCCTATTGAGACATATGCCTGTCTGCCCCCGTTTGTCATTAAAAAAAACTGCACCTATAGTCGCATAATCACAGCGAGTAGTAGGTACACCTCATGTAAAACTAGCATAATTTTAAATATGCCGAAGCCTAAATAAAGTGTCTTATTTTGTAAAAAAAAATGATCGTCTAATTACCTGTTGTGATGTAACACTGAAGGAACTGATTGATTGTACCTGTTCATCATTGCGAAAATAAAGTGACCCGATCTAATCATATGAATATATGCAATAATCACAGAAAAGCTTAAAATGTTAGTAGTTTTTGTTTACAAAATAAGACTCAATTTGGGCTTCTGTATACTTACTAACGTATGGTCTTTGTCTGCAATACATCGTTTGAATTTGAATTAAACATTCTTCCTTACCTGACATAACTCCTGGGCACCCTGGAAGCTCCTAATCTCAGCACGGTCTCCTTAAGTCCTTTTAATTATCTGGGGTCCCGCCATCCACCGGCGAAAGAAAACATCATGGCGCTTTCGGCCCTTAAGCCCGGCTTTGCGACGTAAACACACCTAAGTGCCGGATTTGCCTAAATAATTCAATGCGTTTCACTCACCTTTGGTGCTTCCACTAAAATGTGACAATATCCTTTTATAGGTGCGTTTTATAATATTAAAAGGAGTGGCACAACCTTGATGGGTATCTGATAATATCACCTAATACCTATGGCTCTTAGCCATTACTATCTTAGCCTTACTTCTCTTAGAAATAAACAATTTGTCAATAGGATATTACATGCTAGGATCATTACAATTTACATACACGACGTTGTAATTGTAATTTTTTTTAAGACAAATAAAGACTTTTATAAATCAAATCAATCAACCTTAACCATAAAGTTAGATTTAGACATTTTCGCAGTTTTTCGTCATACACGATCGGTGGTTTAGCAACTGTCAAAATAAGCCACCGTTAAACAATCTTTATGATATGATATGATATACTTTATTGGTAAAAAACAAGTTTCAGTCAAACGTCAGATGGGCATTTCATTTTTACACTGTCATATGGCTACGACCTTAAAGTTTAACACATCAGAGAAAGGTTTACAGGAGAGTTATTTAGGTTGAGACACAATATTACAGTATCGTTATCAATCGTGCGAGAACTTTTGACACGAACCCCCCTCCTTCTTAGGGGTCACGAGACCCAGCCGGGGCAACGAAGGAGACCTCAAGGCCCAACTCGCCCAAACCCAAGGCAGGGAAGGGCATGAATACCTTGGTTGGTTAAGGTTGAGATTTTCTTAAAAATTAGTTGACTGATTTTTTAAGTCTATTTATAATTACGTAGTGTATATTCGATACTATCTTTTAGTAAAATAATTTTCACAATCGGCAATGGTTTTTGAGTAAATCTCAAATGACAATGCCAGATTCTGCCCCACCATCAACCGCAAGATGTACTAGATAACGAATAGGTGTAAAAATATCTCCGTTTTTTATTAAAATTATTGGTTTAAAATAAAGTTTGTACAAGTTGCGAGTCGAAAAAACAGCTTAATTAAAGATTCAGGAAATAGTATGAAATCGAAGCGAATTATTCATTGTTTTTGTTATCATTTTCTACTACCCTTGCAACTCCTACTGATTGTGATTATGCTATATAAAACCTGTAATAAATCCCCAACAAAATGAGGTACAGCTTCAATGGTCTCGTAGTTTTGTAGGTGGGGCAAAGCTCCATTGAAATGTGGCAATGTCATTTATTGAGGCCTCTTGTATGTACTTTTCTCTACAATCAATTTTCAGGTACTTATACTCTCTTCATAGCATTTTTCATTGAACTCCTGATCATTTTGTTCCAGACCGAGATATGTTCGAGTGCCCTGACTGACGTCATTCACGCCGTCATCAACGGGACTGATGGTTGCCTCTTCTGCTTTGGACACGCAGGACTTGGTGAGTTGAGTTGCAACTGAGCGTCAGCGGCAAAGCAAGGGAGCGGCAACCGCGCGGCGTTCGGACTGTCATCTTTCACATAGAGTTACATACATTACAACCACTGCCGTTGCCTTTCCGCTGTGTTATATTTCTGCGCAAGAAAAGCGTCTCCCTCTTGCACAGAGTGCGGGGCAGCCCCGACAGCCTCCTGGGCGTCATCGCCAGCAGGTGGGATTGCCCTCTGCTGAGGCACCTTATCAAAATTACCAAAACTAGTCTAGTGATTAAGTACTAACATAGGATAAGGCACCTGTTACTAACACAAAATGGACCTAAGTTGTTCGGCAATAAACGTTTTATTATTATTATATCTCTGAATAAAACTATTAAATTGGTTAATTCCTTTATTTTATAACAAACAATGCACACAGTCTAAGGCAAATCTAAGGCATGTGAAATCCGTCAGTCCGCGCTGGACCCGCGTGGTAGATCATGGCCCCAGCTCCCTCGATGTAAGGGAAGGTCTGTGCCCGAGCAGTGGGGCAATATAAATAGACTCATAATGATGAATGCACACAGTCTGTCCACAGAGTAGCTACAACCCGAGGTGGTAGTTTTTAAACTCAAGACGCGTTCTTAATACACAAACATTAAGGGCCTTTCATAGAGCCAACTAGCGCCGCCAATCTTGAAAAAATAATATCTTCCAATTTAATCAATTTTATTAAAAAAGCTATTTTCAAAATATTTGTTACGATAAATACTATTTTTCAATATACAATACATGGCATAATTGCGACAAGCTAAGTTGTAGTTCATAACTTCGAACTTTACTTCAGGAATTTCTGAAAATTTGCTCACAATTTTTGTTCGTTCTTTGCATGCTCTATCTATATTCCCACATGACATTATCCATCTCTGGAGTGCATGATCTGAACTCCTCTCTAAAGCAAGTATACGCGTTAACCAACAAGTTGCCCGACTATTTATCAAGTCACTATAAAGTGGCGCAACTTTTCTCCGCCACTCGCAGCGAGCGAATTTGCATCGAAATGGGAACTCCAGAACTCTTAATTGAAAGTTTGATAAATATACGCGAGAGGTCCCCGGGGCTCATGCAAGCAAATATATTTATTCACACAATGCAGTGAGATGGAAAACCGCGGAAGAATGCATGCCAAAGAATATTATATTTTTTAACAAAGATGGGCCCGTGCCATAAATCGGCCGCGCGCAGAGTGTATAGTATTCAGACATTCGGTATTACGTACTTTCGAACTCATGTACTTTCGATATAAGTACCGTTCATCGGTATTTTGAACATCGACATTCGTAGTGCAGTCGTGTGAATTTTATACATTGACGTTCTACTCACTGACAAATCATCGATAAATTATAAATGGAGAAAAAATTTCATCACGACCGGGATTCGAACCAGGGACCTCGCTATTCCGTGGCACGCTCTATTCCCACAGAGCCACCGTGATATCGTAACCAGGTCGTGAATTTTGTCTCCATATTCTCGTCTTAGGGACGGTAGCGACATCCAGTAATTGTAAATTATATTTTCGTTTCGCATAGCGCATATGCAAGAAAATATCAAAATCTATTCAATACTGTTTCTTTGTTTTTAAAAACAATTTGGTTTATAGCATCCAATGCCTAAATAAATTAATTAAAAATCAAGGCCTAAATAAATTACCTACTATTCAAATAAACTTAAATCATGATTTTCGAAATAATCTCCTAATTAGCGATGAAACATCTACTTAATGCGATGAATTACCCAAACATTCTAACAATAGAGATAATACCTTCTACAAACAATAACCAAACAAGCTTATATTTTCATTATTCCCTTATAATACACAAACAACGACTTCTTACCCATTTCCTTACCCCTACCTTCGGGATTAAGGTTTTAAATGCAAATTGAAGGAAAGCTCCACCCGAATGAAACTTCCGAAAATAGAGATGTACCACGTACGCGTAACCGCATCCGCAACGGCGGCGGCGCATCAAATTAAACGTCGCTGCTTATTTATCGATTTATACTTATTTAGAATTTGTATTTCGCATTATCCATGCTCGGTGAACAAATTAGAACACACAAGCCGTGCACAGCAAGAATTATTTCATCATGTTCTGATTATTTATTTTAAAAAAAGGTACCTGCACCTGTCTAATATAACACGTAATAGATGAATATAAAACATGAAATTGAGGAGCAAAATCAGCAACAAACTCCAAGCAGCACATGTTTAATAAAAGTATTACCTTTTTTAATAACTAATTAGGTTCTAAGTACTACATAATTATATCTAGCGAACAGAGCAAGAGCTTCTGTATTTGTACAGTTGTTGGACCGAGTTAAACATTTTAGGGAGTACCTCAGCGAAATTAAGCTTGCTGGAGTACCTACTTAAAATTTTCCATAGGCATCTGAGAGTACCTAATTATATATTAGTATTTTAATTAATTATTGTCATTTTAGTTAAACATCCCACAACCGTTTCCGGTTACGCTAAAGGGAAGCGGTTACATCCGCATCCGCATTCCGCATCCATCATAATATCACTGTTATAATACAACCCTAGTGTAGAAATCTTCTTTAGACCGCGCTTAGTGCAACATCTCTGCTTATTTTGTGGCTTGATCCGTCTGAGTGAATAATTTGAACCTCGTTTTAATTATTGTCGGCTTCATAAGGATGTTCATGAAATAAATGAGTTAGATGGGTGATGTTTCGCCGATCAATAACGGAGTATCATGATACTGCAGACTTTTCCTATGTGTCTCCTCAAAAAGACAATTCTTCATCTATTAAAAGTAAGGAAGGACAACATTTATCACTCATTGAGTTGGGAAGTATTCAATTTCATCTTGTGTTCAAAATTCATGATATCGTCTACCCTTGGCATGTCCAACAACGCTAATTTATCCAAGCGTTACTATTTCCTTTTTTTCAAATTACGAGACACTTCGTGTTTTTCCCATGGCCACCATGAATTCTACCCAGAACGAATAAGTATCTGAAATATCTGAAACTTGGAATGCTTTCAATATTCCAACTTAAAATGTCTCCTCAGAATTGGCTCCATTTCCTTGCAAAAAAAATTATGACGTGGAAAAATGTAATCAAACGTACTTACTTGCAATAAAGGGCTAATGATTCTGATTATTACTGTAGGTCGACATTCGATAAGGAACGTTACCGCTTGACCAAGGATTAAATAAGAAAAATGTACAGATATTCACTGATTAAGTAACTCTTCGATTGTCTTCAATTGCAACTAAAGATTTTCTTACGTCACTTTACGCAGGTAAATCCTACACAATGCTGGGGCGACCAGACGCGAGCGCATCCCTTGGTGCTATCCCATGCGCCATCACGTGGCTATTCCGAGGGATAGCCGAGCAGCGGCACAAGTGCGGCACACGCTTCTCCGTCAGGGTGTCTGCTGTGGAACTCTGCACCAACACCAACCAGATACGGGACCTGCTGGCGCCTTATCATAACGGTAAGGCTTCCAGAAGGAAGACTTTTCAGAACTAAACAAGTCATTTGTCATTTATGAGACTAAGATCTCTGCTGGGGTTAACCTATCAGGAACCAGAATATTACAGACTCATGTATAGCAGACCTAATGAGTCACATCTTTAGACAGCTGGTGTAAGGAGTGTCACTATACCTACATACACCACAGGAAAATCAAATAGGTACTCTTCAAACAATAGCGCTGACTCCGGAAGCTTCTGGAAAGACAGCATAGATTAAAATAGGTCGAAGTGACGCATAACTGGCATCCTATCAAAGAAAGAAACAAACTGTAACACAGAAATACTTTCTTTCCACAGAATAATATATGAAAATGGAATTTGAGTCCTTTCTTGTCCAGGGAACATTTAAATCCAAACTTATCACCATATCTGAAATTTGTTAAATATCAACGCAGGATCGAAGTAGCATTTGTATGTCACAATGCAAACAAACTCTTCGCCAAGAGACAACTAATCTCTGATGTCAGACTTTCACCTCACTTGTCATCTCTTTTTTCACAGACACCGAACAATCACCAGGAGTATACCTCCGCGACGATCCACTCTTCGGCACCCATCTCCAGAATCAGTCGGAACTCAGGGTCCACAGCGCTGAGAAAGCAGCCTTCTACTTAGACGCAGCCTTAGCTACGAGAGGAACGAGAGAGGAGGGAAAGGACAGTCATCTTCTGTATACTCTTCATGTATACCAATATAGTGTTGGTGGCAAAGGAGCAGGTGAGTTTTCAAGATTTATAGATTCAGAATTAATAACTCTAGATTCATTAAACGTAGATTCAGTAATTTTCGGTCACATTGGTATAAAGGTATGCAATATTGATGATGGCACTTGATCCCACGATGACGGACCCATAGTTCAACCAACGATACTTCTGAGGGTACGATCCAGCCCTCACGATGGGATTCACGACGCTGTAATATATTTGAGAACAATATCAATGTTTTGCAAAAGGTTTTAAAAAGTAGGTCGCAATAAAAGAAATGAATCGTTCAGTTTATTGTCGAGCTTTGCTTGAAGTTAAGTCGAATTGATTGACGCAATTAAAATAATTTGTTTGTTTCCAGTTGCTGGAGGCCGGAGCCGCCTACATCTCATCGACTTAGGAAACTCCGAGCGAGGAAAAACAAATGGAGGAATACCTCTGTCAGGGTTAGGAAACATATTGCTTGCAATATTCAACGGCCAAAGGCACTTGCCATACAGAGATCATAATCTAACGCATGTACTGAAAGAATGTTTGGGGTCCCTAACCTGCCATACAGCTATGATCGTCCACGTATCACCAACTGTACAAAACTATTCCGATACTCTAACAACATTACAGTTGGCTTCAAGAATACACAGGTTACGTCGAAGGAAAATCAAATACTCTTCAAATAATAACGCTGGCTCCGGAGGCAGTTCTGGTGAAGATGCATCTAAGCCGAGCAGTAGTGAACCAGATCCTTCAAGCAGTGATCTATCAGCTGATACTGTCATCTACGTCGGTCCAATGGATGACCAAACTGATGGAGAACACCCACCTGTTTACATTCCACATATAAATTCTGGTGACAACAGAGGTGTTCTCAGCAAAGCTCTAAGAGGGTCAGCAGCGGAACAGAAACACAAATCGTCGTTATCTAAAGTTATTGAAGAGAAAAGTCCTGTACATAAATTATATTCATCGCCAAAGGCGTCACCAATGAAATCTGCTTTTCATCCAATTAATTTTACACCAAAATCGTCACCCGTTCACTCAATCACGTCCAAATCTTCACCTTCTAAAAAAGCATGTCCAAAAGTTGCAGCAGAAACTAAAAATACTAGTGATGAGCAATGGATCGATGGCCCAAGGATATCGAAATCTAAATTAGTGGAGGCACGACACACAATCAAAGAAACGCAAGGAAAGAAACGTGAAACTTGGATTGACGGCCCTATGCAAGAACCCAAAATACCAATGCTCTTTGATTCCGTGCCAACACCACCCAACCCAGCACCAATACCTCTTCAAATTGGTGTACTTGGTTCACAAGGAAACGAGAATATTGGATACGGATACATGGATAATCATAAAAAGAATATGATACGAAAATGGGTCGAGAATCAGACTACTCAAATCCATAAATCACGCCACAATTCACCAAGTCATAAAGCTCAACCCAGTCAAAAAGATCTGAACCTAAGGTTAGCTGACGAACAAGACCAACACAGAATAGAACCTGTAATGAAAGACGCAGCAAGGAGAATACATGTTGAAGAATCGACGATACGAACAGGTTTGAAAGCAGGTTCCAAAGGAATGGCAATAGAAGAAGAAAATGTTGGACCACCTTTGATAGACTATAATTTGACACCAAAGAAACCTACCGTCTCAAAACAATCCATGAAAACTGAAATAGATGAAGACGATGACAGCGAAGAATTAGCAGAAATTCCACCTGCATTGCCACTTATACAACCAAGCAGTTTAAGTAGTAGGGAAGTATCTATGGAAAGTTTAGATAGCAAATATAAAGAGCGAATGCGGATGGACGACGAATTAGTTTCAAATCACAGTAGAGATATTGATTTTCAAGGCATGAGTAAACGTACAATAGACGAAGAAGATGAAATTTTAGAAATTATTGAAGTAGAGGAACTTTATGAACCAGTTCCAATGCAAGATTCTTGTCTACAAGTAACTGAAGAAGATATTGCCTTTTGTATGGGATATTCTGAAAATCCTTTGCCAGAAGTAGATCAGGATGACGAGGACCATCCCCTCAGGATACTTAGTCAAGAGAATCTAACCGTTGCTTCGACATTTACGGATACGCTATCATTATACAGCGAAGTTGAACGCCAAATTAGAAATGAGGCATATCTACGGCAAACGATAGGATTTTATGTAGAAAACTTTAACTGTGAGCTAGGTGACTTGAATCCTCATGAAAGCTTGCCTACGTCTCGATCAAGACTCGATGATTTGTTGGGTCTGACAGATTTGTATGGTTCTCGTAGAATGTTGGACAACGACATGCCCATATCTAGAATCGCTCCACAATTTCAATCGTTATCTCTCTCAAATGTTCGAGACACGGAAGAATTTCATGGCGATGGATCTGTGTATAGTGAACCTGCATACAGACCCAGTGATAAAATTTGTGATAGTTGCAAACGAACAATGTCTAGGCCAGGCAGTGCAGTAGGAGAATGTAGTGCATATCATGACTTAGAAATAACACATAATGACTACGGTCCATTCGAAATGTATAGAGCTAATGATATTACTGACGCAAGAATAGCATCTCTAAGGCATCCGGATGGAGCGTCTGACCCTAATTTACGAGAGGAAAGAAGAATACCAGGAAGTGGAGCACCTTCAACTACCTTTAAAGAGTTGAAATCGAATTTACATCTCGAAGTCACACCTCCTGTCGTTACCATTGAACCGCGGTCAGAAAAAAACGAGAAAGGAGATAAAGTAGTAGCGAGGGTCGCTGCAAGCTCTAAGCCTGATGGTTACGACAGTGGCCATGAGTCTACACCTCGTACAGGAAAGCACAGTCCGGCAGCTACATCGAGACGTGCTGAGTCAGGATATGATTCAGTGCCAAGAGATTCTGATGCGTCATCGTTAGATTCGTATCCAACCCGGCGTGCAGCGGTAGCAAGAGCTCATGCAAAGAAGCATACCACAGCTAAGTATAAACAACACAGCGATCGCTCCTTCTGCTCCTGGCTACGGAACCCCTTTACATGCAAATACGCCGATACAGACCCTGAAATTAGTGACTTCTAATGTGATTATGATGAGAATTCACAAGGTACAAACCTTGTAGTTTTATGTATTTAAAATTCTAAATAATATATCATTAAACTACGTTACCGAATTTAATCTGGAGACTGCTTTTGTACTCTAGATGTACTTGTATTTATAGAAGGCTTTCGCACTAATTCGATGAGGTTACTGTATTTTTCTAAGTCTAGAAAGCTTCTGTACTCTGAGCTCTATTTTTAAAGACTAGTGAATTATCAATTAATTGGATAACTCTTGTAAATACAACGAATGCCACTTGACTATTGATAACTATTAGAACTTCTGCTCATTTTTGTACTTTTATATTCGACTTGGAACTTTTCGTTTCAACCCTGAGAGTAGCTTTTGTACAATCTGTAAATTCCAAAGCAAGATCAAGAGTCTTCCTCCGTCTTCCCCCGCCTTGTTCATATCTAGTAGCTGACATATTTTCGTCATCAGCACTGTCACTGACTTTACTGATAGTACGGGGGCGCTCTGCAAAAAACTTACGTCATCAGACACCAAGATGGGACCCATATGGGGTGGTAGGCTGATGGATAAGCTTCTCAATTATATAGGGTTGCCTGAGCTAAACCTGGAGCGTTTTGTGTAGGAGGCAAAATGAGTGTTGATTTTTGGGCAAAATTTACGTCATCGGGTACCAACATGTGACCTTGCACATTAGTTGAAGCTCATCAAGGACTACTTAAAAAAACTAAGTTGCCTCATCCTATCTTGGAGCTTTTTGGATCCGGCCAGATTTAGTGGTTGCAAAAAAAAAGAAATTTACGTCATCGGGTACCAAGATGAGAGTCATACCATGGGATAGTCCTAGTGACCTAACTCATAAAAAAAATGGGTTGCCTGGCCTCAGCCTGGAGCATTTCTTTTCCGGCCATGTTTAATGTTGCATGGACGGCCCACTATTAAGTCCCAAAACCGATCCAAATTTAGCGCGAGGATCCATGGTTTTTCTATATGTTGTTAGGACCCCTAAGAGTAGTTTATGCCCAAATTTGCAACACTGTATACCCTGTGCTACTTCCATGGTGCTCGAAAAACTGCGTAATTCTGGCACCATTTGCAGATTTTTCAAAATAATTGCCATAACGAAGCGTTTTCGGGTATCTTCATAATATAAGCTTATAAAGTTAACTAAATCTGCTACAATTTGGACCTAACACCAGCTCTCTACGTCTGTTGGCTTCATAGATACAGGCTGTCAAAGATTAACATTTTCATCCGTAAAGTGATTTATTTTGCAGATTTTTCGAAATAAGTACCTTAAGGAACCATTTTGGGGTATCTTCGTTGTATACGCTCATAAAGTAAACTAAATCTGCTACAATTTAAGCCTAACATCGACTATCTAGGTCTATTGGTTACAGAGCTAGAGCTAGTCGAAGATTAGTAGTTTTATCCATAACGTAATTTTTCCGGTAGGGTCACATTCTAAGATGCACTGCAAAAAAGTTACGTCATATAGGGCCATAAAAATCACACCATGGGATAGTCCTAGTGTCCTTACTCGTAAAAAAATTGGGTTGCCTGGCCTCAGCTTGGAGCATTTCTTTTCCGGCCATGTTTAATGTTGCACGGACGGCTTACTGCTAAAGTCTAAAATCTATCAAAATTTCGCTCGTAGATACATGGTTTTTATATATATTGTTAGGACACCTAAGAGTATTTTATGCCTAAGTTTGCAACCCTGTAGACCCTGTGCAACTTCCATGGTGCTCGAAAAACTGCGATGTTCTGGCACTTTTGGCAGATTTTTCGAAATATGTACCCAAGGAAGAGATTTTGGGGTACCTTTATTATATGCGATTATAAAGTAAACTAAATGTGCATAATTTGAGCCTAAGACCAGCTCTCTAGGGCCATTGGTTGCAGAGATAGAGCCATTCAAAGATTAGCATTTTTGTCCGTAGCTATTTTCAATACTGGCGGACGTGGCGTTATACGAAATATCATGGTATAAGAAATCAGCAGATCGTGGTAGAAGAGATCAGCCTAAAACATTTTTTGCAACGGGACCGAATTGAGGTGGGTCTTACTACAGACTGTAAGAAAGCGCGGACGAAGTCGCCGGCCGGCCCCCCATGCGGGCGCTCGCTAGGGAAATGTTTATATTTAAACCAGGTCAATTTTTAAAATCATTTCATTTTTTATACAGTCATTTAATTATTTGATACTTTAAAAAGTCACCATGCCTAATGTGAAGTGTCGAGCTTTTGCACGAAAATGTGCGAAAATTTTAAATACTAGCAACACTAATATAAGTTTACTATAGTATACTACATTGACGTGGGAGGGAATCGCGTCTAACAAACTAATCGTTATCCGTTTGGAATAAGGTATATGACATAGATCTCTTTACTATATCTTCATTTAAAAGCAAACAAGTTTCTGTCAGTTGTCAATGTTTTTATTATAAGTATAATTTTTGCTAAATAAAAACTAATATTCTAATAGGTTTTTCATTACAATTTATTTAGCAAGAATATATAATGAAACATACTTACGCGCTGAAAGGTTTGATGTCGAGCCGTCTAATAGTTTCGCTACCCGCGCGTGGGAACATTGGCGAAAGACTTTCGAAAATTTCATCGATGCTCAACAACGAGCTGCTACGAATTCACAATCATCGACCGCAGCGGAATGGGCCAAGAACAAATACGAATTGTTAGTTAACCATGTCTCTCCTAATATGCACACGTACATCAGTGAAGTTAAAAGCTACGACGAAGCAATAACTTTACTTGGTCAGATTTACGTGAAACCAAAGAATGTCATTTATGCACGTCACATGATCGTAAAACAAACTTCTTGCGCTTAATTTAACTATGCGAGGCCGAAGGCCGATCTCTGCGTAGTGCGTTGTCCGAAGTGAGTGAAAACCGCGAGGCCTATCTCCGTCTATGGCGAAGCCAGCGTTACTTTTCCAAGCAAGGCCGGACTATAAAGCTAATATCGACCTTCGCATATGGTAAAGTTGAGAGCGCTCGCCACGCCAACAAATGCGTCGAGAAAGGAAGTCTTAATAAAATAACGACGGAAAAACGTACCTAGAAACAGAAACTTTACAAAACAACCGTTTTGTACAATATTGTAAAAATAAGCTGAGTCTATATTGTTCTTGGTCCACACCACCTGTTTCCTCCGTCAAATATCTACATTGACCGATTTGATATTTCGCTGGTGGCGGCTGCACACGGGGATGTTAATTTTATAGAAACTTTATAAAACAATAACGATCTATTTGTTTTTTAGGCCTGTGTTTTATAAAATATCTTATTTGTAAATAAATTGTAATGAAAAACCTATTAGAATATTAGTTTTTATTTAGCAAAAATTATACTTATAATAAAAACATTGACAACTGACAGAAACTTGTTTGCTTTTAAATGAAGATATAGTAAAGAGATCTATGTCATATACCTTATTCCAAACGGATAACGATTAGTTTGTTAGACGCGATTCCCTCCCACGTCAATGTAGTATACTATAGTAAACTTATATTAGTGTTGCTAGTATTTAAAATTTTCGCACATTTTCGTGCAAAAGCTCGACACTTCACATTAGGCATGGTGACTTTTTAAAGTATCAAATAATTAAATGACTGTATAAAAAATGAAATGATTTTAAAAATTGACCTGGTTTAAATATAAACATTTCCCTAGCGAGCGCCCGCATGGGGGGCCGGCCGGCGACTTCGTCCGCGCTTTCTTACAGTCTGTAGTAAGACCCACCTCAATTCGGTCCCGTTGCAAAAAATGTTTTAGGCTGATCTCTTCTACCACGATCTGCTGATTTCTTATACCATGATATTTCGTATAACGCCACGTCCGCCAGTATTGAAAATAGCTACGGACAAAAATGCTAATCTTTGAATGGCTCTATCTCTGCAACCAATGGCCCTAGAGAGCTGGTCTTAGGCTCAAATTATGCACATTTAGTTTACTTTATAATCGCATATAATAAAGGTACCCCAAAATCTCTTCCTTGGGTACATATTTCGAAAAATCTGCCAAAAGTGCCAGAACATCGCAGTTTTTCGAGCACCATGGAAGTTGCACAGGGTCTACAGGGTTGCAAACTTAGGCATAAAATACTCTTAGGTGTCCTAACAATATATATAAAAACCATGTATCTACGAGCGAAATTTTGATAGATTTTAGACTTTAGCAGTAAGCCGTCCGTGCAACATTAAACATGGCCGGAAAAGAAATGCTCCAAGCTGAGGCCAGGCAACCCAATTTTTTTACGAGTAAGGACACTAGGACTATCCCATGGTGTGATTTTTATGGCCCTATATGACGTAACTTTTTTGCAGTGCGTCTTAGAATGTGACCCTACCGGAAAAATTACGTTATGGATAAAACTACTAATCTTCGACTAGCTCTAGCTCTGTAACCAATAGACCTAGATAGTCGATGTTAGGCTTAAATTGTAGCAGATTTAGTTTACTTTATGAGCGTATACAACGAAGATACCCCAAAATGGTTCCTAAGGTACTTATTTCGAAAAATCTGCAAAATAAATCACTTTACGGATGAAAATGTTAATCTTTGACAGCCTGTATCTATGAAGCCAACAGACGTAGAGAGCTGGTGTTAGGTCCAAATTGTAGCAGATTTAGTTAACTTTATAAGCTTATATTATGAAGATACCCGAAAACGCTTCGTTATGGCAATTATTTTGAAAAATCTGCAAATGGTGCCAGAATTACGCAGTTTTTCGAGCACCATGGAAGTAGCACAGGGTATACAGTGTTGCAAATTTGGGCATAAACTACTCTTAGGGGTCCTAACAACATATAGAAAAACCATGGATCCTCGCGCTAAATTTGGATCGGTTTTGGGACTTAATAGTGGGCCGTCCATGCAACATTAAACATGGCCGGAAAAGAAATGCTCCAGGCTGAGGCCAGGCAACCCATTTTTTTTATGAGTTAGGTCACTAGGACTATCCCATGGTATGACTCTCATCTTGGTACCCGATGACGTAAATTTCTTTTTTTTTGCAACCACTAAATCTGGCCGGATCCAAAAAGCTCCAAGATAGGATGAGGCAACCTAGTTTTTTTAAGTAGTCCTTGATGAGCTTCAACTAATGTGCAAGGTCACATGTTGGTACCCGATGACGTAAATTTTGCCCAAAAATCAACACTCATTTTGCCTCCTACACAAAACGCTCCAGGTTTAGCTCAGGCAACCCTATATAATTGAGAAGCTTATCCATCAGCCTACCACCCCATATGGGTCCCATCTTGGTGTCTGATGACGTAAGTTTTTTGCAGAGCGCCCCCGTACTATGACATCATAATGTTGTATTATGATACTTTTATTGCAATCACCTTTTGTATTATTATCATCATTACAAATAATCTCTTCAGCGATTATGATTTCTTGGTCAATAGAACCAAGTAATATGAAATTGAATTGTTTCACGTTACGTGCTTTATTGTTCTTAATATTATTTCTTATTTTAATAACAAAAGAAGTGATTGCAATAATTGTCATTTATATTTATTCTAGTTTATAATGAAATAAACTAATGACTCGTTTTTAGAAACTAAGACTGTTGTGTCATTGGCCATGTTTTACATAGCTTTAATATTTTAATATTGTAACTATTAATGTTCACTGTATCCGAGTCGGCCAGCCCGTCTGTAAGTAAAACTTCTTGAACTCTCCTTTTATAAGGATTTGATAACGCAGAACGCTACTTCGCTCAGGGTAATATTGGTAGAGGAACATCAAACTCAGACAGCATTTTGTGTGACGAATGACTGAAGACAAGTCAGAGGAATGAGGTAAAACGGCATGTACCTTGACTAAAAAAATATTGCCTTGATCAACTGACGTGATTACGCTGAGGTTACATCTGAAATGATTTTTTCGATATTCCAATTACCACCAAAGATATTGATGGTTAAAGTTGTGCTTCATCCCTTTATGACAAAACGAACGTACTTATTAGAGTTTGTAGTTAGACATGACAACACTTTTTCAAATTTTTTAACTTGGTACAGTCGAAGACAGAGATAAGTATACAGGGGGCCTCAATAAGGTTGAGATTTTCTCAGAAACTACTCCACCGAATTTAATAATTCTTTTACATTTACATAGTTTTCACTTTTATCTATAAAACAGTGAAAGAATTTTTGCAATAGGTCAAGTAGTTTTTGAGAAAATCTCAACCTTTAAAACTCTCCTGTACACCTTTCTCTGTGTTCCACCGTACGAGTATGTTACTTTTCAATTGATTTCAATTTATGTTTATGTTATTTATGTTTCCACGGTTGACTACCAATTTTGTGAAATTCACGAAAATAACTTAATTTTCAATAATGTCAAACATAAGTGTCGAAAATTACCTGCTTTTATTATCAATATCATTGTGTAATATTTAATATTAAAAAGGCAAGTAACTTTCGAAAATAGTTTTCTAAAACTGAATCGAAATTAGTTGAAAAAGAAAACTCGTTTCCAATTTACCCTCATAACTGTTTATTCAAATCATTAAAAGAAGTGTTCAATATTGAAGTCCAAACACTTGAATATGGCTTTATGGAATGTTGGTGAACTTAGTTAATGCTTTATATTATTGTCATTGTTTTGTTATTGTACGATTAATATAAATATATATCCTAAATTCTACTATGCGTTCGTATTAGTTTACAATAAATTGTTCAATTTCAACAGAGTCGTGGTTTTTTTAATAACTCCAGAAAATTAATATCTAATTCTCAGCAGAACCTTGTCGTAGAAAAGGACAATAAGTGACAGATGTATTTTAAAGGTTCTACAGATTATAGAAATCAATTTTCTCGAGTCACCTATCTACGGTCACCTATCATCGTAAATATATAGGAAACCTTAAACTATCTTAAGGCTTTTTTTATTTTATTAATTTTAAACACTGTACTAATAGGTACATAAATTAATATTATTTACGTATTAAACACCATTTATATCTACAGACATTGAACGTATCATACACGTGCTGTGGCAAACAAAATAGTCTTCTATACCTACAATATGGCCGGTCGGTGTCTGAGCTGTTTGGTGTTACGTTGATTAAAAATATGTTCATAACATTGTACGTATAGAAGAATATAATTTAATTATCTGCCACGGTACGTGTCTGATACGGCCAATGTCCTTAGCTGATATTAAAAGGATCTTTAATTAGAGAACTGAAATACCGGCATAAATTTTAGTTTCTAACCATTTCATTAGTGTAATACAGGGAGACAGCATTTTTAGACTTGTCAAATTTAGTTTGCATTAAAAACACGACAGAATCAGTAAGTGCCATTATTCTTCGTCGTCTTGAATAATAAGAAAATAATCTACGAATAAAAGTACTGCATAAAACCGCGCACTTGCGGCAAAAACCATGAATAAATAACGCGAGACTCCAACTTTCCAACGCCCCAGGGCTGAAATTCAAAATCTTTTGGGATATAAACTTTTTTCCCTCCATGTAGCGGGGCGAGGGGTAACTTCCCCCGTTAAGGAGGGCGCTATTATCTTTCATTTCGCCAGTAATTTAACATTCTCCGGACGCCCCAAGAAAATCAGGCTATCAAATAAGACGTTTACCCTCTTTCCTTGGGGTGACAACTTTTTTCCTGGAAATCTCCCAATAATTTGTTAAAGTGGCAGCTGCTTAGCCCATAACGCTTATCGAGTGCTAAAAAGATTTTTTTTATGTTTAAACGCTTTCGGGGACCAATATTTAACAGGTGAAATTAAGGGGTCATCATTTATAAACAATCGAAAGCACATTGTGTAAAATTTTGGACTTCGAACCGTTTTTATTAGCGTCGTAAGAGTTGAAATCTTACTCTTAGTGTTACCATTAACCTGATGCCTGATGAGTCTACAGAAAAACTAGTTGTTACCCATAAACATAATTTAAACTAATAGTTTAAACTAATAGTTTAAATTATGTTTATATACAGGGTGTAACGTAAACGGTATATGAAGCCGAAGCGAGGGTGTTCAGTATCGGCAACTGAACAACTTTTGTTCTACGACTTTTCGAATAAAAAATAAAAATAAATTAATGTCTCATACAAATCGATCAGCTGACCGGTACGAAATGTATGAAAAGTCCAAAAATAAATTCGCGAAAATCGAAAAGTCGTAGAACAAAAGTTGTTCAGTTACACTGAACACCCTCCCTTCGGCTTCATATACCCTTTACGTTACACCCTGTATAATATATATAAACGGATATCACTCACTTATATTGTTGAAGTCGGCAATTAGATTATTTTAATTCTAAAATAATTTAAACTCATTCAAAAAAGCTTAACTTAGTTAAATCGTGCTTTTTTCTTCACTTTTACACTTCTTTCAAATACGTCAAGTAAAAAAGGGACCGTGGCTTAAACCATGGAATAACTTTTAGGTCATATTTAAGACTAACGGCGTAATATTTAACTCATAAACACTAAACTACCATATCAACATACGTATATTGTCCACTATCTAAATGTAGAGTCGCCGTAAACACCTACAAATGTGCAAAAAAATAACTAAATAGCATTGATCTCCTATAAACAACTAGATACACAGTCTGCCTTCTAAAAATGTCCGAGCGCAAAGAAGGTTCAAACGGATGAATGGACCCTCATTTGCTTTATTGAACATTATTTGGACGTTAACAATGGACCCTTATTTTGACGTTTTTTAAATTGTTTTAGTAAGACCTTTGTGTATCTAGTTGTTTATAGAAAATCAATGCTAAATAGATACAGTGAATATTCAGAGAAAAGGACCTATCGGACGCATGAGGAGGAGTAGTGGAGGAAGCGAGAGGATGCGCCAAAACGACTGCAGATGGAAGTTCATCGTCTCTGCCTATATAGCTACGAGAAAGAGGTGTGAGTATAAATTTAATAGCCGTAGCTTTGGACGTTATATCGTGATCTTCTTGTGTTGATATAGACGTGTCTAAACCTATTGTCAGAGTGGTTGAGGCGGTCTCAATACTCAATACTCAATATATTTATTGCATTCCATAAGTTATAATACAGATGTTCACATACTTAACATTAAAATGTTACAATGTTCTTTATGGACCTTGTTTAGGCACAGCAATACAAGAGAGAGACGACATTTCTTCTTCAAATATAAAATAAATTGTAGTTACTAAGACGTAGTAGGTAGCGATTGTTTATTATATTTTCTCATTTAGAAATTCATCAACTCTGTAATAGCATTTAGCATGTAGGTGTTGTTTTAGCAGTCGTGTGAATGTTTTTTCATTTGTTGCATTTTTTATTTCGTTTGGAAGATGATTATATATTTTTATGGACATGTTCAATGTACCTGATAAATGGAGATTCAACCGAGAGATTGTAACTGGTACTAGTTTTGTTTTGCGGTTTGATCTGAGTGGATATTTGGTTGGGATATCTTCACGTTTTAAATAGAATTCGGAATATTTTCGGACAAATTTACATATTTCAAGGATATAGATACAAGGTAATGTGAGAATTTTAAGTTGTGCGAAGTGAGGCTTACAGCTATCGGTTGTGTCAATATTCACTAGGATTCTCACCAGTCGCTTTTGTACAGTAAAGAGGGTAGGTGCGTCTACACTACTTCCCCATAGGATAGTACCATAACTAAGCCATGAGTATGCATAGGCGTAGTAAGTGACAAGTGCTGTTTTAAGATCGGTCGTTTTTTTGATCTCACGGAGAGCGTATGCAAAGCTGGATAGTTTTAGTCTAAGCTTTTTTATATGGTCTTTCCAATTTATGTGCGTATCTATATTTAAACCTAATAGTGTGAAATTTTTAACTATATCAAATTTAATATTATTGAATTTAAAATTTATGTCAATGGGATTTTTTTGGTAGGGATGAAATGTCATTAGTTTTGTTTTATTATAATTTATTTGTAAGTTATGTTCGCGCAGCCACTTATCGGTTTTGTCAAGAATTGAATAGAGTCTTTCCTGTAGATCTACGTTGTTAAAGCACGATGTAACTAATGAGATATCATCGGCAAATAATACACAGGGATTTTTCATAATTTTAGGCAGGTCATTAACATAGATCAGAAAGAGGAGACAACCAATTACGCTTCCTTGCGGTATTGATGCTGTGATGGCTCTACCTTCAGATCTGATATGTTGTATTTCAGTCGTTGTGTGGTTATAATGTTCAATCTCAACATACTGTTGTCTATTTGTGAGGTATGATGTAAACCACTTATGAGTGATACCGCGGATTCCTATGCCGTATAATTTATCTAAAAGTATGCTATATTGGACTTTGTCGTACGCCTTTGTCATGTCAAGTAAAATACCGATTGCATATTTCTTATTATTTATAATATTTAAAACTTCTTGCATATATTTATAAACTGCAAGAGTCGTCGAGCGTTTTTTTCTAAAGCCATTCTGGGAATCGTCAAAAATTTTATATTTTTCGCAAAAGCTGTATACACGATCGCACATTATTTTTTCGAAAACTTTCGAGGCTGAAGGTAAAAGCGCAATGGGGCGGTAATTGTTAGGATCTTTTTTATCATTTTTCTTATGAATAGGTTTTACCAGGGCTATCTTCAATAAATCTGGAAAGATGCCTTCTTCAAACGATTGATTAACCAGCATCCCAAAGGGTATCGTTAGCTGTTCTGCACATTGTTTTAATATATTTGGTGGTATTTCGTCAATTCCGTGACTTGTTTTGTTTTTTAGATTTTTTAATACTTTAAACACTTCTATATATGTAACTGGTCCAAGGAATAGTGTATTTTCGGCTGGATTTATCACCGGAAGACCGCGCGGTATGGAGGAGTTCGGAGATGAGGTTTCTTCACCTATGGAGGCAAAGAAGTTGTTAAAAATATTTGCTATTTCTCTCGGTTCGGTATAAGAGGTACTATTTATTTCTAATTTTATGTTATTTTTTTTCTTTTACTTGTTTTTTATTTGTTCGTTCATTTATGATATTCCACATTGTTTTTGTTATGTTATTCGATTTTTTAATTCTATTTATGTAATTAATTTTCTTGGATTTAGCAACAACATTCTTTAGTATTTTTTCATATTTTTTATAATAGTTTTGTAGTATTTGGTTATTAGATTTTAGTGTGAATATTTTTAACAGTCTTTTATTTTTACATGATTGTTTAATGCATGTAGTTAACCAGTATTTTTTATATGTTGGTTTGATTTTAAAATCTTGTTTAGGGATACATTTATTTAGTGCTTTTAATAGTATTTTTTCGAACAATTTATAATTTTCATTAATATTTTTATTTGGGTTTATTATATCGTTCCATCTAATTTTATTAAGATCTGATTTCAATAACTCTATGTTTTTTTGGTTATAGACCCTTTTCATAGTATGCCATGTTGTATGTTGTTTGTATAGTGGTATTTCCAGATGTATGATTGTTGCTAAGTGGCTTGTAAATCCAAAGTCCTCTATAGTTGTGTGAAAATTGTCGTTAAAGTTTGTAAATATTAAATCTAAGCAAGTTGATGATGTTTGTGTTATATGTGTGGCGGCCTTTATTTGTTGGGTTAGTTTATATTCTGACATGAGTTCTAGAAGTTCATTTGTTGTCCTACAGTTTTTGAGGATGTTAGTATTGAAGTCGCCTCCTATTATAACTTTAGATTTATTGAATTTTTTGTCTATGAGTATTAGTAATAATTTTAATTGATCAAAAAATTGTTTCTCTTCTCTTGTATTCCAGTATATTGTTACTATTAATAAATTTTCTTTCGTCAAATATGTAGCACAAGCTTCCAACACATATTCTATTGACATATCGTCAGTGAAGTTCTAACAGTGCGAAAGTCAAAAATGTCTACTTTACAGAAGAGCAAAATAACTGCGTAAAATTTTAGTTAGCTACATTTGTTGAGGTATACATATGGAAAAAGTATTTAAATCAACTTACTGAAGAAATAAAACACGTTTTATATGAAAAAATATTATTATTAAAATGTTACCGTGACTTCCGCGGTGTTGACTAAAAATTGCTTGGACATACGTTATGTTTCTTATGCAGAGTTGGTTAATATATTTTATTTTTATTTTTATTAAGGAACAATAAAATAAATTGCACAAGTATTCAACATTTTTTCTTAAACAAATTAAGTACCTATGTAAATATTATGTCTTTGGTACCATTATTTTTCAAACAAAATAACTATAAAAACACACATTTTAATCAAAAGTACTAGAATGAATGAATAGGTGTCATCTACTACCTACTATTTTTGCAAATTCCTTAACTAATAAATAAAAGTATTTATCTGAATTTGTTTACCTATGCTAACAATAAAAAATAATAATATGAGATCAAATAAGTATTAATGAGGTAGTGAGTCGTAATAATTGTGACAATCGAAAGGAATAACGGCTTTCAATTCTTGCAAATGGCGCCATTTGCTTTCAGCTATTTTTATTGCACTTTGGTAAAGCTTTGGTCTGCTAGGTAGGTTTTCAGGGAACATTAACATTCTTCGTCGAGTTCTACCGCGAGGCAACTCTTGATACTCTGCATCAAAGCTTAACTTGTACTTTATTATTCCATCAGGGTTATACTGCAGTACTTTTAAATTTGTGACAGTAGGGTCGTTGGTCGTTCGACCTGGACGAATAGAGTCGTAAATAAAAGTATTTTTTTGAGTGTAGTCCTCGAAAAACTCGTAACTCAAATACTCAACTATGTAAGGCTGCTTTGGCCTAGCCTCCTTGGAGAGTGATGCATACTGAGAGGGCAGGAAGATCTCCTTATTTTTCGTTTTTTGCTCAATGGAGCTGTGCACTGCATCACACTCCATCTGAGTATGGCCCTTTTCCAAGAACTTTTGTTCGATCACAACATATTTTTCTATCGCTAATTGCAAAAGTGCATTAGCAAGGTATACATTTCTATTTTGTGCCGTACAGCCATCAGAATAAAGAATAATAGGAATACATTTATGCTCTAAAGTTCTTCTGAGTATGTGTATGATACATGAAATAAATACGGAAGCAGTTAGACCAGCGTTAGTTTCGTCGAACCAATAGCAGTAGACTTCTTTGGTTGCTAAATTGTACATCGTGAAATTATGTACACAGAGTTTGGTCTTATAATAAAGAGCACTAGCCTGTAACTGAGGACACAACTTGACAGCTTGTAAGTCATGCGTGAAAACGTGTACATCTCCGAATTGTAGAGCTCTATCTTTATCCCTTACTTTTTCATTTCTGGCCATGTCTTTTGATCGTATATGAGCGTTATATATATCGTCAGTTATATTGCCCACTTTGTGTGAACAGCAAGTGTCGCATTGATCTTTTTTTGGTGTAAACAGGCTCAGGTTTAGCTCATCAAAAACTCTGCAAAGTGTCCAGCGGCTCAGTGCGATTCTTTCAGCTTTTTCACACTCCATGGCGTATAATTTGTATAGCGTGGTTTTATCTTCAATGATCGGCTCTAAATATTGTTTTGATGTACTCGCTCTGCAATAATGCGATGGCATTTTAGGCAGAGAAGCAAAAAACTGTTTAAGAAAAGCCATGTCATCTTTCTTGATAATACGCTCTTCATTAACGTCATTATTAGATGTTTTTGCTATTCCATGCTCCGAAGAAGCCACCCAGCATCTTACAGTAGACTCCTTCAACCCTAAAGTTTTTAGAAATGTCTTCATACACACCTGAATTCGGCCAGTAGATGTATTCAGATAGTATTGTTTGCTATCACTCCTTCTAGAATTTATTGTATTTTTAACTTGTTTTTTCTCGCAAATCAAGACGTTAGATACAACATACTGTTTCCTTTGCTCCCATGTCATATCTTTCCAGAACTTAGAAAATATATTCTGCCTTTCATCGTCAGTCAAGTTTGAACAACCACGGACCTTAGACTTTGTACAAAATGTAGAGGTGCACCTAGGACCCATTACTCGTGCTGGACGAGGTATATCTTGAAGTACTTTGAATTTCTCATTTCCTGAAACCTTCTTATCTCTGCGATATCCCATATACTCTTCTCCTTTCATACGTTTAATTTTTGTTATAGATTTCTTCCATTTCTTAGAGTCTCCAAACCCCTTTATGCTTCTCTTTCTATTAGAATTTAAATCTCCGTATTCATCATCCGATGGTTGCATAAAAGAAGGATTTGTAATAGTCGTTGACACAGATGGCTGCTCTTCAACTGAAGATGGAGCTGTCTCCTGAGACAGTGATTCATCTAAATGTGGAGCTGGATCTTGTAGCACTACATTTTGTGGCAGTTCTTCACATGAAGGTGGAGCTGTATCTTGTGGCAGTTCTTCAACATAATGTGGAGCAATTTCTTCTGTCTCAGCTGCAGGTGTCACTGGTTCTTGTAATAGTTCTTGATTTAATACTGAAGCCGTTTCATCATTACATACAGGTAGAAATTCAGGTAGGATTTGAATAGGCAAGTTATTTATATCTATATTTTCTAACTCCGATAAAGATACATTTCTTAGCTCCTGTTTTTTTAAAGGTACTTTAATTTTCAACTGTTTACATATCTCCAAAAATTCCTCATTCTCACTATCACTCGTAGAATCCATATTTTTGCAGTCCTGGAAGAAAATAAAAGTTATTATAACACTACGTAACTCATATCGAAACACTGCGTAAGTCAAACAATTCACAATTCGGCGACTTATTATAGTATAATTACAAAACAAATTACTATTTTTTATGTTACATAGCTTGAAGACTAAATAAGAAACAAAGTTATTATAATAAACCACTAAATAATGCAAATAATTACCTTTCTTGGGAATAAATCTCACGCAGCACTTTGCAGGTTATGAATTTGTATGCGACTGACTGACTTACGCTGTGTTGGCCCTTCGATTTACTTACGCGGTGTCAGTTTTAGCGAAAAATGCAGCGCTATTGGCTAGCTATCTCCTTTCTGATTGGTCGGAAAAAAGCGCGCGGCCTTTCTTCATCGAATGGCATCAAAATGTTTAAACCGTCAAAAAATGACTTACGCACTGTTAGAACTTCACTGACGCTATCTTTAATTTCTTCTATTTCCTTGCTCTCTATAAGCTCTGAGAGCATGATACATACGCCGCCACCGACTCTACTTGTACGGCAGAAAGACGCTGCAGTTTTGTAGCCACTAAACTTCACTAATTTTAGTTTCGCTTCAGTCAGCCAGGACTCAGAGATGCATATAGCTTGATATATAGGATTCTGGTCGATGAAAGCTTCTATTGTATGCTGTTTGTTATAAATGCTCTGAAAATTTTGGAATAGTATATTAAAAGTTTGCATTGTTTTTTCGAAAGGAATGATCTTTTCGAAAGGACTGAATAACAGAATTTTCGTTATTGTAGTTTCGTCGGACATTATCGATATAAGTATTTTCATTGGTATCACTTATATGTGGCTGTTCATTCAGATTCCGTGTTTTCATATTTATTATTTTGCCTTCTACGATGAGTTGATTGTTCCGTATTACAGCATAAAGTCCTTTATTTCGTGCTATGAGCATTTCGTCTCGCATTTTACTCCGTTCCAGTCGTGCATTTTTATCGAGAAATTCCGTTACAGATAGTCTTGTTCCTTGAAAATAGCATGCATTTTTGAGAATATATTTCGTCATATTCTTGCTTATAAGCTCTACTACTAATGGTCGGCTGTTCTTGTTAGTGTAT
The DNA here is from genome assembly GCA_963506565.1 of Tachystola acroxantha. Taxonomy (NCBI): domain Eukaryota; kingdom Metazoa; phylum Arthropoda; class Insecta; order Lepidoptera; family Oecophoridae; genus Tachystola; species Tachystola acroxantha. Next base: position 11,847,262 of record OY735878.1, read on the forward strand.
TTTCCAACTCTATATGTATCTTCAATGAAGCCTGTCAAGTCAACGTATAAACTTTCTTGAAATATATCTATTATTCTGTTATGTAGGTCATTTTCATCTTCCTTGTAATGTTCATTTAGGCCGTATATTACAATTTTTTTGCTGACGTTTTCAGATGTGATTTCATTACTGGTGGTAGAGATGGTAGAAAGTTTAGCTGTGAGGTCATTTATTTCTTGTTTCAGGATCTCATTTTCATTTAATAATTTATCGATGGTTATGTTGATCGTACTGATATCAGATTTTATTTGTATATTTTCATTTGATAATACCATTGTTTCTATTTTAATGTCCTCTTTCACTTTAGTTATAGCTTTATTTATTTCAAATTCAATCGTGCTTTGTAAATCTGCTATAATTGACTTATTGTTTTCTTTCAGTTGTAAATTAATCATTTCTTTCAGGTTCTCGAGAGTTAATTCCGTTGGTTCATTAGAGTTAGTGGTGCTTTGTATATTTTCTTCACATATGGTATCTCCCAGTATACTCAGGTCTTCAGAGCATATGGAGTAATTTATAGTATTAACAGGTTTTTTTCTGGCGGTTACATTGCTGTTACTATTGCTAGGCGAGGAAGTATTTTGTTGTAGATCGGTGCGCATTTTAGTACATATTGGTGTATTTGCATTTATTGCTTTAGGCATATTACAATAGCAAGCGGGGCATTTCCAGTTATTTTTGTGTTCCTCCCGCATTGTATTATAAAAGCGTTTAGAAGGAACATTTGCACAGTCTAGGTCGTAAGTTTTTTTGCAGAAAGCACATTTTAAGTATTCTCTTTTAGGCAATTTTTGAAGACAACCTGCGCATTTCTCAGCTTTATTTTCATTTTGTTTGATTTTATTTACTTCCATATTTTTATAATATAATTATGAAATGGCGCCCTCTAAACTTTATACTATCACTACTCTCCAATAGATGGCGTTGTTTTAGCGGGTATTTGTTTCCGGTTACTTCTTGTCCAATCAAAGCAGGATGTATGGACGTCTCCGTGGCGACCGGAGTGTACTCCAGGCAACGGCAAACAAACTTGTCAAATAAAATTTCACTGACACGACACTTCACAAAAACAACAAGAAATAAATATGTTAAAACAGCTGATCGCCTGCGACCCTGGGGCTGCCTACACGCGAGGAGGCGCCCCACCACACACAGCCAAGTTTAGAATACTATAATAGGCCCTTGAAGTTGTTTGTATATTTATATTAATTGTTTAATGCGGATCGTTTTTTATGTCAACTTCACCTTTTTTTTTTTTTTTAAATTAGGTCTCTGAGGTGGCCTGACGACTTCTGCCGAACGACAGCAGCCGACCAAATGCGAATTGGACCAAGTGCGACGAAACGCCGGGACCGACTGCTTCACTTGCTTTCCGAAGCACATTGTAATCAAAAAATATGTTTTACAGTCTTAAGACTATTATACCTACTTAGAAAAAACTATCGCTTCCTTGGGATTACTGGGAGTAATCTCTCATAAGATAAGTTACGCCTTTTATACATATTTTTCTTCTATAAAGTATTTGATTGTAATAACGCATGATGAATCATCCAAGTAACTAAACAGTCAGTACAGTGGAACACAGAGAAAGGTGTACAGGAGAGTTTTTAAGGTTGAGATTATCTCAAAAACTTCTTGACCAATCGCAAAAATTATTTCACTGTTTGATAGATAAAATAAATAAAATAGATAACAGTAAAATAATTATTAAATTCGGTCGAGTAGTTTTTGAGAAAATCTCAACCTTCTCGACTGTACAACAACCACAATTGAATTATTGCGTAACTTTATCTTCCTAATAAATGAACATCCGCCAACATTTAATAAAAGCCCCTGTCATATAATACCGCAATAAGTACAAAATACGGATAAAAATAATGGTAGAAACAAAGGCGGACATGTCTGGGGCGGGAGTCGAACCCGGCACGTGACGGGCACACTAAACACGGCAGCCAGACGCGACATATCGGAACTCGGAGACTGAGAGCTCATCGCCGTCGACCTATCTCATCCAGTACCTAGCGTGTCATTTTACTCGTATAATCGAAGACAAATTCACGTGTTGCGTAAGTTTTAACCTCGGATCAGGTTTTAATCATGCAATTAAAATTAAATTAATAATAATACTAACTCAATATTTCTTGAATTTACCACTATGTCGCTTTTAAAGAAAAATAAATTGCATTCATTCGGGTACATGGTGTTAAGCCTTTTCCTTCTGTACTGTTAGGCACTAAGGCTTTAGTGATTTAAAGTGACGAACAAAGTGTGAAAGGGATAGCAACACGATTTAAGCGAAGTGAGGTTTAACTAGTTTTATGAATAACAGCATATGAGCTACTATTATTATTAGTTTGCTCACTAGCGACATTCATGATTGGTGCAATTTTAATTCCTCTAGTGATGTAATAGTAATTCCATCAATTACTAACCTTGTAGCGACTTAGCGAGCGAGCTAACTACAGCAACGAATTGACAATACAACCAATGTCGACCAAACGAACTTCTGGTATTAGGTTAGATTATATATTATGTGAACACTAAAGTAATCTTTAAAACATACTAATAATCTTTATAACATATTAATATCACTTTTTAAACTTTCACGGTTTGTATACATATTAATTAGATAACGATCATCATGGTCACGAGGTGACCATGATGGCTGCAATGCTGTCGAAATATCGAGACATCAATAATAAATGTTTAACACGGTAATTCCCGTTTTATCTAATTAATAGGTACTATTATTAAGTATTTGTTTCAATCAGTAATCAGCGAGCCTAGCTCCTCAATACAATGCATGGTACTCGTTGAGAGAATCTTGCCGACGTGGCCTCTTGATCTGCGAGTAGATACTGAAACAAGTGAAAACGAACTTAGCTCTGAAGTCATAGAGTAGGTTAAGGAAAGTGTCGTACGTTTTGCAACGCACAGTCAACACCGCATCAAGTACAAACATATAAGAATTCTAAGCGATGGTAAGACGGGCTAGATTGCAATGGCTTTGTGTACGCTGATGTGCTGTCGATTGTAGCTAACAGAGACGTGACATGTAAGGAGAAACGTGAAATAATAACAAAACGAATGCTCTTTTGTATTGGAATGTTTCAATCCTAAGTCATGTAGGGATGTGATGCCGAATGGATGAAATAACCAAAGGTGTTTCGAGTATTTTCCACTCGTAAAAATACAGGCGTCTTCATTTGATCAAATTAAATAGATGGTTTAAAGAGAGCTCGGTGGCTCAGTGGTTGGGACAATGGACTTGCAATACGGAGGTCCCAGGTTCGATTCCCAGCCAGGGCAGCCATGTACCAATGAGTTATCCTCTGTTTTTTCGATGGAAAAACTTACGTACAGTTACCGAGTGCTCTCAAAACGATGAAGGAAAACATCGTTATGAAACCTGCATGTCGTAAAAAAAAAAAAAGTCATGTGAAATCCGCCAACCCGCACTGGGCCCGCGTGGTGGATTATGGCCCGAGCTCCCTCGATGTAAGGGAAGGTCTGTGCCCGAGCAGTGGGGCAATATAAATAGACTGATTGATGATGATGATGATTATATTGGAAGATATGATTTTTTTAAGATTGGCGGCGCTAGTTGGCTCTAGGAAGGCTTAATATATGTATATATAAAACTATTTATAATAATTTAAAGATAAGTGACACTTCTAATACCAGTGCATACAGGTGTATGTACTGACCCCAACGCCCAGAGCAAGGTAATAATAATAAAAAGTAGATAAACCATGTTAAGTCAAATAAAGACTCCGACCACCATGTCAGAGGAGCAGGCATAACAAATAAACAAATAATAATAATAATAATAATAATTTAAAGATATATTACTTGAATGCTTCCGATACCATAAAGCTTAGTATAAATATCGTATTATTCAACCCGGCCATGCCGGACGTGTACCACGCGCCAACCACCGCCCTTGTTTATTCGGTCCACGTCGACCTGAAATGTCCCCCGAACGGGACTGGAAGAAACAAAACTTGGCACAATGCAACTTGGCCCGATGCGCTCTTTGAGAATACGAAATTGGAGATACCATTGTTTGACTCGGTCTTAAAATAGTGGTGGTGGAGCATTTAATCCTTCCAGGGATATGTTTTTGGATACTTGGAAGACGAGAAGTTTTTCCGTCTCCAAGAACATACTAAAAATATTTAAAAATCAAATGCACAAGCAAGGTAGGTTTGGTTTATACTCAATAATAGATTTAAAATGACATTAATTGAACATTATTGTAGGTAGATGTATTGGGGAATATTTTCAAGTAAACTTACAAATAAAATTATGATGACAAAGAAATAAAAGTTTATTGATGGCATTTTACTTGTCTATTCGTATTTGCGTATTTGTCATAATTGCCATGTGTGGTTGGTATGCGTGACAAAATATTCGTCTTATTTATATGTACAGTCGAAGACAGAGATAAGTATACAGGGGACCTCAATAAGGTTGAGATTTTCTCAAAAACTACTGGACCGAATTTAATAATTCTATACTGTTACATAGTTTTCACTTTTATCTATCTAACAGTGAAATAAGTTCTGCATTAGGTCAAGTAGTTTTTGAGAAAATCTCAACCTTTAAAACTCTCCTGTACACCTTTCTCTGTGCTCCACCGTACCGAACAATCCATTTCTCAAAGAAAATTGGCGGTTTCTTTCATGTGTTTAAAACTGTAGGTATTTTCTGTAATATTGTGTAGGTAACGATAGGTTACTCTTATTTTTTCAACTCGCTCGTTTGAACGAATATTAATAATTATTAATTAATATTTAATTATTATTAGGTAATTGATGGAACGTTTCAACGACTCCGCTAATATTTGGTATTAATGACCATTATTGATAATATTAGGCTTGTTGCCAAGCCTTGGCTTTTCTAGCTTGGCGGTTGTTGTAAAAGAGTACATATCAACCGATGATCAGAGGACAGAAAGGTTGAAACGGGAAAGTTTGGCCTTCTCCATTTTAAAGTCTCTAAGATTCTGTTATTGCCGTTTAAAAGAGGGGTCTTTTAAGTCGGGGAAGTGGAAAAAACGATCGTTTTGGTAATGTATAGTAACGTTATGGGGCACTTTCGAAAGATTTCAGGCCAAATGACACTGTTTTAAGTTTGTGACTGTTTAGCAGCAACGTCACAAACTTAAAACAGCAGGAACAACCTGCCAGGAACTGTGAAAATGAGCTTTGTGTAAGCTTAAAAAAGTATCACAGCGGCGGAGTGCCTCCATATTTTATAATAAAATTAAACTACCTGCTGCCCGCGACTTCGTCTGCGCAGGATTATAAATTATTATAGCCTATGTGTTATTCTGATGTATGAGCTATATTATTGTAAAGTTTCATTAAAATCCATTCAGTAGTTTTTGCGTGAAAGAGCAACAAACATCCATCCATACAAACTTTCGCGTTTATAATATTAGTAGGAAATATTCCGTGGTGTCAACGGCAAAACATATAGTACAGAATGGTACAGTCGACAGCAGATCAATGGTAACACTTTTTACTTTTGACAGTTCTTATTATTTGCGTCGTAAGACTTGAAATCGTATTGCAAACCTTTGACGTTACAACCATTGATCTGCTGTCGACTGTACTACGGCAAAGTAAGGAGTGAATCGTATAAAAAGATAAAAGTCCGAACTTAGAATAAGATAGCTATTAAGTAATACTAACACTTATAGGTATGTGGTAGGTACTAGGGTTACATACACCATTACGAATTACGTTTGGTCGAAACACTTTGATCGACAACTTTTCATCGAAACTACTTTTTATCAAAGATTGATGACGACCTTAATAAGCTTAATTTAAGGTCGTCATTGTACGAAGTAACAGAGTATTATGGAAGTAATCCTGCTATAAGACTTCATGGTAAGGGAGCTGTGCTCTTTCCTATTTTCTAAAGTGATCTCTGGAACTAAAGTCCTCTAGTCCTGCCAGCGACAGTCGACTCGGCAAGAGTAAACATTCTCGAAATGCGTGCGCTAAGTTCGAGGGCCCTCAAAGCCTGAGAAATCGCAGGCTTCCACTGCCTTTCCACACGTCTTCATACTGCGGTACAAGTTACGGGCGGATGCGGACTAATATTGAAAATTATACAGGGTGGCCCTTAAAGATGGTCAGTATGCGAAAATCTGAAACTAATTTACATTATGAAACATGATGAAAAATTTGTAGCCGTGGGCAGGAAATTTTTCATCATGTTTAAATGACCATGCCAGATTATGCCCCACCATCAACCGCAAGTTGTACAAGATAACGAATAAATGTAAAAATAGCTCCGTTTTTTATTAAAATTATTGGTTTAAAATAAAGTTTTGTACAAGTTTCGAAATTCGATTCGATCGAATTTCGAATTCGAAAAAAACAGCTTAATTAAGAATTCAGAAAATAGTAAGAAATCGAAGTTTCTTGTTTTTGTTATTGTTCTATAGGAGTTGCGAGAGTAGTAGAAAATGATACTGATTATGATTATGCAATATGAAACCTGTAATAAGTCCCCAACAAAATGATAGGTACAGCTTAAATGGTCACGTAGTTTTGTAGGTGGATCAAAGCTCCATTGAAATGTGGCAATGTCTTTTGTTCGCCGAGCATGACATACCTAATGCATAACAAATTCTGAATCTGAAACTATATTAGATTTATAGAGAATTTTGTTCTAAGAAACCATGACATCGATTACAAAGTTAAGTAAAAATGCATTCCAATTTATACTAGACTCGGAAATCGAACCTAGTCATTTTCATTCCGAAAATCTCAAACAAGCTCTTTTATAAATTGCGTTAATTAATAGTGTAGGTTTCAAGAAATAAAGTTGTATATTATTCCACTGTCTACAAGAAAAGGAAAATGCTTATTATGTCTAATTAGATAACCTAAAGGAGACGCTACATCATGTAAGAGAGGTGTACTTGCGATGTAAATATGGCTCACTCCGTGGTACGGAGAACAGCAGATCAATGGTAACACTTGCAGTATGATTTTAAATCTTACGACGCAGATAATAAGAACGGTCCAAAGCCCAAAGTGTTACACTTGATCTGCTGTTAGCGTACATCTAACAGAGACAAAAGAATATAGGTGAGTTTTAATGTTGTTTTTTTCTTCTTCAAAAAGTAGGTATTTGATTGATTGAAAACTCTTCACATATAGTCTGTAGGTACTCCTTTTCCTTGGTCCTTTCCCTAAACGCTCATCGTATACACCACCTCCGTCGCCCGGATAATGCAGATTGATTCGGCTCAACTGTGAGGAGACAAATTCGATTTGCGACCGACGCGACGTAACTCGCGGAGATTTGATGCGGTGAAAAATATCGCACTTTCCGTGGTAAGAGGAAACGAATACATAGGGCTGTATACATAAAGATGGGAGGAGTCCAACCAAGGGTCCAAAAATGTAAAAGGTTGCAAAGATAAACTAGTGTTTGCCTGAAAAAGGCAGATTTCTAAACTCCCAATTAGACATTAGTTACAAACATTACAATACACGGTTAAACCACAGTTACTCTAAGCACCTTTAGATTCTTTTCCCATGTGCATACAGTACTCCCTTAAATACGCCCATGCTTTATTGGTATAGGTACCTACTTACTATAAACGCAATAAGATTTTTGTAATAATCAGCTTGTTTCCAAGAATACCTAATGTACATAACATTCTTAGGCAAGAAAGGAAGTAGAAAATAAATGCTATAACAAGATAATTATTAGATATCCGCTTCAAACAATACAAAGAAAAGGAAAGCGCCTACACAAATCCTGGCATCACATTGGCGCCTCCCTGAATCATACTGAGACGATCGTCGTAGGCGTTTCGTCGTCAATTCATATCATACGGATCAACGGTTGGAATTAGCGACACTCGTGCGTCGTCGAAAAGAATTACTTACGGTTCTACCATTGGTTTCCCGGTACCAACTTTTTTTCTCACTTATTTCTCGTTTCCAAACGTTACATACACTTTTAAACATGATGAAAAATTTCTTGCCGTGGGCAGGACTTGAACCTGCGACTTTGTCATTCCGTGACACGCTCTTACCAACTGAGTCACCACAGGCCACGCCACGCCTACAGAAAATCTTCATCTTATCTCGTACGCAACTCCATCTATCGGACAATAGTAGTAGTATTCCGAATTCCCGACAAACATATCTAACATTCGGTTAGAAACATGATTTAACGATGTTACCTACACTCTATTTCATACTAATACGAGTTATGGCATTATTTTATTAGGTAGCAGATATATGAAGTCTAACAGAGAAAAGTATACTGGAGAACTCAATAAGGTTAAGATTTTCTTAAGAACTACTTGACGGATTCAAAAAATTCTTAAACTAATAGATAGAGTACACACTATGTGATTGTAAAGAATTTAAAAAAAATTGTCAAGTACTTTGTGAGAAAATCTCAACGTTAAAAACTCTCCTTTTCACTTTTCTCAATATTAGACACCGTACCAACCACACCTCTTATGCGCCGCTTCTCGTTGATAATTAATTTGCTCATTGATTACTAGCTTTAGGCTTTATTTTCCTTGTCATAACGTCCATTGTCCTAAAGACATTAGCCATAACACTTTAACCATAATTATTTTAGTCGTAACTAGAACATAGAAATAAGAAACGAGAAACAGATGACTTTCAAACCAATGATAGAGCTGCAGTACTTTGTAACCATTAGCTACCTTTTTATTGCAATCTGCACTTTATCCGGATTACAGTATTTTATTGACATAATCATGTTGTTACGCGGCTCACACGGGTACAGTCAGATAGAATAATAAGTACAGAGGTGAGTTTTAAGTTTAAATCTATTTCAGAGTATACCAAATATTCAGTGAAAAACGGCCTTTTGGCACATTTGTGAACTACAACTTAGCTTGTTGCAATTATGCCATGTATTGTATATTGAAAAATAGTATTTATCCTAATAAACATTTTGTAAATAGCTTTTTTAATAAAATTGATTAAATTGGAAGATATTATTTTTTCAAAATTGGCGGCGCGCTAGTTGGCTCATATAAGGCCATTAAAAGTGTATGTAGGTACTTATGTATCTTTTTGTGTAATTAACTTTACTTTGTTGGTATCATTGTGTTTGAAATTTTCTAAAAAATACCTGACTCATTTCTGACACAGTAAAAGTGACGTAGTTATTGAGCAAATCTTAATTTCCTCGTGGTTAACTAAGTTGCCAAACCGATTTGGGTTTGGCAACTTAGTTTAACCACGAGGAACACCCCAAAAAATGGAGTAGTCTCTGTACACTTTAATCTGTGTAAGACTGTACACGATATACATGCGAATCATACAGTCAGTGTATACTTTAGATATTATCGTGTGGATTAGATATTTATTGAGCAATATTTAGTTGTTACGTTCATTTAAAATCGTTAGAGCTGTATTGAAAATCTACAAATACTGTAAACTCATTCAAATACTATATTCGCGTAGGATCAAGTTCTATATTTTGCAAATTAAGCCTCATTGTTATCGTATTTAGGAAAAAAATACTCACCTATGTTTTTTTAATTTTTATTAATATTAAAATATCTTTATTTGAACTAATAAGTAATACTACAATAAGCCTAAGTGTAAACTATCTTTAAGTAGGTAATTTGGTTTAACAGACTGTAAGCGTCTAATATAAACTGTGGCTTATTAAATAATATTTTTACATATCAATAATTTGGATCAGGGATAAACGCCAGGATTGATATTGGTTATATTATTGATAAACCTTTAGATTTAGATTCTATTTAGACTCACCTATGTAATTCGCATTTATTTTCCCAGAATAATCATAGGATAGGTACGACAACAGCAGATCAATGGTGACACTTGCAGTACGAATTCAACTCTTATGACGCAGATAATAAGAACGGTCCAAAGTCTAAAGTGTTACAGTGTACTTATCTGTGGCGATTCCAGACAGTTAATCGTCGCTGTGCCAGGCGTCCCGCTCATACCAATGCGATGTAGCGTATGAGTGACTGTGACAGTTGCGTTTAGATTTAAGATTACATTTGACGGCCACGACAGAATCGCAGCATTCCTATGTAGCGATTTTTAACCCAGGTAAAACATGCAAAATCATGTACCACCACGCCCGGGGGAGCGTGTTGATTATGTCGGGCTCACCGCCCTGAAGGGGGCAGAATATCGACTAAACCTCCTGGGGTGTTCCACCTCATGTAGCACGCGAACCTAGAAGATGCCTATTCACTCTTGCCTTAAATATTCCAAGATTCTTTCAGGACACACCGATAGCAGGGCTTTCCATTCCTTATCGCGAACGAAGATAATAAGAAACTCTCTCTCTCTCTCTTCTCGAGTAGTTTAGTGACCACACCTATTGTCAGAGTCATTCAGGCCGTGCGTAGGCCTCTGACGTGGCCTGACGACTGCTGCTGAATGACAACAACGCGGGACCAACTGCTTAAGGGGCTGCCAGCTGTCAAACTCAAGCGCGAGACAGAAGATGTCCCGCAGCGCCGGAGTGAAGAGCACGGCACAGTGACTCCATATTTGTATTTTTATTTATTTTTGATGTTTTTTGATATCAAAATAAATTAACAAAAATCAGGTTTTTTAAACAAGCTCTCGTATTTACAATACCCTACATTTTGTTATACATATATTTTGTATGATTAACTATATCGGTTTAGACATAATTATAACTTTAAACGACATGGAAGAGGTATGTTTGCTATTTTTTTCTATCGAGCGAAGTTTGTACGTGTATCGGTATTCATCAGTCCATAATTAGACACCCCAAGATTGGTATATATATATTTTTCAGACGTTTAGTTATAGTAGTTAGTGCCGTAGCCTTTATAGAAAAACTGTAAATCCGCGCATACGACGTGCTTTCCGAGGCACGGAGGGGCTCAGATGAAATTGCCACTAGCGGTCACCCATCCACGTACTAACCTCGCACAACGTTGACTTTTACAATCGTTTTCAACGTGTACTCTCAACCGGACTACGAGCCTTCAATAATAAACAACCCCCATCATATAGAAGTAGCCTAATAATATAGGTCTATTAATATCCAACTATTGGTTGGCTGCAGTCTCGTAGCAAGTTATTTACAGTCGCCGGGCGGCACATATTTTATGCGGCCCAATCGATATGTCCCGTCCCCGAGACGCGTAACTGGCCCCAAATGCCGCCCTGGCCCCAACACTAAATAACACTACAGCCGGCTCTGTTTCAGCAGACTAGTTAAATTCTGAATTAGTAGCCGCAAACACTATACATTATATAACAAACAATTGTCTTCAAGAACATTAAACTTCTATTTATCTAATTGCTACTCGTAAAATAAGTCTTCAAGTTCTTCTTCTGGCTTATATATATCGAATTGCTTAAAGGAATAGGCTCCAACTGAAACTTATTTCTATTTTAAATGATAAATGAAGAAAAAAATTCTCCATTTATCATTTAGATTTTCGTTTCGCATAGCGCATATGCAAGAAAATATCAAAACATGAAAAACGAACGCGTCATCAATTAAAAACATGATTTCTAACTGCAATGTTAGACATGACTTTGAGTAATTGCACAATTACTTGATAGATGTCGCTACCGTCCCTAAGACGAGAATATGGAGACAAATTTAACGACCTGGGTCACGGTGGCTCTGTTAGAATAGAGTGTTCCACGGAATGGCGAGATCCCTGGTTCGAAACCCGGTGATGAAATTATTTCTAGCATAGCGCACATGCAAGAAAATACCAAAAAAAAATTTTTTAATTATTCATCATCAGTCCATATCAATCAAGAGTCACTCTAGTAGAGTTCAACATCATCAGCCCTTATCAGTTCACTGCTTATTACTATCCTGATTGGGTGCCAATGTGGCGGCACTTCGACCCATGGGGATCTTTTGTGCTCTCCCCTTTCCTTTATGCTCCTTCCTCCTCCCTAAAGATATAACTCAGTAGGTCATGGGAAGGAGCCTGTAGTCTTCTGGTTCCGGATAGGCCGACCCCAGAAGACTCATTCGCTTTCTAGCCAGTGAGTCACATTCACACAGTAGGTGTTTCATGGACTCCGTTTTGTCACCACAGACTCTGCAGGTTGGAGATTCAGCTAATTTCATCCTGTGCAACAGGTCTTCCGTTGCTTGATGTCCCGTTAGCGCCCCAATTATGAGCCGCATCTGGTTCACTGCTAGACGTAGGCCTCTCCCAAAGCACGCCACTCAATACGATTCCGGTCTTTTTGTATCCGGTTTTACCAGCCTTCTTGCGTAGGTCATCCCTCCGTTTGATCTGGCAGCGTCCCGTTTACCCATTTGTCGTTTACATTCGATAGTCTACCGTATTGGTTATAAGTTCTACGACTATGTGACCAGCCACTGCCACTGCAGTTTGCTGAAATGTCAACTACATCTAGTTCTCTGGCGCCATTGATCTCTACACAACTAGATACACAGTCTGCCTTCTTAAAATGTCCGAGCGCAAAGAATGTCCAAACGGATGAATGGCCCTCATTTGCTTTATTGGACATTATTTGGACGTTAACAATGGACCCTTATTTGGACGTTTTTTAAATTGTTTTAGTAAGACCTTTGTGTATCTAGTTGTTTATAGGAGATCAATGTCTGGCGCGCGTAAATTCCATTTCGAGGTCAATCAAAAATGGAATTACCGAAACCACTGTATGAAAATTAAATGTTTAAAATTTTACGTCGATTGTTCCGCTGGAGTCATCATTCGCGTTTTATTATACGCCCCTTATTGTGTACAATAAAAATTCTAGGAGATAGCCTATAAAGTTTAATGCTACCCAGTTTTGCAGTAAAATACTTACGGCCGTAAAAGTTGTTGTAAATCAGCCCAAACCTGGCTTACAGGGAGCTGTTTATAAAAATTTACGAGTTTATAATACACCTGGTTACTGCTCGATTGAGGTCGGTGATTGTAGCACCCTGTTTATTGTTCGACTGCCGAAAATGAGGGTAATGTTTTTTCGACTATACGTCGGTTCCGTTGCAGCATCCTGTACCGGAATATAATTGACTTAAACTACTATTACTAACATCTATGGACCCTGTCCGAAATAAACAATTTTTATTTGGATGAATACTATTAATATAAAATATTTGTTACTATAAATATAATTAAAACCAAAACTTATGAAATATATTAAGAACTACTTAAAAATATTTAAAACTATTTAAAAATTAAAACTACCTGAAAATACTTTAAAACTACCTAGATTTTTTTTTTATTATTTATTTATTAAACACCTCGTATGTGGTCTTAACTACTAAGCTTTCAATACCTCTTCAAACAAAACGAAACATGACAATGATAATATCGGAAATTTTGGAGCCTTCAATCCTCTAAGACCACCACACAGAAAGAAAAGATTTACGTTCCCCCAGAGTTCCATCATAAAAAATACGTGTGCATGACTATAAAGCTGGCAAGTTACAATTTAAATAAAATATATACAGTTTTCCGTTTATGTATGAAATCCGAGCTTACGGTGGTGTAGTGCTGAGAAATGCACAGAGAGGCGATAAAATTTATTGTCACCCATGCGACATCTGCTGCCTCCCCCTTAACGAGTGGGCTAAGTGTAAAGCGAAGCCGGGTTTCCACCGAGAGCGGAGCGGACCCATTAAGGACTCCGTTTAACTCGCAAGAATAAACTGCATACTTGTATTTCCACCAATAAAGTCGAGCGGAAACCACTGAGAGAGCAGAAAGGGTTGAAATGAACTTGATCAGTTCTTGGGAACGAAGCGGAGTCATTGGGGCTGACGTAGGTACAACGTCACGGCGCGGCGTCCTCCGGCGCACGGCGGACGCCGTGTACCGCGTCTGTGGACAGCGCCGACCGCCGGCACGACGACGTCCGCCAGTAACTTGCGCTGCCCGACAACGTGCACCGGTGGCCGGTGCCACTGCCATGCGACGGCACGGCGCCGCGCCGTAGCGTTGTACGTCGGCCATAGCGTTTATACAGAGAAAGTCCGCTTAAACAAGGTCTTTCAACACTTTATTGGTGGAAATGTAAACCTATTTCATTTAAACGGAGTCCGTTCAGTTTAGATATATCCTACTCACTACCACTCCGCGGTGGAAAGCGCGCTTACACCGCGGTATGACTGTGTTGTTAAATGTAATTTCCCGCTTCCGCTTATGCCTTGCACCAGCGGAAGGGGAAGAAGAAAGCGAATTGTTAAAACATACTCAATATTCAGGAGAATAAAATCTTCACAATCTCAATGCATATAATTTAAAACATACAAATATTTATATAAAACACAAAGTGTGCTTCGTAAAATAGTTGCAACTTTGAATAAGCAATTACCATCATGGGAATTAGGCATAATTTGAAATCTGCGAATTTAACTTGCTTTTTCGAAGCCTCTTCCTTCTCTTTCTTTTATAAAACGATATCGCAACAAATCCGATCTCTACTAATAATACGATCAAATTCGATTGATATGACTATATCTATCCATCACATTGTATCAAGGATAATGCTATTAACTAAACAACATTGATCTCCTATAAACAACTAGATACACAAAGGTCTTAGTAAAACAATTTAAAAAAACGTCCAAATAATGTCCAATAAAGCAAATGAGGGTTTCATCCGTTTGGACCTTCTTTTCGCTCGGACATTTTTAGAAGGCAGACTGTGTATCTAGTTGTTTATAGGAGATCAATGCTAAACAATGAATATTTCTATGAATATTTACATTGATCATCATATAATATTATGGACTGTCTAATTCTGTGTCGCCAACTTTGATTTCATGGTACGTAACTAATAATACGGGCCTCAGTACCATAACTAGGTAGGTATACCTAACTAGGTAGGTAGGTATATTTAATCTTTTCTGAGGCAATATTCGGTGTGTATGCTTTGTTCGATTCGCTTGGATACTTGCAGAAGAAGTTATGTTTTAACTTATTGTTAACGAAGAGCAACAATCATCAACTCCATGTAAGCTCCAAGGAAAAGCTAATTCTCAAAAAAATAAACAATAAAAGAAAAATGGCCGTAACTGAAATTAAAACGTGCAAAAATTCTCGGAAGGCCTTGCTCGACGCAGATAAGAAAACATTTCAATACGATTTTGCATATTAATTGGAATTTTAGCACACGGGCGAGGAACGAGAAATGAACGAAACAAGAAACGGTAATTAAATTTTTAACTCCTAATATTTAGGTAGGAGAAGCACCTGAGGATAAACTTAAATGTCCACTGTAGCGAGTGGAGGCACGGAGCTCAAGTTAATTTGGACTGGTCGCGTGTATGCGCCGAATAACGAGTGAGCGAGCTCCTGCCCGTCAGTCGTTCCCCAGCTAGCCATCCCTTTGGGCGTGTTACTTGATAGACTGACGTTTCTGCATTTGTAAAAGATTAAAGTAATAAACGGACAGTGAATTAACAATAAGACTTTTTATTAGTACACCATCCACACCACCCTCGAAACCACGGGAACACGGTAGCAACCCCACATCCACATTTTAGACTCCGCAAAGTTACAGTAGTAAGAACATGTTCTTAGCCAAACTATGGCATAGCGTAAACTAACATAACCTACTATACATGGAAACACTACTTTGACTTCTATTCCAACATCCGAACTCCGAAACTTTGATCCAAACTATCTTCTTCGCTATGTTAAAACTCTAGAAGAAGGGAAATGGTTATAATAGGTACCTCGTTTAAAAATCTTCGTTTTAAATCATCCATCTATAGATACTGGTGACAATTTTACAAATATTGAATAAATTCCACTACAATAAAATTAATGCCCGCCATTTTCTTTTTATATTGTTTCTCTTTTCAGTTCAAAAGCAAAGGATCTATGTCACATACAGCCGCAGCAGCGCAAAGTGTCTAAATAATTAATTCCTACTTTAATTTAACGTGTGTGTGACACAGTAAAGTTTATCTTGACGAAAAACGTCTACGTTCCAGTTCCACCTAGTTTTCCCCCGGAAAAGCAGTTAAAATTAAGCTAATTAACTTTTTAACTCGGCCGGTCGCGCGGGTGTCATTAAAGCGAAACAAAAGTCAACTTAACGCCACCCCGAGGAGATGAGACCTCCCTTTTTTAATGCGTTAACTTCCAGTCGGTCTGTGTGTATTTTAATTAGTTACAACAATGCAGATGGAAAATGGAAATTAAAATTTTAAAACCTTTGTTTGGAGTTTCTTATGCGGCCTGTCAAATAATCTATAATTTATTTAAACTCAGTTTGTAAAGTATTTACATTTAAAGGCACCTTTGTAAACGCAGGAATTCAGAACTATATCAACTAAATCTAAACCTTTCGTGATGTAAAAGTTATTGTTGGAGAACTGCTTAATTTAACTATTCGGTTACGACATATATATAGACGTTATATAAAACATAAAAGGGCGAGAGATGATTGGTACTTAATAAAAAGTTATCCTAACTATGAAGGAGTTATTTTCTTAGCTCAGGAAAAAAAAGTGTATTTCGTAGTCTCTCCCTCTTTAATGCAGTTATTTATTCACTTCCCTTAAACCGTGTTGTTGTCCCTTTCAAACTTCGTTAAAAACGTTAAGGTGGAAAGGGACAGAAGGCCTAAACGGTGGAATAACTTTAAATCAAGTATGGATATGCGTCGAAGTGTTTTAAGAAAATTAATTAAACAGACTTAATTCTGATTTTTTAGCATATAGGCTAGCTTGTCAATAGACTTATTTATTAATAAAGAGCTTATAACAAAGCATTTAGAAAGCCTATATATATTTTGCTACGATAATTCGTAGCACCTGTCTACGATCTCACCGTAGGCTCCAAAATGCTCGATAGTCATTGTCATCTACCACCCCTAAACAAGGCATCTGTTTCAAACTGAAATCTATTGTAATGCACTTATATCCCTCCGGGGAACCCCCAGATTTCCTATAAAATTACTTCCGGACGTGACACGAATCACGAAACCGGCTATTATTTTAATAGTGAATTCGATTTTAGGATATACATTTAAACATAAGAAGAATACTCCTTTAAGATTTCTTCCTGAAAATACTCCTTATAGAATTCTTTAAAATTAAATATGTAACAGAGATTTGTGTCGATTCTTGGGTGCCGCATGCTAAATTTATATAGTCGCTAAGCGAGTCGTAGCGTATTCTCACGCGGTGAAGAGAACGACTGATAGTGACAGTTGCGTTTAGGTTTAGGATTAGATTTGGAGGACACAACAGAATCACACATAGTAGGAAAATATAAAGTCCATATCTGCGGATTCAAAACATTTCATTTTAAACTGATGATTTTTTTAGCCATGGAATGGACTTGAATCAGAGACCTTGTCATTCCGTGACACGCTCTCACCAACTGAGCCACCACAGGCCACATTACATTTTTGTTGTATTTCATAAAAAAAATAACATAAATACGTAAGTACATTTTGCCCGGTCCTCGATTTTATCTTGAATTCCGGAAAATATTTATTTTATATTTTTTTATTTATTTTATTAATGGACTCGACAGTTCGTCATTTGCCAATGTCATGTTACAGAAAATTCAATGTATAATAGTCTTCTATCTTCCTCCAGGGGAGTCGCCGTAGCGTCATCACCCTGGGTAGCCGCGTCTTCATGTCTTCATCCACAGGAGACGCCGTAGCGTCAATCACTGTGGACGTAGCAGCTCGACAGTCACGTTCACTCCCGAGCTCGTAGTGGGAATCTTGACCATGGCGCCAAACTTCAGATCCTGCTTGAACTCTTCAATAACTTCACCATACTGTCATTCGCGAACATTTTCTGATTAATTTAACGTGATATTAAACAAAAAACACCCACTGTAGACATTAAACTGAAAATTATTAAATAATTTCGCAACCGTCGTTTCCCGCCATTTTCAAAAAGCCTTTTATATTTTTATTTGCAGGTACAATTCAAATGTTATTCATAAACCTAGTTAAACCTCACTTCTATTAAATCGTGTTGCTATCCCTTTCACACTTTGTTAAAAAAGGCTAAGATATAAAGGGACAGGGGGTTTATGAATACGCGCCTAAAAGTTATGCACCTAAAGAAGTCTAATTTGGATGATTTAATTTAATAGTCACAAACTCTCGTTTAAAAAATCTTTTCAATCTTACTGAAAAATGTGTAAGAACGTGAACGGCAAATTTTTGTATATATACTATAACTTTAGTATTATATTTGAATATGGGTATGACTGTACTTTTAGTATTGTAAATGCCTGAAATAAAGATATTATTATATTATTAGTTCAAGTAGGTTATACAGCCTGCATCCCTAAACTTGTCCACTCCCAGTAAGCAAGTCACCGTACGATATCCCTCCTCAATAGCGGATAATAGAGTTGCCCAGATGATTTGTCGGATCGATCCCTATTTTGGGAAATTGGATTTGTAGATCGGAGGCGATAACGGGGGGAGCGAGTGGCGGGGGGACGGGGGACGGGGAAATAAACGGTAAAAGTTTACCGGGAGCGTGTTATCACTGATTTGCGTATATCGATTTTTTTTCAGCCGCCTTTGGGGATTTATTTCTTAAGATTGCGAAAGGAGTTTTGGAGATTAGAGTTTGCCGTTATTTTTGTATTTAATTTTATATGAATAGGTACGGAATTTTTGCACGTAAAAAAGCGACAATCGATACCTATATTTAAAACTGATTGAAAGGTGTACAGAGAGTTAGGGTTAAGATTTTTTTTTAAAGTATTTGATTGATTTTCGAAAACTGAATTTTACAATTTCATAGTAATACAGGGTGTAATGTAAAGGGTATATGAAGCCGAAGGGATGGTGTTCAGTATCGGTAACTAAACAACTTTTGTTCTGCGACTTTTCGAACAAAAAATAAAAATAAATTAATGTCTCATACAAATCGATCAGCTGACCGATACGAAATGTATGAAAAGTCAAAAAATAAATTTGCGAAAATCGAAAACAAAAGTTGTTCAGTTGCCGATACCGAACGGGCCCTTCGGCTTCATATACCCTTTACGTTACATCCTGTATAGTAAATCTATCTATATACCTACTACCTATATAGTAAAATATTCAATGATATAGTTTTGATAGTAATTATATTTATTTATTCAAAATTAGGAAATAATATTTACAAAAAAAAGTTTTGATTGTGAATAATATCTATGAATTTTCTAGTTACCAAGTTAGTTACTTAACTTAGGTAGGTACTTATTAAAAATGTACATAATAATTGTTACTTTAAAAGATCTGCTACAAAGAGTTTTTTGCAACTTTTTTCTCCTCAGCGTTGGCACCTTTTCCTTGCATAATTTTGTAGAATCAAACCGGCGAGTCGGCTGTCGGACTCGCGCACCGAGGGTTCCGTGCATCGCAACTTATCCCCGTCTACGCGTTTCTGAGATATAGGTCTTGACAGACAACAAAGTGATCCTATAAGGGTTCCTTTTTCCTCTTGAGGTACCCTAAAATTCACGTGCAAAAATGTACACAACGTGCTTACTTGCAATACAGAGATATGATTGGTTCTCTTGAAAATGGCGGGAAACGACGCTTGCAAAATTATTTGGTAATTTTTGTTTTATTGTCTACATGGTTATTTTGAGATTAATATCACGTTAAATTAATTAGAAAATGTTCGCGAGTGACAGTATGGTGAATTTGTTAGATAATTTGAGCAAAATCTGGGGTTTCAAGCTTTTATCAAGAGTTCCCGCTACAAGCTCGGGAGTGAACGTGGCTGTCGAGCTGCTTCGTCCTGAGTGATGACGCTACGGCGACTCCTCTGGATGAAAACATGAAGACGCGGCTACCCAGGGTGAAGACGATACTGCGACTACCCTGGAGGAAGATATAAGACTATTATGTATTGAATTTTCTGTAACATAACATTGGCAAATGACGAACAGTCGAGTCCAATAATAAAATAATTAAATAAGAGATATGATTCTTTCAATCTTATGATTAGATATGTTTCTGATTCCCTGTTACTGCGACGTTCGCACAGGTTGTGTTGGACAATAATTGAACTCCTGTACAGCAAGTGCCAGTGCCACTTCGATAACATGTAATGCCACTTCGGCCGTTGTCGGACATGTGCCAACCTCTCCGAACTTGTCCGACGAGCATTGCTCTAATTCACATTTCCTGACAGCCTGGTTATCTAGAAATGTTTCAGCACATGTTGTTACTGGGAAATAGTAATACAAGTTTTATCTAGTCGTCAAAGTATTTTATTTGAACTTATTATTACGATTTGTAAACTAAGAAAAGACATTGCCACATTTCAATGGAGCTTTGCCCCACCTACAAAACTACGTGACCATTTAAGCTGTACCTATCATTTTGTTGGGGACTTATTACAGGTTTCATATTGCATAATCATAATCAGTATCATTTTCTACTACTCTCGCAACTCCTATAGAAGAATAACAAAAACAATAATAAAAAATCGCTTCAATTTCTAACTATTTTCTGAATTTTTATTTAAGCTTTGGGCACGTTGCCTGACAACGGGGATCGGTTGAACTATCTGTAATGCTAAGTCATTCAGATAGTTCAACCGCCCCTTGGTACATGTAGTTTTTAGTACAGTTTATGTATTTTTTTAAATCAAAACTGAAAAATCGAACCTTGGGATAACAGTTTAAATATTCGACAGTCTTTTACTCTAAACAAACTAGGTACTTAAACGGTTAATAACTTACCAATTTCCATCAGAAAGTTAAAGTTTAAGCACAGTATTATCGAATCTAGGCGGTACTTACTTTAAGCCTTAAACTAAGTTAGTTATAGTTATCTAACTTAGTAGATTCTAGACATTTAAAAAGTTTTCAAATCCATCATCTCAGTATTGAAAACACCCACAACTTCGCTAGACACTTTACACACATAAAGCTTAACTTAAGTGACGACTCAACTCAAACACACTTTTAGTAAACTGAATCCGTAGGCGCGTTACATAATACGGGAGCCAGACTCGGGTTCGCATGCCTAATTTAGTCATGGAAAATTTAGTGATTTTTCCCATGCCAAGAGATACGTTCAAAGTAGTCTGATCTCACCAGAAACTATTTTGAAATGATTGCCAAAAATATACTAGCTAGGTTACCGAAAATACTTGTTTATTTCAAAAAGGTACAATATAAAATAAAAAGAACCATTCAATATTTAAAAAACCTAATCTAAACTATTTTAAAAAAAATTAGGTGCAGGGAGAGTACCTAAGACACTGGCAGCGTTACCTCGCTGGATCGCGATGCTAATCCGTTGCGGGAGGTAGCTGCCAGCTCTTGGGTCACCAGTGGCATCTACTACTCGTTTGCTAACCTCTTTATATAACGACCAAGCGGCGGGACCCCACGGGCCGAGGGTCTCGACACCAAAAGCAACAAAGTTGTAAAGGGTGTCGAGACCCCTGTATTTTAGAGCTTTACTCTTCTCGGCCGCCTCAGCCGCCGCGCCAGCCTTTCTGAAAATTAGTATTATAGTGTGACTTTCAATTATTGGATTTTTTTTTGACCTGGCATTCTAAAGTAGTCATAAACTATATAGTGTTGTCTACCCTAGTCTCAAAGGATCCATCCGTAGCGAGATCAAGTTTTTTTTTAATTAGGTATCGGCGCCTAAATCATTGAATGCCAAACCATCATTGATCATTGAATTGATCAAACCAATGCAAACTTTTGATTTTCGTCCTTTCCGTATAATCAATTACGTAACTATTAAAAGGAAAATAGGTAATGTAATTTAGTCATTTCTTAACTATAACCATTACAAAGACCACACAAATCGATAAACCCTACTCAAAAGGGTATATTCCGAGAAATCCAATGTTAGGAAAGTTTTTAAAATCTTCCCGGTAAATAAATAAAATTCAGTAGATTTTTCCGCGTATCTTATGAGGTAGGCCAAACCGCAGTCGGATCCCCGTACACCTATCTGAGAAATAGCCCCTTTGAGCACGCAACAGCCGAAACGCGATCCTAACCGAAGGGTGATTCACATAGAGACGGACGACACGTGACAGAAGTGCGAACGAGCTTCTAGAAAACTGTATACAAGGTGTTGCAGCTACGTTGCAAAGTCGAGCACTTAAGGCGGAGCGCTGGGCAGTTTTTCAATTTTTCGGTGAAGGCTACGGCACTAACTACTGAAATGAAAGGCCCGAAAAAAATATATATCAATCTTGGGGTGTCGATTTAGAGACTGATGAATACCGATACACGATTGGACAAACTTCGCTCGATAGAAAAAAATCGCAAACATACCCCTTCCATGTCTTTCAAAATGAAAATTATATCTAAACCGAAATAGTTATTCATACAAAATATATATCAAAATGTAGGGTACTGTAAATACGAGAGCTTGTTTTAAAAAAATCTTATTTTTGTTGGCGTATTTTTATTTTCCTGCCAAAGTTCATAAAAATACGTATATCGAGGCACTGCGCCGTGCTCTTCACTCCGCCGCTGCGGGGCATCTTGTGTCTCACTCTTGCTTTTGACAACCATATTGCGCCCTAAATGAATTCTTAAAAAAATATAATGACTTTCGTAGTAAACAATAGTATATGGTAGTATTTTGTTTTAACTAACCTAAATCTTACAGATCTACAATATCGCAGAGTTGTTGCATTATTGGTTGGATGTCACTAATTGGTTGATTCTATGTATCTAAGTATAAGTAATCTGATAGAAGAGTTTTATTTCTACAATCCGGCGCTCCTGAAATATAATAGTACGAGGTTGACAGACGAAGGTGCCCACAGTATTCTAATTATTTTTGTCTAAGTCTGAATCAAGCCTAATTTACACAAAATTGTTCAATGGAATGCAGCAATATACTGCGTGAGGAAAACAATAAGAAAATGAGACATAAAACATAACCACAATTCTGTGACATAACAAAGAAACACGAGGTTAACTATTCACATTTTTTTTTTAAATATTTATTTGGAAAAATCTAAAAATTACACGTAACATTAAAAACCTAAACTAAATGAAATAAACTAAAACTATATGTACAAATTAAAATGTAGAATAAAATGTAATTATATAGGTATTATGCTATTTACATTGCATAATACCTATTTACATAATCTAGTCGCGAACAAATACCGTAAAATATTACATAAAACCATAGGTCATCATCATCATCATCATCAGTCTATTTATATTGCCCCACTGCTCGGGCACAGACCTTCCCTTACATAGAGGGAGCTCGGGCCATAATCCACCACGCGGGCCCAGTGCGGGTTGGCGGATTTCACATGCCTTAGATTTTTTTCTTCTTCTACGACATGCAGGTTTCATCACGATGTTTTTCCTTCACCGTTTTGAGAGCACTCGGTAAATGTACGTAAGTTTTTCCGTCGAAAAAACCGAGGATAACTCATTGGTGCATGACTGCCCTAGCTGGGAATCGAACCTGGGACCTCCATATTGCAAGTCCATTGACCCAACCACTGAGCCACCGAGCTCTCAATAAACCATAGGTGTAATCAAATAATGACACAAAGGCGTTAACAGACACTAACTTCTCGCACTGACTTTAAAATTACAGGTTCACCCTACAATGTCCAGTCAGATTGCTTGGCGGCAGATTCCGCTACATGCCTGCAACATGGAGACACGATAAGCCTGCGTTCACATTACGGCGTTTATCCTGAACTAAGTGCATTATGTGGTTGCGGAAATCTCCCGGCGGCGGTATGGGGGTCTGGTCGGGGCTACTTTATGTCCTGTGTCGATTTCAAGTCGATACAGTGTATCGACACTCCTCTGCTATCGAGCAGAGGAGGTGGGACTATGTTTGTTTCCAAATTCTACCTTTTTTAACTTTAGAGCATAGCAAAAAAGTTTTTTAGTTTCTATGGAAAAGAAATTTGTAAAAAAGATTGTACTTATCTGGCTCGAAGGACGTGCGAAGTGTACGATGAAGACTGTAGTGTACATGTTTTCGAGGTTGAATTTAATAATCGGCATTTGAATCATATATAATATTTTATAGTCATAAAATTCCCGAACTTGAAAACTATTTCCCCAACGTAACCACTTCCACAAAATGACGCACCTTCCGCCATGTCTTTTAAAAATAAACTGAAGGTCTGGCTGCCAGAAAAACAATTCTACAGCACCAAGTAATTTATTGAACAAAAATTTTAAATTTAATAAATATTAATTATACTTATACATCCAAATTACATATATAGAATATTTGATTATTTTTTTATTTTTTTTAATAATTTATTTCTATATAACTACTTAAAAATATTTAAAATACAAAAAAAAATTAAAACTACCTAAAAAATACTTTAAAACTACCTAGAAAAAAAACCTTGCCTAAAAACAGTCTAAATTGATTAATTGTAAAATGTATTGTGTGAAGTGTAAAATGTGTAAATTATTATTTACGAAGAAATAAATCTGAATCTTCTTAATCATTTCCCCAAAAGGCAAATTTTTCCTCAAAATTGCGACTACTCTTCAACTTTGGCAAATGCCGAACATCATCTAGTCCATAAACTAAATAAATACGTGGTGAAGCCTGGATTCTTCCAAAATTGCCAGTGTTGCCGACACAAAACAGCCCTGCAAGTTTCAATCCCACCACAACACGGATGCCATCTACATAATAAAACAGAGGGGACAAAAAACCCGAGCTCAGACGAACACATTTAGAAAAGCCTTCTTCAACTGCTAATGCGACTATTTTCGGATTGCACTTCGGAATAAAGGTTCATTCACAAGTTTCACAACCAAAAGCAACACTGCAATTTTGGCATTTTCACAAACAGAGATTTTACTCTAAACGTGTCTTGCATGATTAGTTTGAAACGATGGTAAAATCTGATTGCTTGAGCAATGTTACTATTAAATTTTGAATTTTTTTAACCACTATTTTAGTGGTTGACCACTAAAATAGTGACAATAAAGTTACTGTTTTGTTTGATTGTGAACACAGCTTTAGACGTCGGCAATACCGTACCTACCACAGAATAAATAATAGTAAGTACTACAAGTACTGTACAAAGAGATCGGTCGCGTAGGTAGAGGTGGAGGGCAAGACTACGGAGGTCTCAGGTTCGACTTCCGGTCAGTTCAATCATGTACCAATGAGTTTTCGTCGTTTTTTTACGGAATCCTCTGAAAACGGCGAAGGAAAATATCACGAGGAAACCTGTATGCCTTAGAAATTCCGCCAATCCGCACTTGGCCCGCGTAGCCCAAGCTACCTCGACGTAAGGAAAGGCATGAGCTCGAGTAGGGATATAAAACTAGACCGATGTTGATGATGAAAGACGTCGGAAATATAAAGGGAACCGACATACATACACTCGAAAAACATTACCCTCCGTTCGTCAGTCAGATAAAAGAGGATAATGTGCATTCTTACACACTATATTTACTTGCATTAGACGATATGATTCTGTTTCTCACAACACGGGTATACGACAGTACCCTTTCCCAAGGCATACAACAAGGATCCTTTTAAAACCCCTACTTCAGTACACAGTGTCGCATCTCGACCGAAGGAGGGCGTTTGATTTAGATAACGGCCCTCTATTATCAAAGATCTGGTGTTGCCAGTCTAATATCATAGATTCTTTTTATGAATTCTCTCAATTTCGTGGGATTTTCATCGGGAAAATTTACGCGAGTAAATCAAAAAGATATAATTACTATGTTTGCCCTGGGACAAAATTAAATTGCATGACTGTGTTACCACTACCCATTAGCATTTAACATGGAGTAATCTACTTATTAGTGAAAAAAATTCGAGTTCCAGTTTTTGAAAAAATCTAAAACTTTTCTGTTCTTTACTGTAATAAAAATAACGAATGACAAAATATAGTTTATGATACTTCAAGTAGTAAAATTATATGTAGGAGAAACAATATTTTTATCGGCTCAGACAAATTCACGATAAATCATCCGAATGAATTTATTTCGATTGGAAGTGCTATAAAATATTTGGGGCCATTCCAGAGTGCGTCTAAAAATCGTTGCTAAGCAATGCGTCTCGCTTACTCTTACGCGATGTAGCATATGAGTAGCAGTTGAGTTTAGTTTTAGGAAGATGATTTGGCGCCCACGAGAAGCAGACCAATAATTATGTAGTCTCTTACCCAAGATAAGTATCCAGGGAGCCTCAATAATGTTGAGATTTTCTCGAGAACTAGTTGACCGATTGAAAAAAATTCTAGTAGATTGTTTAGAGTACAACACTATATGTAATTGTAAAGAATTTTGAAAAATCAGTCAAGTATTTTTTGAGAAAATCGCAACCTTAATGAGGTAATAGACCGTACCTAAGCTTTGGTAATTTTATAAACAGTTTAAAAGCTCCCCAATTTGCGGCAACCTCCGACATCTGGCAACCCTACAGCCGTCTACGTGCCCTCCCGCCCTCCTGATACCCCGGAGTCAGCACTCAGCATACTGATCTCGAGTGCCCATGTGTGGGATTGAAATTGAACGTTTCATTTAAATAAAGCGCCTTGAAAGTGACTTTGCACCCAGTAAAATCCATTGCAAGTGAAATCAATGCAAGTTTGTGGAGATTGATTTTTGGTCGACTGCCGAAAGGGGTAATGGTTTCTGAGTATATGTTTGTCGGTTACATACTTAGTGGTATCCTATGGATTTTGATACTTAGTTATTATCAAAATCCATCATCATCAGCCGGTATCAGTCCACTGCTGGACGTATGCCTCTCCCAAAGCACGCCACTCAACTTCCAAAGTACTTTTTGAGAAAAATCTCAATGTATTCGTTTCGCAATATGCAAGAAAATATCAAAAACATATGAAAAAGGAACGCGTCATCAATTAATTACTGGATAGATGTCGCTACCGTCCCTTAGACGAGAATATGGAGACAAAATTCACGATCTGGATACGAATCACAATGGCTCTGTTGGAATAGAGCGTGCCACGGAATGGCGAGGTCCCGGGTTCGAATCCTGGTCGTGATGAAAATTTTTCTCCATTTATCATTTGTATTCTGAAGAGTCATGCTGGATCATCAGTCTATTTATATTGCCCCACTGCTCGGGCACAGACCTTCCCTTACATCGAGGGAGCTCGGGCCATGATCCACCACGCGGGCCCATTAGCGAATTTCGCATGCCTTAAATTTTTTTCTTCTTTCACGGCATGTAGGTTTCATCGCGATGTTTTCCTTCACCGTCTTGAGAGCACTCGGTAAATGTATAAGTTTTTCCGTCGATAAAACCGATGTTAACTCATTGGTACATGGCTGGGAATCGAACCTGGGACCTCCATATCGCAAATCCATTGACCCAACCACTGAGCCACCGAGCTCATGCTGAATAATTGCTGCCTGGAAGAAATCGATTTTAAGGCCGCCAAAATTGTACATATTGTTTTGTATTTCTGTATTGTAATTGTTTGTGTCTTTTATGTACAATAAAGTGTATTTGAATTGAATAAAATCAAATACTCAGAATTGAGAATCTCTTTCTTTAGGGAAGTAGTTCAAATAAAACATTGTGATAAACAAACCATAGTCCGTGCCATTTGACACCTCCAAGACGCCTTTATCCGCATCAAGACGTGGTCCGAAGCCCCTGAATAAATTCGTGGCAGTCCATTAAAACGTCACTCACGCCTCCAGTCGCCTTCAGTGGCTCGCGAAGTGGCACGACCATGAAGGAAAAAAATTCGCCGCGCTCTATGGAGAGAGCATAAAGTATATTTCGTATGGGGACAGCTTATGAGATGTGGATATGACAGTGACAGCAAATGCTAATGGAGCATTTCTACATAAAATTCATTGCTCGGTTACTGTGTCCAGAATTTGTATGTTAGTATACTAATGAAATCCAGCAGTAAATTATGGAAACGGCAATTGCTGTCACTGTCAGATCCACAATTAGACAATTAGTCCGCTCTTGTTGTCACTTTCACTCTCAAAGGTATCTATTTTTATATGTTCTAACATAAACTATATGTTTACTAATTATTATATATAAACGGATATCACTCACTTATATTGTTGAAGTCGGTAATTAGACCGACAGGGCGTGGCGCGCTCACCTTGAAAAAGACCGTCGAAATCGGTCGAAATTGTCGGTATAATTGCCGACTTCAACAATATAAGTGAGTGATATCCGTTTATATGTAATAATTTGTAGTAATTGCTCACTATAGTTTTTAAATCTAAAATATATGACGGATGGTCATGAATACGGGAAGCTATTTGATCGAAACGCAAGCGCCCCCTGGTGGCTATTTGGCGCTTCGACGGAGTCTAGGACTACCCACAGAGCACCCCCACTAGAGTCCGCATATGAGGGCCCCCGCTGCTGCCAAGCATAGTAGTAAGTACTACTATAATAGCGCCACGCCTCAAAACATCGTTTCATTCGCCTATTGAACGTCGTCATGAGTTTGTGAGTGAAAATGAGGTAAAAAACTATCTAAATATGTCTTACTGTGCGGTAAAATTATGTGGAAAGTCCTGTAGAACATCGAATCTTCAAAAGGATGGTATTTCCTTTCATCGGTCAGTTGAATTTCCATATAAAAAAATTAAAATAATAAAATAAATTTTGCTGCATAATGTGTACCATTTCAGGTGAGCACGTTGATGTCTTTTTTACGAATCTCTTTCTTTCATGTGTTAATTCATATTTAGACATCCCGCTTTCTCCCCGGCACGTGTAAGTTAGTGCTTTCAGTCACCCGTTCGGGAATTGTCGATGTCGATGTTGTTAGCATATTCAAAGGAGATTGATCAAACCAGGCCCACCCTTTATAGAAGTATACTGTTATTAATTTAATATTCATATTTTTCTACCTCCTGTTAGATCGAAATATTATTCGGAATACATTTAATTTATATATCAATGTTCTTGGAGTTCAGTCAACTTCAGTAACGTCGCCTATGATTTCCCAACCAACGTTGGAGACAACATTTATGTCTAAGGTATGTTGCTTGAGCATAACTATAAACTTTGATAATTTTATGTCCTTCAAATTAAGATTAACATGTAACTATTACACTTTTACAGAACTTTATTGAAGATGAACAGTATTCTAAACATGCCGTAGTACCGCCAAGAACAAACCCAGCATCTTCTGAACATTTCACGCTGCCAGAACCACAAAAATTCCCCGAGATAATACAACCTGATACCAGTATTGATTTATTAAATTTGCCAACTCATTGGAATACTCCACGTAAAATGCGACTTAGGAAAAACAAAGCTTCGGTGCATTCATTTGTGCAATTGAATTTAATAAAAACAAGTGGTACTTACAGAAAAGTACGTTGATTCGAAGGAACATATTCAACTTTTTTATTTTGATTCATCAAATGTTAAGGTTAATTCAACTTTGCATTGACTAGCCTTGTGTTTAAGAGCAATAAACGCGTTAGAAAAATATGGGATTAATATTGTCTCAATAACAGGACAGCAAGGGTGGGCCTTAAAGGTATGGGCTCCTTTGGGATTTACCTGTTTTAAGCTTATTTATTTTTATGTCCCCACTGATTGGGCACAGACTTTCCCTCTCATCGAGGGAGCTCGCACCATGGTCCACCACGCGGGCCCAGTGCCGATTGGCGGATTACACATGCCTTAGATATTTTTTTTCTACGGCATGAAGGTTTCATCACGATGTTTTCCTTCACCGTTTCGAGAACATTCGGTAAATGTACGTATGTTTTTCGGTCGAAAAAAACCGAGTATAACTCATTAGAACATGGCTGCTCTGGCTGGGAATCGAACCGGGACCTCCGTATTGCAAGTCCAGTGACTCAACCACTGCGCCACCGAGCTCTCTCTATCTATAAGCTATCAAGTATCAGTATTATTTAATTTAATAAAACTAATTTATTTCTTTACAATTTGCGCTGTTTTATTTATTAATGTTTAGTATCACATAGTAGTAGACATTTGATGTCACATCAAATTCCGCAATATGACTCATCCTAACAATTTTCTAAATTCAAGTACAAAATCGCTTATCGACAGAAAATGTCGATAATCGATACATCCTATATTATTATCCCATCCTTGCGCTGCATTCGTTCTGCGCTTACGACGTGCGACGACCTTGAATTGGCCAATCAGGATGTGGCTTGTCCCGCCCCGCACCTCGTTCCTGTGGCGATTTCGTTTTCAAACAAAAATTTGTTAATGCGGACTCTAGTGGGGGTGCTCTGTGAGGACTACCACACGAGGCGATGCGAGTTCACTTCAGGTCCAGTCGCCACGTGTGGCACACGAAGCCTAGGAACTGTCATAACGTTTCGACAAGTGTGATTCGTAATATTGTTACTAAGATTATTGTTACTATTGTTTTAATATTCCTATTCATCTGTAACGATAGGTACTATTATAACTAAGTTACTTTTAAGTTCTAAATTATGTTTCAGATGAATAAATGTCTCTTTATTTATTTATTTAATATCGAAACTTTACGTAATCGCCGGAATATCCACGACTTATCATTTTTACATAAAACTATCAATGGCATAATACAATGCGAACCACTTCTCGAGCGAATCAAAATAGCTGTACCCTTCAATCTGCCCAGATCTCCTATTATAAAAACGTTTGCCCCACCACCTAGTAGAACAAACATTGGTCATCACTCCCCAATAACAAGAATATGTAGGAAATATAACGAAGTGAACTCGGAGTCGCCAGACCTGGATATTTTCTATCATAAACTCACTAAATTTAAAAGTGAGATTCGGAAGTCACAGAAACATTAGATCACACAGTTAATTTAATTTCATTTATCACTCTTTGTTAATTTACTATACTATCTTATATTACTCTATCTTATATTTATTTATCTATATATCTTATATCTATCTTAATGCATACCTATATTATGTTTGTAATCTCTGCATGCGTGCTGTTATGAATGTTGTGTCCTCCTATAAAAGACACATACATCAGAACCAGCCATCTGAATACTGTTTGTTATTAAATGTATAATGTATGTGTTGTTGGAGAACCTAAATAAATAAATAAATAAATAAATAAATAAATAAATAAGATAAGAAAAGTGATTGTGAACATCAACCATCGCCTAATTCCCACCCCACGCTTCTAGTATGTCGGATAGCCATCCCGGTCGGCCTCCTGTTCCGACATACATATATTTACTTGTATTGAAAATTCTATTGGAGAAACAAATGAGTGACAGAGACGCTAAAATTAGTCATGCTAGAGCGGTGTCTGCGATGTAAATATGGCTTACTCCACAGGGCGTTCCTTACTCCATGGACACGACCTTTCACGTGGAAATATAAACATTGGACCTACACAAAAATTGGTCCTTTATATTTCGTACTTTTGTGAACATTTGATATCTAATGAATAACTGTTACGGTTTAGACATAATTTTCATTTTAAAAGACATTATTTGCGATTTTTTTTCTATCGAGCGAAATTTCTCCAGTCGTGTATCGGTATTCATCAGTACCTAAATAGACACACCAAGATTCATATATATTTTTTTCAGACATTTAATTTCAGTAGTTAGTGTCGTAACCTTCATAGAAAAACTGTAAATCCGCTCATACGAAGCCTTAACGGAAGGCCCTCGATATAAGGGCAAACCTTGGTCTGATGGGAAACCTTAATATTGGGGTTATATGCTGATAAATGGTGACTATTATGAGACATCTTGATGTTAAAACGCAGCCGATGTATGTCGTAGACAGTCGACGACAGAGATAAGTATACAGGGGGCCTCAATAAGGATGAGATTTTCTCAAAACCTACTGGACCAAATTTAATAATTCTTTAACAGTACATAGTTTTAACTTTTATCTATCTAACAGTGAAACAAATTTTGCAATAGGTCAAGTAGTTTTTGAGAAAATCTCAACCTTAAAAACTCTCCTGTACACCTTTCTCTGTGTTCCACCGTACCTAAATAACTTAACGAGAAATTGCGTCTTAATAAACCAACACCGCTTGAAAGAAGAGTATCTAAACTTATTAAAAACGTAAAAGCTTCGAATTTTTAAAGAACCTCGCAATTTTCCCTCAATATGTCCTGAGGTGGCTTTTCCTTAGCGATATGATATGACCAAGCGTAAGTTTGCTCATAAAATTGCTTCGTATAGCCATCGGGAGACGCTTGGACCGAGCTAATGAAATGCAGTTCGGCTGGAGCCCTATTCTAGAACAGAATTTGTGGACTGAAATCTACGGAAATTATATATAATGAGGGGCTTTCAAAGTGACAGTTGTAAGAAAAAACAAGCTTTTTAAGTTGATAATAGATGGCGTTGCACCGAAGTGCGATATCTTCGTAAAAAAACAGCACCATGAAAAAAATTTCGATGTCAGCTGAACAATCTATTATTACTGGTTTATTTGTGTAATTTAAATAATACAGTACAACAGCAAGGTCGCAGGTTCAAGTCCTGCCCGCGGCAAGAATTTTTCCATCATGATACAGTACAAATTAATATCAGGTATGAAATAAGAAAAGCCCAAGTTACAAGCAATAACAACGCATTTAATGTTGACATCAGACCAGTCAGTGCCATCTACCGGGGCTAGCGGTACTTTCTTTCTTTTTTAAATGTAACCTTGAAAACCCCCTCATTATATAAATAAATATTGGTAAATGAAGTAGGTATAAAATAATATCAATATTTATAATTTTAATAAATTAATTATTTTTATGAATAGGTATAGTAAAAAATTATGAAAAGAAAATGAATCAGAATACCGAATGAAATTTTATATTTTATTTTCGTTTAAAATTCAGGCGGCATGTTTCCAAAAGATATGGACTCTTTACACCCGCTTCGTTACAAACAACATTTCGTAATCCTTTGCTTATGATTATGACTCTCATACAAGGTAGCTGTTGAATTTAGTGGTTAAATAAATTGTAGGTACCTACCTAAAGCAACATTGCTTAGGTATTTAATATAGAATAGGGCTTCTTTCTTTTAGTTTGTATTAAATTTTTATAGTAGAATATTACACGAAAAACTTGATGAGAAACTTTATATAAGGTACTTAGTCTACGCTACCAGTAAATACCTAGTAGATATTATAAGAAAAAATTAAAATGGAAAATATTAAAAGCCATTTGCTTGTAGAATGCGATCCATTGAGTACTGTACTGTATTGTTTAAAATACAAACAAACCAATAATAATAAATTATTTAGCTGACATTGAATTTTTTTTTATGGTGTTGTGTTTTTTTTAACGATGATATCGCACTTCGGTGCAACGCCATCTATTATCAACTTAAAAATCTTGTGGTTTTTTTCAACGGTCACTTTGAGAACCCCCTCATTAAGTATAATATTCATTATCAACAGTGGATATAGGCCTATAGACATATCACATGAGTATATAAGTAGTCCCTATTGTACTTGTATATCGATGGGATAGTCGCGACGCAGTAATTATCGAAAAGCCCAGCAATTAGGCATGGTGCCAGCTTTTTCACCATTGAATCAATACTTAGGGGTCTCATTTCTACATAATATATCTACCTAAGGGCAGCACCTAAGCTAGGTAAGGTAGATATTTAATTTGACCACGTAAGCCGGATTCTTATTACCATACGTTGTTATGTACTCTACACATACACGATACCTGTCACTAGTTCAATATCATTTTTATATATCGCAAGGGGTTCTCTTGAAAATGACGGGAAACGGCGGTTGCAAAATTATTTGAAAATATTTATTTTGATGTCTACGGTGGTTATTTTGTGTTTAATATCACGTTAAATTAATCAGAAAATGTTCGCGAATGACATTTGAGCAAGATCTGAAGTTTTAAGCTTTTATCAAGAGTCCCGCTACAAGCTCGGGAGTGAACGTGACTGTCGAGCTGCTTCGTCCAGAGTGACGACGCTACGGCGACTCCTCTGGACGAAGATAGAAGATGATGCACATCAGATCAATATTTTTTTAGATACTTACCTTAGTTGAATTTATTTTAAAGAAAAAAAAAATATTTTTCCCAAATTGTTTAATTTACTTATACGCTGTGCAGAATTAATGTATGTCACAAGCTTAACCATCCATTCAATTTTGTCGAATGAATTCAAGACCACCGTGTAAAAAAACAATATTATTCCACTTCCAATATAATCAAATCCAATTCACATAGGTACCTACATATTAAATGCCCAATGCGCTGACGAAGGTCTACATTACACTGACTGATTAATAAGCAGAATTAATGAAAAATTCATCAGGTTTGGTTGATTGTCGGTAGGCTCATTATTAATTCCATGTAGTTAGGAACAGTTTGCTTTGATTTGGGTCACACTGTGAAACAAAGGAAAAGTAGGAACATTTGGGGGAGGTATAGAAAACTTATATCTTTAATCTGTGGTAGGTACGTACAACAGCAGATCACACTGCTGGTAACACTTACAGTACAATTTTAAATCTTATATGACGCAGATATAATAAGAACGGTCCAAAGTCCTATAATAATATCCAATCTGTTCCGGTGTTCTATTTATTTATCCAAGACATTTATAAACAACATTCACAATTAAAACATAGAAAACTTATATCTTTAATCTGTGATTAAAACCACAGTCACAAATCCACCATGCTTCATCACCCCTCTTTTTTCTACCCATCTCCCTCGGAGAGGCAAAGGTTCGATGCCAATCAGCCTAACATTATTAGTGGCCAGCGTCAAATACAATATTAGGTATTTATTCAATTATATTATTAATATTATAAATGGAAATCATCACAGTCCAAAGTGTTATGATACGATATCTTATCGTAGGCTGATTGGCATCGAACCTTTGCCTCGTTGAACTCGTAAGGGATTTCTGCATGAAAGAGCGTGCTAAGGGATCCCTCGGCCTAGTATCTAAGCGGCTAGTGTGCGTTGTCTATAGTGAGGGCAAGGTAGACGGTACCCGAGCGCGCGGCAGGTCACCAATGCGATGGACGGGTTATGATTAGGGCAGCCGTGGCCGATCCCTTGCACGTCTGCACCAGGAGGGCAGCCGGCAGAAACGAGTGGCGTGGAGTCACTGCGACTGAACGACCACTCTGCCAAGAATGTAACGACTGAGAAGAAGAAGTGTGCACCAGTGTCAAAATCCTCTGCCATCCCATCTCTGTATGCGTTCGCGTTTTAACTAACCCAGCTTTTAAGCTTCGAATACTTACGTAAAACGTTGTAACTGTAGTGAAGCGTGGCGGATGGTGCTTCAAAAATCCTCGATCAAAAAGTTGGACGTGACGATGGACGGCCAAATTAGATTTGTTAGTGGAAGCCCCCGAAGCCAGCGCAAAACGTCACGTATATTGTCGGTTAGACGCGCGTTTGGCGCACGTATTTTTCAGCGAAATTTGTTGCGGAGCGAGCGTTTTATTAAAATACGGTAAAATGGATATATATTATATATTATTATTTTACTTCAGATTTTATCATTAAGTTACAAGTCGTAAAAAATCAACCATTTTATTCTCCATCCGTCATAACAGTGAAGCTTTTCTTTTTCTTTTTCAAACCTTCCTATTTTTAAAATTAGGCGGCCAATACAAGATGCGGCCGAAAGAGACCGCATCGTAACAAATTGTGCCGAAAATTGGCATGTGGCAGTTCGATTGTTGTCGATAGGCAAAGTGTTGAAGATGGGTGTGTTCTGACTTTATCTATACCGAAACCCAAATCTTGATTGAAGTGTCTTATTTTGGAAACAAAATCTACTATCGTATACGTAACAGCTTAAAATGTTTAAGCTGTTACGTATACGAACACTACCGCGTCGCACAGATGGCGGGCTCCAGGCAGACGTTGCCTAACCCATTCGGACAATTAGTGCTGAGTGTTAAATTCAGAATGTGGAAAGTGAGGACACTTGCTGTTGTGCATCAATCGCGATCGCGGACAGACGTGTAATTTTAAGATAGCTATTAGTCGATCGAGATCGTAGGAAACTCATTAAATATATTTATCTAGTACAACGACTTTTATATACTTTTACGACAGCCGAAACCCATATATATATATATACCTATCTAGCTTTTCTGTCCTTATTGCATAGTTATTTTTCACATTATTAGACCGGATCACTTTATTCTCACAATGATGGACAGGTTCAATCAGATCCTTCAGTTTTACATCACAACAGGTAACTAGACGATCATATTTGTTTACAAAACAAGACACTTGATTTTGGCTTCGATATTGAATTTCTTCTAAAATTGGCGCGATTCTGGAGTGGTCGCCAAAACTGTGAGAAGAGTGAGCGGGGCGCCTCGTTTAGCGACGATGAATTTTAGCGTGTGCACCCTGGAATCGACACAATTTGAATTTTGTGAAAAACAATTAGTTAGACTGACTCCATTGCTCAGTTGCTCCACAAAAAGTAAGGTTCTCAATTGATTTTTTAATTTAATGCATTCGCAGCTAAAATCCAGTAGCTACCCCTTATCCCCCCTACACTACTTATTCATCCCTGCGCATAAGGCACATTAGCACCGGAGTTACCTGAGTGGCGCTAATTGACATTTGGACGACTGTCGCAGTGTTACTGCGCCCTTATTCTGGTATTATGTAGAGTCAAGAACAGGAGGTTGCCGAATCAAATACAATCAGTGATTTTCAGCTCCCGTAAAAGTATTATGTTTTTGATTGTTCCTTCTACCGGAATATGTGGCATAGCTGTTTTAACAAAAGTTTACAACTGTTGTATCCACTGTCGTGTTATACAATATGTAGTGGTTGGGTATTGGCTACAACTCGTAGAAAAAGTGTACCTACATTAGAGTCATTTCTCAAAAAGTACTTGAAACAAATGAAAAACCTTTACCGTTTACCTACAAATAAAACTTACTTGGCTGTGTCCTTTTACTTCTTTACAACTACATAGTGCGTACTCTAAACTATCTGCCAGTTATTTTATTTAGTTTATTAATGGACTCGACAGTTCGTCATTTGCCAATGTAATGTTACAGAATATTTAAAAAAGTCTTCTCTTTCTCCAGAGGAGTCGCCGTAGCATCGTCACTCTGGACGAAGCAGGTCGACAGTCACGTTCACTCCCGAGCTCGTAGTGGGACTCTTGACAATTGAATGAAACTTCAGATCATGAACCATCCAACCACTTCACCATACTGTCATTCGCGAACATTTTCTGATTAATTTAACGTGATATTAAACACAAAATAACCACTGTTGACATTAAAAGGAGAATTATCAAACAATTTCGCAACCGTCGTTTAACCCCATTTTTAAGAGAACCTATCTGCTAGTTAAAGAATTTTTACAACCGGTCAAGTAGTTCCTGAGAAAATCTTGTATTCTGTCTTCGATGTACGACCTGCCCAGTAGGTCTTGTTATTGTTAACTGTGTTGTAAATTCCCTAATACATAACACGAATCAGAGTAAGGACGCTGTAGCACGGCACTAGCCGAATCGATCGTATTGCACTTCCACTCTATATTTGTCACAGGATCACTGCGCTTCAAATAGAGACAGAAGTCATGTTCCCATGGTAACAGCTGGGATTTCCAGATAGCAGTAAGGCTGGATTTGACCTGAATCCCATCTGAATTGTAATAAGTAATATTGAAGAGCCCGAGGCTCACTCGGGCTATAATGGTGGACCGTTCTAAACACGGTCCAATCATCAGCCCGTATCAGTCCACTGCTGGACGTAGGCCTCTCCCAAAGCTCCCTGACTATAGCTCGAAACTTCAGATCTTGCCCAAATCATCCAATAAATTCGCGAACATTTTCTGATTAATTTAACGAGATATTAAACACAAAACAACCATACTGTAGAAGTGTAGACAATAAAATTGTCAAATAATTTCGCAACCTTCATTTCCCGCCATTTTCACATAGCCTTCTATTTGCGAGTGGTTAGTGACAAAACCCATTGTCCGAGTTGTTCAGGCCTCTGCCATGGCCTGACGACTGCTGCCGAACGACAACAACTGGGACCAACTGAATAATGTGTTTTCCGAGGCACAGAGGGTATTGTAAAATGCTTGCATAACAATTTTTTATAAATACTTTATTTATTTATTTTATCAGTGGACTCGACAGTTCGACATTTGCCAATATCATGTTACAGAAAATTCAATATATTCAATAGTCTTCCATCCTCCTCCAGGGGCGTTGCAGTAGCGTCTTCACCCTGGGTAGCCGCGTCTTCTTGTCTTCATCCAGAGGAGACGCCGTAGCGTCATCACTCTGGACGAAGCAGCTCGACAGTCACGTTCACTCCCGAGCTTGTAGCGGGAACTCTTGATAAAAGCTTGAAACTTCAGATCTTGCATAAATAATCCAATAACTTCACCGTACTGTCATTCGCGAACATTTTCTGATTAATTTAACGTGATATTAAACACAAAATAGTCCCTGTAGACATTAAAAGGAAAATTATCAAATAATTTCGCAACCGTCGTTTCCCGGCATTTTCAAGAGAACCTTTTAAATACTTATAGATATAAAAGGTTTACCTTCGCTCTCCGAGATGTGATTCAAGAAACTCCGGTGGAAAAAATAGATATCTTTTTTATTTCAAGAATATCCTCGCAATATCAAAAATCGCTTACAAACACACAACCCTTTAAACCAGCATTACCCTCAAATCCCAGGATTATGATTTACTTACAAACCACCCAACTTGCGTTGAATCCTAACATGGCATGTTCACTAACATAGGTATAGGTCTGGTTATAGTGGTTGAGCAAGATGTACAGGTAGTGAAACATTTGGCAGAGGTTCGACCCTCTTAGAAGCTGAATGAAGGGTAGGACGGTAAGGTATGTAAATGGAAGAGTTGGTCTAAAGTTCAGACCTTTCGTGCTTTTTCATTGTTAAGACCCTAAACAATGAAAAAGCACGAAGAAGTACTTTTATTAGGACCAAAAAGAATTCTATAAAAAAAGTGTGACACCTATTTTACTAGCCTCAAAATCTAAGAATGTGTAAAACACCAATCCGCATTAGGCCCGCGTGCTGGACCCGTCGTCCCTCGATGTAAGGAGGGAGCCCTATGCTCCAACAAGAGGGAGGCCTTCCCTTATATCGAAGTGATGTG
The DNA here is from genome assembly GCA_963506565.1 of Tachystola acroxantha. NCBI lineage: Eukaryota > Metazoa > Arthropoda > Insecta > Lepidoptera > Oecophoridae > Tachystola > Tachystola acroxantha. Next base: position 11,886,378 of record OY735878.1, read on the forward strand.
ACGGACAATAGCAGATCAATGGTAACACTTGCAGGATGATTTTAAATCTTACGACGCAGATAATAAGAACGATCCAAAGTGTTACACTTGATCTGCTGTTAGCTGTACATTACAACCAGTGCCTCTGCCGTTCCGCCTTAACAGCCTTAAGTCTGGGTGTGCAGGGATTTTAAGTTTTTCTATGAAGGCTACGGCACTAACTACTAAAATGAAACGTCTGAAAAAAATATATAGGAATTTTGGAGTGACTATTTAGAGACTGATAAATACCGATACACGATTGGACAAACTTCGCTCGATAGAAAAAAATCGCAAACATACCCTTTCCAGGGTCTTTTAAAATGAAAGTTATTTCTAAACCGAAATAGTTAAAATATCAGATTTTTGTTGGCGTATTTTTATTTCCCTGCCACAATTCATCCAAAATTAATAAAAATACAAATATGGCGTCACTATGGCGTGCTCTTCATTCCGCCGCTGCTGGACATCTTCTGTCTCGCGCTTGAGTTTGACAGCTGGCAGCTCCTTAACACCGAACAGTTCCAAGATCGCTTTCTCTCATCCCTTGCGCCTTCCACAGAGCAGTGAATAAATCCCAGAGGCGATGCCGTCTCCGTTTCACGCACTTTATGGCCAGTTCCAATCTGTCATAAATGTAACTCGAAACCTAGCTATTTATGATTAGCTAGATTGTCCAGCGGGAATTGTTGCTATGAATATCAAAGAGACGATTGCTATTCTCAGTTTTATAGGGGTTGATACTTAGTCTTACGTGGAGTCACGAAAGTCTTTTAATCGGCATACCTACTGAAAAACTTTCTTTAGATGGATATTCTAACAATATAAAAGTGTACATGAGAGTTAGTAAGCTTGAGAATTTCTCAAAAACTACTCGACCTATCGAAAAAAATATTTCACTCTTAGATAGATAAAAGTTAGAACTATGTAAATGTAAAAGAAATTTGAGAAAATCTCAACCTAACAGGCCTCCTGTACACTTTTCTGTCTTCGTGTTTAGGTAACTTATGAGGGTACGTTGAATTCGTCTTGATCACGAGATTGAGATCACAATCGCCTTTGAGCATTTTGTAGTGTTAATTTAGTTAGGATTTTGAGAGTGGTTGACGAAACAATAAAATAATAATGTAAACACATTGTTAATCACTATTTAAATTAAACTAACCATCTACTTTTTAAGACGTATCAAATAATACATAATAATAAGTATCATAAGGTACTAGGAAATAAATACCATTTGAAAATTAATACCACAACACACCCAAGACTCGACTTTTCATAAAGAAAGGAACTGGAGAGGCGTATTATTCAGCCTGAAGGCATTAGAGACCGAGAATATTGCTTGGGGCAATTTACGAGTAGTGATGGGCAAGTTTTAGGATTGTGATGTGACCGAAGATAAGCAACAATCATTTGCACGCCAGAAATGGCAGAATATTATATGGAACTACTGTAAAAGACCTGTATGAATGTATACACCCGTATTCATGCAAATAAAATGTATGTTTGATTGATTGATAAAATAAAAACTAGAACTTGAATCCTAAATTGTAATGACCTATGATAATTTTTGCATTTTGAATTTTCTCAAACATCTCATCCGAAGAAACGCATTATGTTCCACACTATGAAAGAAAATCATCCAGGAGCCTTCTTATGTCTATAATTATGCGAACTACAACTTACCGAAATTGAATCGCGTTATAAATAAGTAAATAAAAAATAGTATTTATCGTAATAAAGATTAATCAATTTTATTAAAAAAGCTATTTACAAAACTAAAAACTATTTAAAAAATTCTGCCCTCTTGGGAGGGTGCCCATCACACTGGCGGCATTCCCGCGCTGTATGGCTAGGCTCAGCCTCTGCGCGAGAAAGCCGCCAGCACGAGGGTCACCCGTCGAAATAACCCGTAATAAAGATTGTGTGCATAGCTTTTTTAATAAAATTTAACAAATTGGAAGATATTATTTTTTAAAGATTGGCGGCGCTACTTGGCTCATGTCAGGCCTTTAAACATTCATTTATTGATATCTCGATATTTCGACAGCATTGCAGCCATCATGATCACGAGTAGACTGAAGTCGGTGAGTGTTGAACGTCGGAAGGGTGACACATAACGATCTACCCTCTTTCGTGTTCGCTTACTGCGTTGAGAAAAGCTGTTGATATTGGCAGGTACCCCTATTTTGCAAAAAGAACTAATTGTGTCCGCTCGTTTGTGCCTCGCCTTTGTGCCTCGTTTACATAAGTCTCTTATATTGTATTGATTAGTGACGTGCGCATGTATGAAGGAATTGAGGAATGTACAGAAAGCGTATTAGGTACTGAGGCCGATATTTGGTCTCGGTCTCACACTAGCCCATATGACACACCACAAGGCATTGCGGGGCGCCTTATCTCCAATATTAAAGATTTCATTAAATCATGCCCGCCGCAATAAAACAGTTTGATACCGCATTTATGCCGCGCGGACTCGGGTGACCAACTTAATGACGTGTACATTTTGACCCTTATTGTATGGTACAAATTGTAAAAATATAGCGCATTTAGAAACTAGCAGGAACCAATAGCACAGCCAATGACCGGTAAGTAAGTGTAGGTCACTAATAGGACAATTGACCCATAAAAAAATGGTCTTAAATCATTGATCTCCTATAAACAACTAGATACACAAAGGTCCTACTAAAACAATTTAAAAAACGTCCAAATAAGGGTCCATTGTTAACGTCCAAATAATGCCCAATAAAGCAAATGATTCATCCGTTTGGACCTTCTTTGCGCTCTGACATTTTTAGAAGGCAGACTGTGTATCTAGTTGTTTATAGGAGATCAATGCATAGCACACCACCTTCACCACCCAATAAATGTGGGACAATAATAAACACACGTCTGTCAAAAAATGCATCAACACTTGTGACAGGTTTCCGCTACCGCTCTCGCTTATGCCTTATTCCGCGCCCTCAGATAAGTTACAACTTGGGATAAACCAGTAAAATCTGCCATTTCAAATGTAAATTTCACGCATCAGATGTCTCTAAGACCTTGTAATAAGGTTTATGGTCATTTGAATATGACTTCTGCTGTGGCTTAGATAGGCCGGGCGATACGGTCAGCCCTTAATAACGTCATATTTGATATACGAGCGAAGTAACTATGTCACGTTATATCAGTAGATAAGTACATAGTGCTTAATAATAAGTACAGTCTAAGGCATAGAAAAGTGTGTAGGAGAGTTTTTAAGGTTGAGATTTTCTCAAAAACTACTAGACCGAATTGAATCGGTTGAATCTCCACTTATCAGGTACATTGAACATGTCCATAAAAATATATAATCATTTTCCAAATGAAATAAAAAATGCAACAAATGAAAAAACATTCACACGACTGCTAAAACAACACCTACATGCTAAATGCTATTACAAAGTAGATGAATTTCTAAATGAGAAAATATAATAAACAATCGCTACCTACTACTTCTTAGTTATTACAATTTACTTTATATTTGAACCAAAAATGTCGTCTCTCTCTTGTATTGCTGTGCCTAAACAAGGTCCATAAATAACATTGTAACATTTTAATGTTAAGTATGTGAACATCTGTATTATAACTTATGGAATGCAATAAATATATTGAGTATTGAGTATTAATAATTCCTTTACAGTTACATAGTTTTAACTTTTATCTATCGAACAGTGAAAGAATTTTTGCAATAGGTCGAGTAGTTTTCGAGAAAATCTCAACCTTTAAAACTCTCCTGTACACCTTTCTCTGTGCCACCGTACAATAAACAGTGGATAGTCCATAGACAAACATTCAATTCAAATACACTTTATTGATAAAAAAAAAAATTATAGAAACATCTTGCTGGTATAAAGGGATAAATTATAAAACACTAGCTCCTGCCCGCAACTTCGTCTGTCTATGTGTTATTCTGATGTATGAGCAAAGTTTCATTAAAATCCATTCAGTAGTTTTTGCGTGAAAGAGCAACAAACATCCATCCACCCCATTCATCTCCTATAAACAACCATAAGCATCCGTCATACAGTTTTTTAAACTAGTACGGTTGCTATCGTTTCACACTCTTGTAAATTGTTTCCAAACAACGCTGTTAGCTATAAGTTTTAAATCAAGAAACTCTGTTCTTAAATTCTTAAGTCAATTAAAACCTTATTATAAAAAAAACCTTATTATAAATACACAGTCTGCGTTCTAAAATGTCCGAGTGCAAAGAAGGTCCAAACGGATGAATGGACCCTCATTTGCTTTATTGGACATTATTTGAACGTTAACCCTTATTAGGCCGTTTTTTAAATTGTTTTAGTAAGACCTTTGAGTATCTAGTTGTTTATAGGAGATCAATGATCCACCCATACAAAATTTCGCGTTTATAATATTAGTAGACAGAATTATAATTATGCGCTACCATGTCATTTATTTATTTATTCTTAGGAATATTTGCAGCTATTTCATACTAATATAGATAACGACTATGAGTAACTGTAAGCTTATAATTGTTAAGACTGATAAAATGTACCTACCCATACTATTATGTTACCAACAGGTAACCTCACCACAAACATGTGGTGAGGAAATAATAAATGATTATTATTATTATTACAAATCTCCACATATGAGTCATCGTCGTAATAAGGCCACCTATAAGGCCGTGCAGGCTATTCAGTGCAGAACCAAGGAAAACCTACATCGCGCTATTGAAATTTTCCCCGCTGGAAGTATAAATACGATTTACTCCCATTCCACATTGGGTGGTCCGTCTCTGCGCAATGCCTGGCTTATGGCGGCTGGGCCGGTCCAAATCAGTCGCCCAATCAGATGAGGTTATTGACCTTCCTTTGAATCATTATAGGGCGAACGATTACATTTACTAGGTAAATGTAATCTGGCAGTACTTGTGCAGAGGATTTGACTACCCATTTTGCAAAGTTTTATGTTATAGGACATATATATGGACATAATATTCCATCGAAATCTTTTGCATTCTTAATGCGCAAAGTTGATCAGGAGGCAGATATTCCTCTCTTGATCCTTTTTTCCACATCACATACCGCCATGATGGCTTATAGCCTAAGACCTGTCCGGATATTTCAGCTATCTCCTAGTGAAACTCCCATCAAAATCCCTTCAGTAGTTATGGCGTGATACTTGCACAAAGTCACAGACAAACAGACAAAAATTCTAAAAATTAGTGTTTTGGCATCAGTGGAGGTAGTTTTTTATTGTTTTCATGAAACGCACGAAACGCGATTAGGTTGTTTACTCAAAAACACCGACGCACGAACCGCGACTATACCCATTTGTACAGACACAACTTTTTTACAGTCTTATTATATGTATAGATATATATATATGGACATATTCCATCGAAATCTTTTGCATTCTTAATGCGCAAAGTTGAATCTCCTAACTGCGAAGATTGTGGGACCAAGGAAGACTTGCAACATATTTTGATGGAAGGTGCCCGGTAGGTACGCGACTAATAGTTTAGGTTTATGTAAATTAGATGTAGGTATATTTCACAGCATTTTAGCTGAGCCAACTTCAGGCGAAGCTAAAAAGTTGTTCTCGTTTTTTTTAAATTTAAATAGATAAGTTAGTTAGAATAGTTACGATGGGATTGACATTGTCACCATGTGTACAAATATCCCTAAATAAATATAGAATAATAATTAAATTATAGTTTTCAATTGCAAAGTAACATAATATTTAATAAAATAATACTATATTCTTAATTTATAGAATTTTAGGTCAAAATCAAATTACTTAGTCTTATTGTAATTAGGGTAGATCGTAATGTGAATAAAATGTCATACTTTATTTAATAATAATAAAAAAGCAAACGAGTAGTAGATGCCACTGGTGACCCAAGAGCTGGCAGCTACCTCGCGCAACGGATTAGCATCGCGATCCAGCGAGGTAACGCTGCCAGTGTCTTGAGTACTCTTCCTGTAACTAAAATTTTTAAAAATAGTTTAGATAGGTTTTTTAAATATTGAATGGTTCTTTTTTATTTTATATTGTACCTTTTTGAAATTAACTAACTATAATAAATATATTATAAAATGTCGTGGACCTCTTGGGAATCAATTTATGAACTTAATTTTTTTGAGAACTATTGTTCTCTACTAGATGGGAACGAGCCGCCAAAATATGTTCATAATCATAATAAAATCATTCAAACGAATAAATATCTAAGTCACGTCAAAGATACTTTCTCAACTAATTAATACGGGCCATAATCCTCATTCTTGCGTCCCGCGGGGGCCCTTAGTTCAAGACGAGGGCCCGAGGCCCTACCCGTGTAATAATTATCAGTGGGCCTTGGGGGCCCTGCCGTGGGCAGCGTGCCGAGCCTTTTCTATTTGCATTTGCAACTGTTGGACCCTTTAGAGTTTTGGGATTTAATTTTGGGAAAAAGGTTCGGCCTACTAATATGTACACACGAAAATAAGTCTACAGTCCTCAATAAGGTTGTTGATCTCAAGAATTCATCATCAGTCTATTTATATTGCCCCACTGCTCGGGCACAGACCTTCCCTTACATCGTGGGAGCTCGGGCCATGATCCACCACGCGTTTACAATGCAGATTGGCGGATTTCACATGCCTTAGATTTTTCTTCTACGGCGTGCAGGTTTCATCACGATGTTTTCCTTCACCGTTTTGAGAGCACTCGGTAAATGTACGTAAGTTTTTCCGTCGAAATAAATAAATAAATAAAATTGGTACAGGCTGCCCTGGCTGGGAAACGAACCTGGGACCTCCATATCGCAAGTCCATTGACCCAACCACTGAGCTCTAAAGAATTACTGGACCGGATTTCATTATTTATACAGTTAGGTACATAGCTTTAACTTTTATCCATCTACACTTGCAGTACAATTTCATAAGGTATGGAATATTTTGTAAACTCTACAAATCTTCTCACGAATCCCCCCCGCCAAATAGTTTAAAGCCGGAACAATTACGGCAATGAAAACGATCTCAATATAAATTCTATTTAACCCCACAAAATGGAATAGATTTTCTGATTAAGTCCTTACAAAAGGCTGGCACTATTAAAATATCGGCGGTCGTTCGCAACCTCAGACTCTCAATGCAAGGTATTTCCAATTACTCCTGAATCCTTCCATTTTCCCCTTTCGAGGAATTTTATTAATTCTATCTCACTTTGCATGGGCCCGTACCTGTATGTTGGAAAGAGACAAATGATGGAGATTTTGAGCTATCATGTTGGGTTAATTTTCATTCGCCCGAAGCGGTGTCTCCTTTCGTACTTACTATTTAGAGATCGTAAGACTCTATATTTGCGGATGCGGATCCGCAAAAATGTTATTTTAACAAAATTACATCTTTTACGTTTCAAATTTACAAATATTTCTTGATCAAATTTCTTACTGATTTACCATATAAATACGGTGGTACTTGTACTATTATATATTCTGTGACGGTGGTGATAATGTTGTGTTTTACTAGGTATTTCTACCAGAGGGCCTAACCAAATGGCTATTACTATTATTACCGCTAGTAGAATATAATTAAAAATGCTTGGATTGACATTAAATTTGCTAACAAAAAAATGCCTTTTATTATGAAAATGAATGAAAATGAAAAAAAAAATTCTGATTTATGAGTTTAAATATGTAGGTACCTAATTACATTGTTTAATGTACCCAAACCACCTCTAACATTTGTTAAATTTTTGATAACATTGGGTACATTAAACAATGTAATTAGGTACATATTTAAATTCATAAATCAGAAATTATTAAATAAAATTCAAATTGTTATAATTAATATAAATGTCGATAAAAATAAAATGTAGTCATATTAGCATGTAATGTTAATCTCATACATTTTTCTTTTTATTCTACCGTTAACAAAAGTAAAAGCCACTTGGCTAAGCCTTATGCACAATAAGGTTTAGAAATAATCCAATAAAAACAAAATTGACTGACGAAGGTTTACCGGATATTTTAGTTTTAAGTTTGACATTGTAATTGAAAATACAAACATAATAAATAAAATATATATTTTATCGTAAATAAAAACAATCAGATAAAAACGTAAGAGACGAGAGACAAAAAATAGTGGAAAAATGCGGGTATTCCACTTGTCCCACCTCGCCATCCCACCTGGGTGGTAAGAGTGGAAAAAATCCACTCTTTCCACCCAGGTGTGACTTATCAGAGAGGAGCATTTCAATTCCACTCTTCCCACCCCGTTAGCGAATTAATAGAATTAAACAATTTATCGAATTAAAATATTATTATTACTTTAGAACATGATGAAAAAATTCTTGCCGTGGGCAGTACTTGAACCTGCGACCTTGTCATTCCGTGACACGCTCTTACCAACTGAGCCACCACAGGCCACGCCGAGCCCATCGAAAATCTTCATGGCTTTATACATACTTAAAGGGTATGTTACGCAATTCTATCTATCGGACAATATTCACCGAGCATGGATAATGCGTAATTCAAATTCTGATTATTATTACTGTTATATAAACAATTGACACTTTTTTATTGCTCTTCTAACAACTTTCAACTGCAGTAGTAATATCATCAATGTGGATTGAGGGGTTTTTCAAGAAAGCCGTAACAGATGTTTGATCCGATGCGGAATCTCTACATATTGATACGGATGGGAGCGGATCTCTGGGACACCTCTAGTCTTAACCGTATGACGGTCCGTATCTAAATTGAAAAGGTGAACAGAACTATTTATGCTTGCAGTAATAATAGAGTCTGTGAAGGATCAGACCTGCATAGAAAATTAAATTATATTAGCGAATGTAATATTTGTTTAGGTATTAACGCAATGAAATGAATTTTGAGAAAATTCCTTACAAAGAGAGATTAAAGGCAAATTCACTGTTATAAGTACTTACTTCTTTTAAAACTCTGTATTAATAACTGAACAACTCTTGTTTGTTTGTTTGTTTGTATATACACTTTAAATAACACTGGACAAATTACAGACAGAGACTAAACTTGTTCTACGATTTTTCGGTTTTGCGAATTAAATTTTTGTCTATTCTTACATTTGGTAGGCGCTCAGCTAATCGGTATGAGAGAGTAATTTATTTTTATTTTTTACTTGAAAAATCGGCTTCGGCTTACCCTTTCCGTTAAACACTGTAAACAATAAAATCCAAAAAAAAAAACTACCGTGTCGTCGTTCTCGCCATTTTCAAAAGCCTCTACGTAGAGGTATATGATAATCTCAGTACATTATAATCTCAGGCACTTAATCATAGCCACATCAGGTCATTAACAGCTGATCTCCGTGTCGCATGAATAATTCCCCAAATTACCGTCCGGGGCACTCCGGGGCTGACGAGGGGTCTGGGTCTGCCGTTTGGGGCTCGGGGCACGAGGGTGTATGGCCCCGATAATATTGCGTGATATATCTGTTTACGTTATTAGTCTTATGGCTCAGATTTGGAGGGTTGAAAGACTATAGTGGAGCCGCCGAGAAAAGCCCGATATGACGTTTGGGGCTGGTGCGGCCGACATAACTTTGAAACGGTGCACAAGTTACGGATAAATAATTATTGTCCTGAATTCTCATTTACGTAATCCATTTTGTACAAAAATAAAAAATTTAAGAATTTCGTAATAATTTCACAACAGAGTAAATTCACATTCTTTCTTATGAAAAAAATTAATTTAGTTTTCCATGAAGCACAGTTACAATGTTATGTCGTCCGAATTAAATCGTAGAGAAGAGATTTAAAATACTAAGTGACGATATTTGGTATCAGTTACTAATATCGCTATTATATCATCACAGGAAAATTCATTTTCGTTATTTTCGTTCATCCTTAATTTCAGAATGAAACTGGTGTGATGGATATCTTTGTATCAAATTAAAAACAAAACAGTTAAAAATAAATCTTTAGTAAGGAAAGCCGCCGACGAAAGCTAGTCAATTACTAACACGATACCTATGGGTACATCACTATTAACGTCATATTGTCATGTGTCATATCGGGCCTATTAAAACGGCCGTACTATAATGTTGTTACTCATAAAGCTAGTTAAACCTCACTTCTCTTAAATCGTGTTGCTATCCCTTTCACACTTCGATAGAAAGGGACAGGGGGCCTAAACGGTGGCGTAACTTTAAATCACGTTTATGAATACGCGCTATTATGTATGTTCCATTTCTCTTACACAATAGGGTCTCCGCCCCTGTTGTCACTCCCGACTTCTATTGAAAATTTTATTTTATTTTATTTATTTTATAAGGAGCACCAACGCAAAAATCACAAACATTACTCTATTTGCAGCCAGGTGTTCAGTTCTGTGTGACCCTCACACTAACAGGTGCCCACACCATTCACACAATGGTACACAACACAACTAACTGCAATTAATACATAATAATTACACATATTACAACATAGATATATCTAATAATAAAATAATATACTACTACTACTATAATATATATAAAATGAAAATCTGAGTATACTGGAATAAAAATAATAAAAATAATAAAATTCTAATAATAGAAATCAAATGAGTTACAAAGACTTTTAAAATTTGTCATGAAGTAAGAAGAGCGTCCAAGATGTAAATATAACTTACTCCATAGACCGTTCCGCTTCATGGCTCCCACTGTCATCATCAGTCTATTTTTATGTCCCCACTGTTCAGACACAGACCTTCCCTTACATCAAGGGAGCTCGGTCCATGATCCACCACGAGGCCCCAGAGCGAATTGGCGGATTACACAGCCTTAGAATTTTTTCATCACTTGCAGATTTCATCACGATGTTTTGAGAGCATTCGGTAAATGTACCTACATAACTTTTGCCTTGGAAAAAAACGAGTATAACTCATTTTCACCTACATTGCTGACTTGGGCGAGAATCGAACCTGGGCCCTCCGTATCGAAAGTCGTGACCCAACCACTGCGGCACCGAGCTCTCCGCTGTACTTAGTAGAAATAAGCAAGACTTGAAGTCACTTAACAATAAGTTTCTGCCCGAATTACAGGAATGCTAAAGACGTCTCGTGCCCTCCACGTGAAGGGTTGCGAGGGCCCTCCACTCGCGAAATCATGTTAGAGAGCACTCCAAACTAATAGATCACATGTTACTTTCATTTCGACTCAACACTGCCAAGGGTTCTACATGTCTACAACAGTAGTCTCAGCTGTTGTGGTAATTTAGATGAAATAAACCTATTTGGTATTTTTTATACTTGAAATGAAATGAAATTTATTAATTGTACGTTGGATACTTACATTCTAGATACAAATTCCCCACACTAGGATACCCTGTGTCGTGGGAGACTAGTTTCTTCCCTAGGTACATAGTGAAAAATACGCAAATATCACAAGTACAATCGATTACACAGAAAGAATTGTAAACATAATTAAGTAGGTACACTAATAAAACTTAGCCAAGAACCTAGTTTAACGATACGTAAACAATGTTTGGACACTTTCTCTCTTCGTTAAAAACGTTACGTTAGAAAGAGACCGGCTTAAACTTCAGATCAGTGATCTGCGTCTTAAAACGTGGATAACTTTTATTCAGAGTTGGTATGCACTTAGATGTTTATCTCAAACACAGAATTTTATATTTTAGCACATTTTAAATAAATTAAATAAGTAGTGAAACAGACCCTTGACCAGATACTTACCTTCATAGAGCCAACTAGGGCCGCCAATCTTAAAAAAATAATACATTCCAATATAATCCATTTTATTAAAAAAGCTATTTACGAAATGTTTATTACGATGAATACTATTTTTTAAATGCTTATTTATAACGTGATTCAATGTCGGTAAGTTGCCAACCAACCAATACCAACGTCAAGTGCATGAAAACAAACAATAAACTGGCCAGAGGTCATTCGCATTATCATTTAAGGCTACTGAGGGAGTCCTTGCGGAGGTAGAGCTGACCAATGAAACTTAATGTTACAGCTAGAGAACCTTTTCAATTAAGTAAGTCTTAGTTTTAATCCAAGCTCGAAATGCCGTCTTGTTTAGAACAGCGCCAAGTTTCATTGACTTGATAACAAAAATGTTGTTTAGATAATTCAAATTGTGACAAATAGTGAACTGGACGAATTGCGATTGTGTCCAATGGCGTCTAATAATCCTATTCTTAATATCATCATCAGTCTATTTATATTGCCCCACTGCTCGGGCACAGACCTTCCCTTACATCGAGGGATCTGGGGCCATGATCCACCACTCGGGCCCAGTGCAGATTGGCGGATTTCACATGCCTTAGAATTTTTCTTCTTCTACGGCATGCAGGTTTCATCACGATGTTTTCCTTCACCGTTTTGAGAGCAGAGTTATAATTATACGTAAGTTTTTCCCGCCGAAAAAAACTGAGGATAACTGATCATTGTTACATGGCTGCCCTGGCTGGGAATCGAACCTGGGACCTCCGTATCGCAAGTCCATTGACCCAACCACTGAGCCACCGAGCTCCCGAGTATTTTTAATATCAGTTACATAATTTTCATACACTACAACTTATTGTAGACATAGCAGTATTCATAGCAAAGAAAGAAAGAAAATACATTTATTCAGGCACATACACAAATATTACAAACTCCTTAACTAATCTGACATTGATGTGCAGCGCCGGAAGGGGTCAGCTGCCTCAGCATAATGCCACAGCCACGCGGTACATGGCTGCGGCGCTGATTATCAGGCAGAACCCATAGGTCCACTAGGGACCCCCAGGACAATACGGTCCTTTTCAGGGCTATATAAGGCCCACTTAAGGTTCGACTTCTGCTGTGAATAGTGACCACTAGTTTATACAACTTATTTTATATTTGAAAAGGACCATATTGTATCCAGGATTCCTAAAAATTGCGGCATTACCTAAGGGCTGACGTACACCGTCACGGTAGCCGTAGCGTTGTACGCTAGCCCTAAGATTCAACTTCTGCTGTGAATTATTGCTTCACTTCTGCTTTACAGCGAAACCTACAGGCAGTATTAGAACAGACCATTTTTAAATGTTTATTTAGCCTGCAGTGTCCAAGGCTCGTGTGAGTATCCTCATTATGATCCTTGCAGCATTACGTCCCCAAAGATCAGCAACATATGCCACCTGTCAAGTTTGAGCTTTCATAAAGTGAATCCCATGAGAATCATAAAAAATCCTATTGGAAACTCTGGTTAGCCCGCAAGGGATAGTTACTGGGAGTCCATACACATGTACCTACTCGTACATGTGTTCTATCGTATATACCTATGTGCTCTTCCATACGAGCTTTATTTAACAAGGAAAATTCCATAAAAATACAAATTACTCGCCTTCGCATGGTGCCGACATTCACAATATTTGCTCCGCATGAACCTGATGAAATTGATGAACTTCATGCCAGAGCCGCTTCAAGGGAGGTCCAGTCCAGTCTTTCTGTCCGTCACGTAAGATGACTCGCAGGGGGCCATCAAGCGTTGAGGAGTCATCAAGGGGTCATTAAGGCCATCTAAGCGTAGCCTCCTTGCATAGCGAGTGACGTAAGTAAATGTAAATTCAAAATTTTATTAATAGTTTAGTTTAGGATTTTTAAATATTGAATGTCTCTTTTTTATTTTATATTGTTCCCTTTTTGAAATAAAACAGAATAATGTAAATTCTAAAAAAAAAATACGTGTATAAATATACACAATTTACGGGGTTATTTATTGATTTAGTTAAACGAGTTTGACGACGAGAAAGAATAATTCGAGTGCATCCGACGAATTATAAGTGACAAAAGATATATCGGAATAAATATCAAGACTGGCCACAGTTTTCCCTTCGGACGGGCCTGACCGGTCCTAAACAAACATGAACAAACCCCGTAGAGATGCGAGGAAAAAACTCCAAACATCCCTGCTTCTACCGCGGTGTAAGCTCTCGTAATTGTAAATTGTAACAACTTTCACGTGCAATTGTTTGTGAAAATTGTTAGAAGTGCATTTGTCCCGCCTTTGTCCTCGATGTCACCAAGTAAGGCTGGGATTCTTTAGGCAAATAGTTAGCGGGCTCATGTATACCGAAGCCCAAATCAAGAGTCTTATTTTGTAAACAAATATGATCTAATAACCTGTTGTGATGTAACACTGAAGGAACTGATTGATTGAACCTGTCCATCATTGTGAAAATAAAGTGATCCGGTCTAATAATGTGAAAATAACCTATGCAATAATCACAAAAAAAACTTCAAATGATACTTAGTAGTTCTTGTTTACAAAATTAGACACTTGATTTGGGCTTAGGTACAGCTGGTAGGTATACTATAATACGCGTACAGTAAGCATTGTATGAACTCTGCATCTAAAATAGGCAAACTCGCCTATAGGTAAGGGTCCAGAGCCTAACTTAAGAGTCATCATGCGGCCGATGATGAGTACGGGCCTGGTCTAAAAAATCTAATCTTAAAGACATCGAGATCGTAAAACACAACAATTGTTACAATAACTAGCCCAAGACGTGGTCGTGCCGTGGTCGAGGCACCCATGTATTGCGTTTGAACAAAAGTTTACCTGACCCAGAGTAAGCGCAGGAAATAAAGCGCTTTCTCTTTATTTTTATTTACTCGGGCGATGTGTTCTTTTGCTTTGAAGTGAAATGTATTAATTTACGGGAGATCAAAGGATTTTTACGAGTCTGTTGATCTACTTCAGGCTAAAACAAATAAAAGTATACTGACAGGGACAGTGGCGGATTTACACATTAGCCGCCAGTAGGCTATTCAAAACCGCCCCTATCGACGTCTACATGTCGATAACCTAGCTCACAATCAAATTAATTACATTTTTTGTCAATAAAATTGTAACTTTATGATTTGTGCACTATCTATCGTCCTAATTTTTTCCGTAATTAGTGACTGTGAACTAGGGGATCGATGTGTCAGTTCCTTCCTAGATTATATTATTTGTACAACCCAACGACCAACGATTTAGTTAAGATTGCACAAGAAATAGTTTTTGGGTATATTTCTGAGCTAGTAACAATCATGCCTTAAAACTTCTTACACAATAAAATTTCGGTAAACATAATTAAATATTTTTATTGAGTTTGTAGAAAAATTTGAAGTAGTTTCCGTAGTCATAACGTAATTTCTGTAATATTTTAAAAAATTGGACCCAAATTTGCCGCCCCTAAAATTTGCCGCCCTAGGCTCCAGCCTACTTAGCCTGCTGGTAAATCCGCCACTGCAGGGGCTAATTAAGGTTGAGATTTTCTCAAAAACTACTTCACTATACGTAAAAAAAATCTTTCGCTAATAGACTAAAGTGCATGAACCAGGCAACCGCCGATGGAGTTAGCCATATTTACATCGCAGATTCCGCTCTTGCCTAGGACAATTTGACGCGTCACTTATTTCGGCGAAATGATTTCCTTCGTGCGCTAAATTGTAATTTTAAAAGAATTTTAAGAATCGATTCCTTAGTTATTGACAAAATCTTAACCTAATGAGGTACTTGGATACTTTTCTCTCACATTTGATGACCCAATCTAGGATTCTAGGAATCCAGAAGCAGAGGGAAACGATCACAAATTACATCTAGACTCGCAAAAACTGGTAATCGTTCCCTGTTGAAAATCGAACCCAGAACCGTTGGCACAGAAGGCAAGCAGACTAGGCTAGGAAGTTGTCAATACAATATTATCACACAACATTGAGAAAAGTTGATAATTAAAATTAATTGTAAATTATGAACAAAACTCTTTTTCTTCTTGTAGTTTAGTGACAAAAACATGTAAGTGGCCGAGACCCAAAAAATTGTCATTCATGAACGGATTCTGCGATGTAAATATGGCTAACTTCATCGGCGGTTCATTGCTTCATGACTGCTTGCGTCAATTTAACTTTATTTATTATTCGCCTTACCGGAATAAAATCGTTTTCTCTCCCAAAAGCTGGCGAATCGCTATTGATAACACATCGGGTCGGTTGTTCAACTCTCCAAATGGTTGATAAACACTTTTCGTTTAATAACACACAAGGTCAAAGTTACAAATGATAGTGATGATATGGGTATGTTCTTCCGACAACTCTAAACGTAAATATGCGATGTTTTAAGTGCAATAGCCGTCAAGGCGTATACAGATAGTCGACTATTCATAAGGTGAACGACTGATCGTAGAGTTCTTAGTTTATATCAGATATTTGATTACAAATATCACTAAAGGGGGCTAAGCATAAGCACGGTCGATTTTATAGGTACAGACGTCACAGCATGATCAACGTAGTTTATCGTTCTTATTCCTATAGCACGAATGACCAATTTGTGGTCGTTTCTATGTGTAAGTATCTGGACCACGAGAAATTCTAGTTTAGGCAATGAGGTGAGCTTCGTATGCGCGTATTTTCAGTTTTTCTATGAAGGCTACGGCATTAACTACTAAAATTAAACGTCAGAAAGAAATATATAGCAATATTGGGGTGTATTTAGAGACACAAGCTTCGCTCAATAGAAAAAAATCGCAAACATACCCCTTCCATGTCTTTTAAAATGAAAATTATATGTAAACCGAAATAGTTATTTATACAAAATATATATCAAAATGTAGGGTACTATAAACACGAGAGCTTGTTTTAAAAAATCTGATTTTTGTTGGCGTAATTTTATTTCCCTGCCAAAATTCATCTAAAATTCATAAAAATACGAATATCGAGGCACTGCGCTGTGCTCTTACCTCGGCCGCTGCGGTGCATCTTGCGTCTCACTCTTACTTTTGACAACTATATAGCCTTAAGTAATTTATCGGTAAATGACGTATGTCACCAAAAACAATCGCACGAGTCTAAATATTGCGCTCTGTGATATTTAGACGGCAAAAGGTTACGGAAACAATAAAGAAAGAGCTATAATGAAGAGGTACAGGGTGAGCACAAAAGCTACTTTGTCGCGAACGTGACCTCCGCGCAGGGTTGCCAGTTTTCTCCCAATTTTATGGAAAAAAGACATTGCCACATTTCAATGGAGCTTTGCCCCACCTACAAAACTACGTGACCATTTAAGCTTATTTTTTGTTTGTTTATCATTTTGTTGGGGACTTATTACAGGTTTCATATTGCATAATCATAATCAGTATCATTTTCTACTACTCTCGCAATTCCTATAGAAGAATAACAAAATCAATGAATAAATCGCATGGATTTCTTACTATTTTCTGAATTCTTAATTAAGCTGTTTTTTCGAATCGCAACTTGTACAAAACTTTATTTTAAACTAATAATTTTAATGAAAAACGGAGATATTTTTACATTTATTCGTTATCTTGTACAACTTGCGGTTGATGGTGGGGCAGAATCTGGCATTGTCATTTGGCTGTTGGGGAAATTTTGGGGAGAAGTGGGAAAAACACTCTTGGCCGGTTTGTTCTACGAAAAAATCATTCACATTTTGATGCTTTGCCGAAACATTCTTTGCCGACGGTTGATTTAACGAAAAGGTACAAAAAGTACCTAAATGCTTTCAAATTCTAGCATTTTCTGAGTTTTAAAATTACCCAGTAATTTTATTCAAATTCATGCTCATTAGTGCATATGGGGCAGACTAAGAATGATTCACAGATATACTTGTTGTACTTTTGACTATATCTTTTAGGTACAATGTATGGTATAGTAATGCTGCCTAAATAAGGAGGGTTTTAAATATGTATGTAGGTGTATGTATGCATCAAATCTGAAATCACGGTGTCACTTTTGGAATAAAGAATTCCAAGAATGTTACGGGTCTTGGGTTCAAATACTTACACATATTACAGGGAGTTTTTAAAATAAAATGGTGGCTAAATCCACCATATTTTAAAAACTCCCTAAAAAACGGCGACACGAGAAAGTGGCAACACTGTGCTGCTGCCACCTAATTAATATAAACTCTGGATGCCTTGCGGACGCGTCCCCTCTCACATAACGTGATAAAGCACCGGCACATGAGCGGGACAAATAACTACACGCTGTATATATTTTGGAGAAATTCCGTTTGCGTCATTTAATAGATAGATAAGATAGGTTCTCTTGAAAAAGGCGGGAAGCGACGGTTGCAAAAATTTTATTTTAATGTCTACATTGGTTATTTTGTGTTTAATATCACGTTAAATTAAGAAAATGTTCGCGTATGACAATATGGTGAATTTATTGGATAATTTGAGCAAGATCTGGGGTTTCAAGCTTTTATCAAGAGTTCCCGCTACAAGCTCGGGAGTGACCGTGACTGTCGAGCTGCTTCGTTCAGAGTGACGACGCTACGGCGGCTCCTCTGGATGAAAACAAGAAGACGCGGCTACCCAGGGTGAAGACGCTACTGCGACTCCTCTGGAGGAAGATAGAAGGCTATGATATATTGAATTTTCTGTAACATGTCACTGGCAAATGACGAACTGTCGAGTCCATTAATAAAATAAATAAATAATAAATGATTACACACAATGTACCTAATTACCAAATCAAAACATGAAGTAGGTATCTACTTACTCGAAACAGTAAGATGGCACGTGATTGGACCACTGAACGTAGCCTGGGTTCAGACTTGGCCATGTATGTGTTCAAATACGCAGAGACCATAACATCCAGAGCTCATGTTCCCAACATTGATATGCAACATACATGCATACCTCGCAAGACATATAGCGTGAAGATAAATTCAAAATCTAATGTTAAATTTTGTATTCGCAGGTCAACAACCACGGCGTCCTGTCCTTCAGAGCTGACATCTCATCATTTCTGAACGCAGAATTTCCCCTGCCCTACCCTTCCATAGCAGGGTTCTATACCAACATCGATACCACAGCCACAGGCTCTGTTTTCTACGAGACATTGGCAAATGACGAATTGTCGAGTCCATTAATAAAATAAATAAATAGATAAGATATTTCATTATTTTTATGTAAGTAAGTATAACACTAAAATAGATACATAGAAAAACATGGTAGATAAATAGTTCGTTCATTCATTCGTTAAGCTTTCCGCGCTTTTGTCCATAATTTTGAGGTTCCTGTGGGAATCTGATATTTTCCCGTAGCTCGGCGACACACGCTCAGCGATGAACTATAAAAATGCGATGCCGTGCGAGTATCGCTGCGTCTCTTGTTTACACGGAATGTGCTATCTATCAGTCGAAGACAGAGATAAGTATACAGGGGGCCTCAATAAGGTTGAGATTTTCAAAAAAAACTACTGGACCGAATTTAATTCTTTTGCAGTTATATAGTTTTAACTTTTATCTATCAAACAGTAAGAATTTTTGGAATAGGTCAAGTAGTTTTTGAGAAGATTTTAACCTTAAAAACTCTCTTGTACACCTTTCTCTGTTCCACCGTAGGTACGTTTCTTTCGCGAAAAAATA
This sequence comes from Tachystola acroxantha, assembly GCA_963506565.1. Lineage (NCBI taxonomy): Eukaryota > Metazoa > Arthropoda > Insecta > Lepidoptera > Oecophoridae > Tachystola > Tachystola acroxantha. Next base: position 11,905,757 of record OY735878.1, read on the forward strand.
GCCGGGGTTATCGCTTACTCGCCGGCTTGCCTATACCTAGAGAGAATACTAAACATCTAAATATACTCCCAAATTGACTATTTCCGTCTCCCTCACACAACTTTAAACTGACACTTGAAACCAAGCTTTGAACCTCTTTAATCTAGGACATAAAAGAAGTAAAAGTACAGTCAACGCCATAAGCGTTTAAAAACTTTCAGCGGCTCCGGGCGGCAATCAACGGAACGCCATTCGTAGCGACACATTACGCAACACATAAAACACAAATCGCATTAGCAAAGGGTTGGGCAACCAATGTGCCAGAGTTTGACGCGAGGAGCTTTTTGGTGGTACAAGTGAAAAGCGACTCGCGAGCATCAAACCAAACTCTGCTCTCGTTGATATCATGACAAATATTTGGAATAATTATTGGAAACATGGCCCTGGGATGCAGCAAAAGATTTCTATCTTACCACTTTTTTTCATTTTTTTCTCGTGTGGTTTAGTGACTAAACCTATTTGTCAAAGTTATTCAGGCCGCCCGTAGGCCTTTGACGTGGCCTAACGACAGCTGTCAAGCGACAACAACCGGGACCAACTGCTTAACGTGCGCCCGGAGGCACGAAGGCGCTCAGATGAAAGTGTCACTAGCGGTCATCCAGGTCGTGACCTCGCCCAAAGTTGCTTAACTTGTACGATCGTTTTCAACGCGTACTTGCAACTGGACTACGAGCCCCTTTTACCTAGAGCACTGAAATATTAGCACTGAAGTCCTGTCAAAATCTGCGTCAACGACGTTTTTGTTAAATTTTTCGATAAAAATCTGACTTTTCATGGTGAATACAAACTGAAACCTGTTTCCCGTAGGGGTAGACGCAGAGAGAGACGATGGACTTATGTCTGCAAAATCGATTAGTTTTCCCTCGGCAAAATATACATTAGATACCTATTTAAAATAATCCACATCCCAATTGAGAGTTTCCTCTATCTAGAATGTGTGTTAAAAAAAAGATTTTACATCACCCTAAATCACCAACTATAGGTAAAGTTTGCACTGGGAGCGGTCGATCACAAAAAACCTGAGATCAACTAGAACCTAATTTTCTCGAACTCGCCACCGCTTATGGCTTAAACCACATAATTGAGGCAACTCGCTGCCGCTAATCACTCGGACCTGACCCTAAGTGGCCGCTCGTAAACAGTTTACGACACGCCGCTAGCGGTCGAGATTAAAATCATGCATTTATTTTATTCGTCATTATTCCAGAAATTGCCGCCCCTGCCTCGCGGCCTCGGGCGGAAAGAATGAGGTTCCATGGTGCTTCACGGTGTTGTCAAATGACATTGTAATGTAACCTTTCGGTCCGCTACATCAAAGGGAAAAGACGAAAAATCGGTTGAAACTTGCGAGCATGCTTAAGAAACGATCGTATCGATTAAAGCGTGATTTAAATTTACAACAGACATTGGACGTGTCCGGTACGTGCCGTGGCAGATAAAATATTCCTCTTCTATACAATGTGTATGAACGTATTTAACCCGAAGCCCAAATCAAGTATTTTATTTTGTAAACAAATATGATCGTCTAATTACCTGTTGTGATGTAACACTAAAGGATGATTGATCGAACCTGTTCATCATTGTGAAAATAAAGTAATCCGATCGAATAATGTGAAAATAACTATGCAATAATCACATAACAGCTTAAAATGTTAGTATGGTAGGGTAGTTTTGTTTACAAAATAAGACACTTGATTTGGGCTTCGGTATAAGTATTTATATCTACCGTACCCAGTAACGTCTTTTTTACAATTTATTTTCTATTTTTAACCATTTATATTTGAGCTACACTAAGTTACCGACAACATTTCTAAGTCATAATGTTAATCGGACACCATATAAATTTTTCCTCTAAACAGCGAAAATTTCAATTTTTTGTCATCCACTTTTTATTTTCCAATAGGGCCCCCATATTCTTGTGTCCCCAAGGGCCCCGGAATGGCCTAAGACAGCCCTGACCGTACCGGGCCGCGCAGACCACAGAACACTGGCGCAGACGCGGACTTACACATTGTATATAATAATATGATTTAAATCTGCCACGCTACGTGACGGACACTCTCAATGCTGTAGACGTAAACGAAGCTTTGACAATTCGGTCGGTATCTGGATGGGTGACCTCTAGTGACATTTTCATTTGAGCCCCTCCGTGCCTCGGAAAGCAAGTTGGTCCCGGTTGTCGTTCTGTAGCAGTCCTTAGACCATGGCAGAAGTCTATGGGTTATGCGTAACTTAGGTTTAAGCCAAGGATACATTAGGGGACAAATGTCCTGCGACACGTGTCGCCAGGGACGTCGGGTGAAGTAGCGCGACGTTGCCGGACTTCGCGGGACATGTCTGGCACGCTCTGGTCGTTACGGACATAAGTCGCGCGATGTCCGTAGCGACGTCAGGCGAAGTCGTGCGACTTCGCGAAACTTCGCTTGATATATCTGGCGACATCACTGGCTTCACCCGACATCACTGGCGACCCGTGTCGCGCGATGTTGCCAGACATGTCGCGCGAATTCCGGCAACGTCGCTCTACTTCACCCGACGTCCCTGGCGACACGTGTCGCAGGACATTTATCCTTGGCTTTATGCTCTTTGTAAGGTCGCTTAACAATTCTGACAATAGGTTTCGTCACTAAACCACACGAAAAGAAGAAGACTCATGAAAAAAAAATACTATAAAAAAACGCTGCAAGGTAAATTTTCTTCTAGACACCATAAATAAGGGGTATTTCAGACCGGCCACAAAGCCGTATCGTTAACCGTTCGTCGGCGCTCGCCGGAAACGGCAAATCATTCAAGCGGCCGGACGTACCCCGGCGACGCCGAAAAACTGAAACTACCCACAGTTTCAATTAATTTCACGAACGGCGAAAAGTTGGACGATAAATATGATTTTTTGGGAGGGCGGCGAGATGTTTTGTTTTTAAGAAAACTGCGGGATCTTCATTGTGATGTTTTGCGAATGATTTTGTGGAGTTTGAATGAAAGGGAGACTTTTTGTTGTAGCTTTACAATTTTTGGATTTTGTATTTTTAATCCAAGAACAAAGGAAGTTTTTAATTTTTATATTAATTATTTTATTTTTATGAGATTTCATCAATGTTACTGTAAACTACCTACCGAATTTTGGTACCTATCCTGTTAGGCCGGCGTCAGACAGTGAGTGTCTTTGCAAACATTTACCTACCATTAACAGCTTTGTACAGAATCTATAACTACGACGTCATAAAAAGCTGTCAATGAACATCGAATTAGAGCGTCTTTGACTATCTGGCTCCGGAGTCCCCGATGATACCTATTGCAAGAACATGGTAAACTCGTCCTAATGCTGCAGAAACATATGACAGCTTGCCTAAGGGCCAACGCACATATGCGCCGCCGGCACAACGCTGTCTGTCTGGGACCGGCGCCGCCGCCGCCGCGCCGTCTGACATCGTGCACCGTGACACGCTAAGCCATGCGACGGCACGGCAGCGCCGCGCCGTAGCGTTGTGTACGTCGGCCCTTAGGCGAGAGCGGGCCCTCCTGTTACCGTTCTCAAAACGATGAAAATATACCATGTGATGGCGCACCAAACAGAGACGCCGCTACACGAATGCAATAGCACTGTCCCTTTCACGGCCGCTATGACATGGTATGATTTGATCGTTTTGAGAACCGTAATAGCCCCACTGTATCTTTGTTGCAAGACCCAAATGAGCTTTAAAGATTCCTCACAATAGAATTGATACGGCAGTAGCTACGCCCCCGAGTAGGCCACTCAACTAATCACCAATACTTTGTTTCTTGTTCAAAAAGCTTGTAATACATTATATTTTTCACATATACGCTAACAGCAGTTCAAATGTAACACTTTGAACTTTGTACCGTTCTTATTATCTGCGTCATAAGAGTTGAATTCGTACTGCAAGTGTTACCATTGATCTGCCGTTGTCCGTGCAATAAAAATGGACCCACCCCGACTTCAGTGAATATACTTAACTTTAAAGTCGCTTCAATTATTTTTTTTATAAAATTATCTAACAAACCTCTGGAACAAACTACAAAAAGTCCGTTTTAGTTATAAACACGTTTGAGTTCACTCGAGGGCCCCTGAAAGGCTTTTCCGGCAGAGCGCTCGCTGACGTCAGATTTAGATCTCGGCCGGTGCTGACGTAACGCCGGCATTAATTTCTTACTATCGCCACTACTATTTGTTACGAGAAATAATGATTAAATATTAATAAATAATTTTATATTTAAGTATTTTTATTATCGCGTGGCTCAGTGGCTCAGGAGAGCTTGGTGGCGCAGTGGTTGGGTCAATGGACTTGCAATATGGAGGTCCCAGGTTCGATTCCCAGCCAGGGCAGCCATGTACCAATGAGTTATCCTCGGTTTTTTCGACGGAAAAACTTACGTACATTTACCGAGTGCTCTCAAAACGGTGAAGGAAAACATCGTGATGAAACCTGCATGTCGTAGAAGAAGAAAAAAAATCTGAGGCATGTGAAATCCGCCAACCCGCAGTGGGCCCGCGTGGTGGATTATGGCCCCAGCTCCCTCGATGTAAGGGAAGGTCTGTGCCCGAGCAGTGGGGCGATATAAATAGACTGATGATGATGATCGCCACTACTATTTGTTACGAGAAATAATAATTAAATACCTATAATAATTTAGATTAAGCGCCGCAAATACTCATGTTTGTCACCTGACCACCATGAGTTTGAGGCGCTTGCCGTGGAAACGATGGGCCCGTGGTCCTCTGACACCAAAAAAATAGTGCATGAAATCTCGACCAGGCTGATCCACGCTTCCGGCGACCTGAGGGCTGGCGCTTACCTCTCGCAAAGGCTTAGCCTGGCCATACAGAGAGGTAATGCAGCCAGCGTCCTCGGCACGAGGCCCTGTGGAGGGGAGCTGCACGACGACGTGTACCTTTTATAATATTTTATTTACTTGCCAAATTGATTAGGTATTTTAATTTTAATTATTTTAAATTATATGTGTTTTAGTATCGATACTGATGCCAATTTTAAATAAAATCTTAAAAATAACTAATTTAGATTTAATTTGTATTTATTTGTAAATATTATTTCCTATTTTTAATATAAATTTAAACATGCGAGTCGAAAAAACAGCGTAATTAAGAATTCAGAAAATAGTAAGAAATCGAAGCGAATTATTCATCGTCTTTGTTATCGTCTACTACTCTAATAATTTCATATTTAAGTATTTTTATTGTAAATTGTTTCTTTTTTAAATTTTATATTGCAACTGTCCTTGTTGTTCATATGCTACTTACATCGCGTAAGAGCAAGTGGGACGCTTAGTTTAGCGGCGACTAAATATAGTGCACGCAATCTGGGAATCGCTAAATAAAAACATGATTCTCAAATAAAATCATATGTTAACTTAATTCTCTTAATGAATCCTTAATAGTTAGTTGCCTGGAAGAAATCGATGTCAGCGATGGCCGCCAAAATTATACATGCTGTTTTTATTATTTTTGTTTTGTAAGTACGGACTACAGCAGATCAATGGTAACACTTTCAGTAGGATTTTAAATCATACCACGTAGATAATAAGAACGGTCCAAAGTTCAAAGTGTTACACTTGTTTTGCTGTTAGTTAGATGTACCTAATTGTTTGTGTCTTTATGTACAATAAAGTTGAGAAACTAATATTTTCGGAGAATTGCTAATGATTGCGATTATGTTGTAGATTTTCTAATCTAAAGTTTAACAGTTCTATAATAGTGACATCCTTTTCCAAAAATTCCAGGATCCGCCATCATTTTGGAATGGCGGATTGATTTTTTATTCGTTTAAATTTCTATTTATTTACATGAATACTCTAAAAAACTTGACATTGGCGAAATTATCTCTTGAATAAGAGTAGAAGCCATTCAAATAAAAATAGAATAGAATAGACATCCTTTTCATCACCTTTGTTGTAAAAGGAGGCCAATTTTAGACCTGTCAGATGTACCTAGGTTATTTTTTACCCGACTTCAAAAAAAAGGAGGAGGTTCTCAATTCGTCCAAATTTTTGTCAATCCTGACAATATTTTCGAAACTCTATTCTATCAGAGTTATTGTAGAGTCTATAAACTGTAGTAACTACCTATGTAAGGGTCTATTTTCAAAATTCTATATTTTTTGTAGAGTCACTATAAGTACAGTACCATGAAGCAAGGAAAACGCCATGGAGTAAACCATCGGCGAAACTTTTTCCTTCCTGGTCACTACAGACTCTACAACACCTTGAACTGTCACATAAAACTAACCGTGAAATCTTTTAGACTTCTCTATGTAGACCCATCCCCGTAGTACGGAGTTCTGTCTTAGGTAGAACATTTTTCATCATTTTCTAGCGGTAAGCGGTTTACTAAGTTTTTCATCGTCTGCGGGACGGACAATATATTTTTGCTAATAGTTTGTTGTACGATAAACACAATTTACTACTAATTAAAGTGTGTATTAAGTCAATTACCCACTGTAAACAAACCTAACTTGGTTTGATATTTTCTTGCATATGCGCTATGCGAAACGCAAATCTAAATGATAAATGGAGAAAAAAATATCATCACGACCGGGATTCGAACCCGGGACCTCTATTCCAACAGAGCCACCGTGATATCGTACCCAGGTCGTGAATTTTGTCTCAATATTCGTCTTAGGGACGGTAGTGACATCTATCCAGTAACTGCAATTACACAAATTCATTGCAGTTAGAAATCATGTTTTTAATTGCTGACGCGTTTCTTTTCACATGTTTTGATATTTTCTTGCATATGCGCTATGCGAAACGTGCTATGTGCCACGGAATGGCTTGGTCCCTAGTTCGAATCCAGGACATAATGATTTTTTTTTAAATGAAAATGTCTCTTTGTGAGAACAAGGGCCATCCCCATACAAAATACACTTTAGTTAGGCTCTCTCCATAGAGCGCGTCGAATTTTTTTCCTTCATAGGATGAAAATGTATGGAGAATTAGTAATTTATTAGCAACATTATGATACGATACCTACTTTTGTATGGTAAATCGGTGGTTTATAAATGATGTCCTTGAAATCATTCGACAAATTGAAATTCGGAATTGTACTCATGATAAATAGTATATTGGTAAGGTTTTTTGGTAAATCAAAACTACAATTTTTTTTAACTAATACGGTACAAGGCACACAATGCTTAGAAATGACCATTGGGTTAAATTCCAGTGTTAGAAATGGTTGCAAAAAATTAAAAATATCTTAAAATGTAAAAAAAAAACTCCAAAGCACAGTAATAATACAACATAAAATTAATATTTTTTTTAGATAGTACGTAAATATTTGAAATGAAATGAAATATTTATTTACCATGAAATGAAATATTTATTTACCATACAGTATTTTACATTAACTTAGTAATCAGTGAAGCCCACACTAGGCTAAGCCTGTCCCGTGGGATTCTAAAAGAATTACAAATACAGAACGACGGGGTTTTATAGTTTAAGTTACAGGTTAGGCACTTATACAGTTAGTTAGTTTTTATTTTCCCCCAAATTGCTAACTTTACTTAAACGCTGTGCAGAATTAATGTGTGTCACAAGCCTGACCATCCATTTAATTTTGTCGAATGAATTGAAGGTCTATAGGTATATAGGTCATTACAAAAACAAAAAAAATTAAACAATGGTTTGGTCCAAAACCAAGCTAATTCAGCTGTTATCAACACATTCGGGGGCAACTTGCCAGAAATGCATTCCTTAAAACGACTGCCGGCGACGTTCAATGGGACTCACAAGGGTATTTCTGTACTGGACAATGCAAATAAACCGCAGAAAGTTCGTGCATTCTACCCAAAGACTACACTCATAGTTATTCTCATAGTTAGACAGACCATACTCATAGTTATTCTGTGCTCTAAGAGAATTGTAATATAACCACTCTACCTTACCAAATGATGCGGCTGGGTGTGCGTGGATTTTCAGTTTTTCTATGAAGGCTCTAACTACTTAAATTAAACGTCTGAAAAAATATATAACAATCTTGGGGTGCCTACTTAGAGATTGATGAATACCGATACACGATTGGACAAACTTCGCTCGATAGAAGAAAAAAATCGCAAACATACCCCTTTCATGTCTTTTAATTATTCATACAATGTAGTTCATACAACTTAGTTGATAAGAAATTAAGACATCTCAAAACTGTTTAGCTGTAAAAGATTTTTAATGTTTGATTAGTTTTAATTGTATTTATATTAATTAGATAAAACGGGAACTACCGTGTTAAACATTTATTATTGATGTCTCGATATTTCGACAGCATTGCAGCCATCATGGTCATGAGTATGGTCTACTCGTGACCATGATGGCTGCAATGCTGTCGAAATATCGAAACATCAATAATAAATGTTTACCACGGTAATTCCCGTTTTATCTAATTAATATGTATACAAATCGTGAAAGTTTAATTGTATTGTTAATGTTTAAATTCCAAAAAATATGATCGTTTTAATTATAATTACTTTCATCATCATCATCAGCCCGTATCAGTCCACTGCTGGACGTAGGCCTCTCCCAAAGCGCGCCAATCAACCCTACTCTCGGCCCTCTGCATCCAGTCCCTGCCAGCCATTTTGCGAAGGTCATCCCTCCATCTGATCGGGGGGCGTCCCACACTACGTTTACCCGTTCGTGGCCTCCATTCGAGAACTCGTCTACCCCATCGGTTATCGGTTCTACGACAGATGTGACCAGCCCACTGCCACTTCAGTTTACTGATTCTATGAACAATGTCAACCACTTTTGTCTTCTGGCGGATATACTCGTTTCTTATTCTATCTAACAGAGAAATTCCAAGCATAGCTCTTTCCATAGCTCGCTGAGCGACCTTGAACCTGTGGGCCAGTCTCACCGTCAATGTCCACGTTTCGGCTCCGTAGGTCATCACTGGCAGGACGCACTGGTTGAAGACCTTAGTTTTTAGGCATTGTGGTATTGAAGACGAGAAGATAATTAATATAATACGTGATAATTACTTTAATACGTGTTATTGTGCTTCCCACACTGCCGTTATAAAATGTTTAGTAGCGTTTGTAAACATTTAGTAACAAACCATTAATGTCACAAAGTATTGTAACTAACTGCAGGATACATAAAGTTGATTTATTAATAAAGATAAAACCAATAAAATTTTGTTTTATATAAATATAGGTATATGGTAGATTTCTATTTCACTAAGCTTAATCAAGTAATGTGTCTGTCTCAAAAAAGTGGGTCACTTTTGAAATTTTTTAAATTTTTCAAAAAAATTTGAGAATAAATAAGCTTTAATATACTACAATATGATGACAATATGATACAATATGATTTTTTTGAGACAAACTCTAATATATTTATAACACTGAACTTAATCTAGTAGGTAATATAAGTATATCACTTAACTTCGACGGTTTTATAACTATATTACGGCTTTATCTATCTTACTGCGACATATATATCAAAATATATATTTTAAATACGAGAGCTTGTTTTAAAAAAAATCTGATTTTTATTGGCATATTTTTATTTCATTGCAGGGGGGGGGGGGGGGGGGGGGCATATTTTATTCCCCTGCAATATAAGATGGAGTTTTCTTACTTAACCCTGGGTTATCTCGATATTGCAAGAGACCCTTAGGGTTTACCAAGATCCTAATCATAAACTCTGGATAGCCACGCAAACTATAAACAAACTGCGTATTACTATAAATACTTAAATTGATTTTAATTGAATATACTTAAACGCAGTACCACTCAATTGCAGCTAACTACTTAGTCTATTTATCACAATTTGGTGTCAAATGCACTATTTATCCAATGGGTCATCGGCACTGCGACAAACGACGCTATTGTCCTAATTACAATGTGTAATGTAATCAAATTAGTTCAAATCAAAACGTAATACTTAAAGTGTTATTTAGTAAAACTTGTACACAAGCAAGAATTGAAAATTTTGACTGAAATAGAAAGTACGGTGTAAAAAAGAGAAAGGTGTACAGGAGAGTTTTAAAGGTTGAGATTTTCTCTTTTGACCTGTTGCACAGTCGAAGACAGAGATAAGTATACAGGGAGCCTCGATAAGGTTGAGTTTTTTCTCAAAAACTACTGGACCGAATTTAATAATTCTTTTACAGTTACATAGTTTTAACTTTTATCTATCAAACCTGGTATGTCGATATATGACGTTATAAATAGCTTTTTTAATAAAATTGATTATATTGGAAAATATTATTTTTTTAAGATTGGCGGCGCTAGTTGGCTCATGGAAGACTCTTAAAAAGCGTATAAGTTAGGGCAAAAGTATAACAGACTGCAGATAGGCTACCAAGAATGCTCTTATCACTTATCATTGTTGTAACAATGCACAATGTTTGTTTGTCCTGTCGTCTTTACTTGCTCATTACTTCATACTATGGCAGCGTTCTATCTGTTCATTCATAGCGCTACACCAGCTTTGAGAAATAATACGGTTAGTTTTGTTTCCAGGTTATGTTAGTTCGATCCGACATCTACCAAACTACTCGGGAAATGTAGGTTTGTTTGTACAGACCCATTTTTGGGTCAGAACCCATTGGTCCCCTAATATTCGTCCCCCGGATTAAAAGTTGTAGATTCGGCCCCTATATAGGTACACATTGGTCCCCCGGCAGGAGACGAGGCAATATTAATTTATTTTTAAGGTACCTACTCGTCCCCTGCTCAGTCTTCGGCACCTGCTCAGGTACTTTTTGGTTCCCTGATAGACAACCAGCCATATTTTTACATAAATAGCGCTGACACAGTACATTTGTGAACAAAACCTCAAATATTTTAGGGGGCGAGTGGGCACAGGGTGCGAATTTCAGGAGACCAGTGGGTTCTGACCCCATTTTTAGGGTTCCGTGCCTCAAGAGGAAAAAAGGAACCCTTATAGGATCACTTTGTGGTCCGTCTGTCTGACTGTCCGTCTGTCAAGACCTATATATATCTCAGAAATGCGTGGACGTATCAAGTTGAAATTAATACTCAAGTCTGCAACCTCATGCAGCCGGGAAAAAATCAATCTTTTACGTTAATGCAATCAAAAGTATAATATGTCGATATTTGGCGCATATTTGTATAAAAATGCAAAAAAACTCAAAACCCGATACCTCCCGGGATACTTCCCGTTGACCTAGAATCATGAAATTTGGAAAGAAGCTAAGTCTAGGACAAGTAAAGGAAAAAATAAGTTGCTGAACTTAAACAAACTACTCGCACCTGGACTACGAGCTCTTAGTGGTTTAAATGCCGTCTATAACTAAAAAAATTGTGTTCTCCGCGTGTAATTTTTAAAGACCATCGAAATTGATCGATACTTTTGGTCTAGATACCGATTTCTCCTCAAAAGTGAGTGTTATCCGACATTATGCTATGTACCCAACATAATGACTAAAGCCAGACACGCACACCAGCCGCAGGCCGCAAACCGCGTGCAGGCCACGCGGTTTGCGGCCTACGGCCAGTTGAAACGCATGCCCGGGCCCATTTTCTCCCGTCTTTAACGTCCAGCAGGTAGCTGATTGCGGCCTAGGCCTCAGATCGCTGAAAATTTCAACTGGCTGCAGGCCGCAAGCCGCGTGAAGATCGCGCCTGTGTGGGAAAGACTTAACTAGAGTTTGAAGTATTTAGGTACTCTTCCCGAAACTATCCCAACCTCTTCCTCGTTTATTTCGGATGCGTTTATTACCACGATTCCGCGATAATGGGTTTGTCGTAGTGTGGTGCCGCGATATAGCGCTTTTCGCGACAGATATGTAAAGCTGTAACTCTTATAAAGTTCGCTACTATTCCAGATCCTTCAAGCTAGCGTTTTTTTGTATCAAAGAGAAGCAATGGGAATGTGAACTTTAAAAAATACATAAAACAACTCACGTGATCATACCGAAAATACAACTGCAAGTTGTGCTTCACCCCTTCTTGGTACAACGAATATAGTTTGTAGTGTGGACTTAGAATCACGTCTTATCAGATTACTGATTCACAAATGTTGATTTTCAATTTATTTCAATTCAAGGAAAACATCGCTTACTTTCTTTATGAACATCAACCTTACTTTCGGCAGTCGAAGACAAAGTTTATTATCATTTGTAGCGCTTTATAGCGCATTTGAGTTCTATAGCAGCACGTTTTGGGCAAGTACAGTTGACAGTTTAGTGTGGTGCGTTTATCGCAGCCATGTGGACGTGCGTCGGAGTGTTAGCCGTGATAGGATGCGCGTGCGCAGTGTCGCGGGACCAGTTCTACCCGCACGGCGCGGGGCGGGACCAGCGGCTGCCCCGGGGACAGGATGTCCCATCCCCAGAAGTACCCCTAAAAGTGCCCGTCGTCTTCTATGGGGAGACTTATGACAGCATTTTTGTAAGTGGTGTTTTTAAAGTTACCGGTTGAGATTTTATTCAGATTTACTTTTTAATGCCGCATGGGAGCGACTTGGACGCGGTGTTATACCTGTGACTGGTAGAGCCACTCACAGCTGGAATACCGCGTCCAAGTAGGTACTTTTATAGAATTTTATTTTTTAAGTATTTTATTTTCCATTTTTATATAATTTTTTTGTTTGTTTATGTAAATATGTTATTAGTTTGTTTTAATAAAATTGATACTTTTTAATTGAACAAATTAAATGATGAAAAATTTATATGATGGAAGATTTCGTTGGTCGGAGTGTGGCCGGTGGTGGCTCAGTTGGTAAGAGCGGTCACGGAATGACAAAGTCGCAGTTACGAGTCCTGTCCACGGCTAAAAAAATATCATATAGGTTGAGATTTTCTCAAAACTTAATTGACGAATTTTCAATTTCTTTACGATTACAATATGCTGTTATTCATAAACCTAGTTAAACCTCACTTCCTTTAAATTGTGTAGCTATCCCTTTCACACTTCGTTAAAAAAGTTTAAGATAGAAAGGGACAGGGGGGCTAAATGGTAGCGTAACTTTAAATCACGTTTATGAATAACAGCCATAGAATAGAATAGAATAGAAAATATGTTTATTGCCATACACCAATTACATAAGCTTACAAAAACAATCAATCAGTAGTAAGTTATCAATATAGTTATGCTAAGTGGTGTGGCAAAAGGTGCATGTTTCAGCTGAGCTGACACCGAGGTGTGCAGCGCTGTGACTCGACATGCACCTCTTCCCTGCCATGTATACCTGATATTCGGTATGATAACGAGCTTGAACTAAGATAGCCTAGTGCTATCTTCCCTTAGAACTATACTAGGGTGGCTGACTGGGTGTGTACGTGTGTAAGGTGGGTGAGTATTTGTGTGAAAGTGTTTGTGTAAAATGGATATAGTAAACAAGTGTATTTGTATATAGATAGTATGCTAATAGTGTGCGCTGGAAACTTTATCAGGCCGCCCGCAGGCACCTGACATGGCCTGACGACTGCTGCCGAGCGACAGCAACCGGGACTAACTGCTTAAAGTGCGGTAGGTACCTACGGTTTCCATCTGAGCTCAGACGAGCTCGATGGCGTTATTGCCCACTTTGAGAAAGACTGATCTAAAATATATCTAGGTACCTACGAGTAGGTATCTTAGTTATATATAATATAACGCAACGTGAAGTACCTCGTTTCAATGAATAGATTAAATTTTTTCTACCTACGGTCCGGGTTATATCACAAAATGTACCTATGAAGTTTTGTCATTGCAATTTCAGAATATTTTTAGCGTATATTTTACGCTACTCAGTAAATAAAACTCTTTCTTCTCCACTTTTGATATTATTCTTTCGCGCTTAGGTATAATACACTTATTATTTTCTTGTATAAGAAATAAGTCAATTCAAGTCAAATTTATTTATTGCAAGTAAGCACGTTGAGTACATTGAGGCCAATTTATCGAATTTAAGGTGATCTTTTTATTCAATTTAATTACAAAACTAATAACATTATAATAATAAAAAATTAAAATTAAAGATAAAAATAAATAATAGTACATTTTTGCACGTCAACATTATTTTTGAATTTACATTTACACCACTTTACAAGGAAAAGGTGCCAACGCTGAGGACAAAAAGTTGCAAAGAACATCTTTTAAAATAATAATAATACAATTACTTAATAACTAGTTATGTGGCGTAACTAATAAAAGTGGAGAATGCCCCTTGTCATACGCGAGGATGGTGTAAAGCCACAATGCACAAAACATTCAATTAATTAACTTGTTTGTGTAACAGTAGCATTAACTGAAGAGCGTTGACCCTCGCCTATTGGTTGCATTTACACGCATTCATTAATTAACTCAAGTGACCAATTGTTGCAACACTCACCCTAGCCCCAAACTAGAATAGAATACGTGTACAATGAATAAGAATGAAAGAAGTGACAAACATAATTTTTTTCATAGAGCGCCAACTACTAGCGCCGCCAATCTTAAAAAAATAATATCTTCCAAAATAATCAATTTTATTAAAAAAGCTATTTACGAAATGTTTATTACGATAAATACTATTTTTAAATGCTTATTTATAACGTGATTCAATGTCGGTAAGTTGTAGTTCGCATAATTGCGAAAACGGCCGTTTTTGACACATTTGTGAACTACAACTTAGCTTGTCGCAATTATCGTATTTATCGTAAATCGTAATATACATTTTGTACATAGCTTTTTTAACAAAATCGATTATATTGGTAGATATTATTTTTATAAGATTGGCGGCGGTAGTTGGCTCATGTCAGCCCCTTAAGGTACTTATTTTCAATGATATCTCCGACTGGAGTTTGACCTAATGGTCATTGCCTGATTTGTGACGTACTAAGTTTTGATTTACTAAAAAAACCCTACCAATTTAATATATCTCATGAGTAGGTACAACCCCCAGTTTCAATTTGTCAAATGAATTCAAGGACACCATGTCTATTGGCCAATTAGATAATGTTTAAATCCTTAGCAAATCTACAATTAACCAAGTCACGTAGGCACATAAATTTGTTATTTTTAAACCAATTACCAATGTTAAATATTCACCTTATGATCTTTACTTTAATTACACATTGTGAAATTACTCCCTAATCATTGTGCCTCTACCTTACCCATCCATATTCAATTAAATAGCGACTCCACGCGTTGCTAACCTAGTTTTTCGCCCAACAGCGATTAGGTGAAGACTAATGCGGTTATAACCATAAAAAGTTGTTTCACGGTTATATCACGGCCCCTGTCTAACTTAAAGATTTTTTGCGAAGTGTGAAAGTGACAAAACACGATTTAAGGGAAGTGAAGTAAAACTAATAGCATAAAAAAGAAAAGGGGCGAGATTTTTCAAAAATTAAACATATAACCAAATAGGTATAAGAAGATGAAGCAGAAAATATCGTAAGAAAACTTACATGCCATGCCATTATTATTATAAAAGTCTAAAGCGCACTAGCCCGCTTCATGGCCCGAGCTCCTTCGATATAAGGGAAGGTCAATAAAATTATACTGACGATCTGTCCTTTAATTTACACTTCATTTACAGTTAGCTATGAAGTGGATATTAAATTAAAAATTTTAAAGAACAAATTGAAGAATTAGTGGTACCTACTAATCAATGCGCTAGCTTTTAAGAAAATCTCAAAATTGGAATGAACCTTTTCATTTCATTTTCGTTATGGTATTTATCTAGCAAAAGATAATATAGAGTATAAAAATGTATTTTGTTTATATCATATAAGTATAGTACAAAAGTTGAGTTAGCCTATAAGTAAGGCATTGTATATGCATGTTAGTGAAATAAGAATTTTAACTCTGTTAATTACGGTGTCTTGTTGGCTTCGTATATAAAATAAATAAATAAAATAAAAAGATTGTAATTTTGAATAAAAGCCACTTATTCACAGCACGGTTAGGACTTATGCTTTTCTTGACATCGTAATAGGATCTACATTGCAATGTTTTGTGTCTGTTTATTTACCGACTGTACCTACTCTAAAAATAGTTGGTTTTCACCGAAACATGGACAACAATTTGCAACAAGATAACGTCGCAGATCGCTGCAGACGAACGGAAGTGCATGGGTGTAAAATATCGCACGGATAGCGACGGTCATTGACTGCACTTTGTTTTTTAATCCCTGACTAAACTTGTGACCTCTTTTATCACAAGGTCATATTTGGCAGACAGTGGAAGGTCTGGCATAGCGGGGTTTCAGTCCGGAGCGGAAGAACAAAGATTTATTTGAGTATTTTAATCCAAAGCTACAAAAATTCCAGCAAACTTTTAAATTTCAAAGAAACCAGTTAGAATCTACATGTCACTGTATAGGTAGTATTAATGCAAAATCTCTATAATTAGATAATGTCGATAAACACAAATAATTATACATAATGATTTGTAAACTTACGTTCGTTCATAGAAATTTTAGGAACTCTTATCGCGGGTGAAGCAACAGTGCCGACCTTTCGGAATACATAGGTACCTAAGCAACGCGATATACATTATCATTTAGCGGGTCATAGCCACGTTTATGTAATGTACTTACCTAAACATTACAATAGATAAGTTACTATGTTTAAGCATGACGTCAAGACAGACACCGGATATTGTGATCCCTCAAGTTTAGAGAATGGAGATTTATCTCACATCCTCATAGTTCATTGAAAACGAAAAGATAACATTCGCGACGTATTTCGGGCACAAATACTAACTTACAAATAGTTTTGAATGACAATGATTACACAGGCTCTCTTGAAAATGGCGGGAAACGACGGTTGCAAAATATTTGATAATTTTTATTTTAATGTCTACATTGGTTATTTTGTGTTTAATATCACGTTAAATTAATCAGAAAATGTTCGCGAATGACAGTATGGTGAATTTATTGGATAATTTGAGCAAGATCTGAAGTTTCAAGCTTTTATCAAGAGTTCCCGCTACAAGCTCGGGAGTGAACGTGACTGTCGAGCTGCTTCGTCCAGAGTGATGACGCTACGGCGTCTCCTCTGGAGGAAGATAGAAGACTATTATATATTGAATTTTCTGTAACATGACATTGGCAAATGACGAACTGTCGAGTCCATTAATAAAATAAATAATAAATGATTACACCGTAGAGAGAGATAGTCTACGGATTACATACCACTGTACCTAATTACCTACCACATCAAAACATGAAGTAGGTATCTACTTACTCGAAACAGTAAGATGGCACGTGAATGGACCACTGAATGTAGCCTGGGTTCAAACTTGGCCATATATGTGTTCAAATACACAGAGACCATAACATCCAGAGCTCATGTTCCCAACATTGATATGCAACATACGTGCATACCTCGCAAGACATATAGGGCGAAGATAAATTCAAAATCTAATGTTAAATTTTGTATTCGCAGGTCAACAACCACGGCGTCCTGTCCTTCAGAGCTGACATCTCATCATTTCTGAACGCAGAATTTCCCCTGCCCTACCCTTCCATAGCAGGGTTCTATACCAACATCGATACCACAACCACAGGCTCTGTTTTCTACAGAGAAACTGACGAGCCACATGTCCTTAACAAAGCAGAAGAAAGCATCCAAAATAACTTTCACGATTACTATGACTTCAAGCCTACAAGTGTATTTATTACAACATGGGAAGAAGTCACGAACAGTGGTGCCCCAGATAAGAGAAACAGTTTTCAAGTAGCTCTGATCAGCAATGGAACAGAAACATTTGCGGAACTACTCTATCCAGAGATTCAATGGATTCAAAGAGAAGCCACCGCGAATACTTTGCCTGATGCAAAGGCTCAGGCAGGATTTGTCGCTGAGGATGGACGAACATTTACTCTAAGAGGTTCAGGCAGTCACCAGATTCGGAACATTGTTTTGTGAGTATATTCATACTGATATGGCATATATAGATACTAATAATAACTAATTGGATTATCTTATTGTGCGTTTCAGATGGTCAAATACTCAAGAACCCGGTAAATATGTATACCGCATCGGAGACATACCCCAAGAAAGCAACGTCATAGTCCCTGACCAGTACGACCAGAACGAAGTGGAAATCGAAGAAGAATCTAAAACCTGTGCGCAAAGTGGACCCAGTGTCTGCCATACCCAAGCCAGGTGTGTCGATTACCAGGCCGGAATCTGCTGTCAGTGCAACCAAGGCTTCTATGGAAATGGAAAGTCTTGTATAAAAGACGACGTGCCACTAAGAGTACATGGAAAAATGAATGGTATCATTAACGACGTTTCCTTTAATGAGGTCGACATACAAGCCTACGTGGTCGTTGCTGACGGCCGATCATACACAGCTTTGTCACAAGGCCCTGCGACTCTAGGAAGTAGTTTGCAGCTACTAAATGTTCTTGGAGGTGTTATTGGATTCCTATTCGCTAAGCCTTCCGGCACAGCCAGTAACGGGTATCAGCTAACAGGAGCGGTCTTTAACCATACAGCGGACATTTTCTTCCCGGGTACAGGAGACAGAATTACGATTACTCAAGACTATTTAGGCCACGACGTTTTCGATCAAATCACTTTAGTGGCCGACATTCGAGGAACGATACCTTTAATATTAACTGGAACAAAACTTGATATAACGGAATACGAAGAACAATACAGCGTAGTAGAAGCTGGTCTCATACGCTCAGAGTCAAGTCGCACTTTCACTAATAAAATTACAGGTGAACAATACGTTCAAAAAATATCACAAACATTCACATATTACCCTTGTCGGTACGCACCAGCGTCTGAAGAAGATTCTATACCTTCGACTTTAAGGATATATAAGAATTATCTGGGATACGAAGCTAAGGATAATATAGTCAGATATGGAATGAGTAATAAAATCGCACCGCTAGGACAAGAAGACCCTTGCATACAGGGCAGAAGTACATGTACGCTCTACAGCACGTGCGTAGTGCAAGGGAACTCTTTCACGTGTGTTTGCAATTCTGGCTTCACAAACATCTACACGAACCGCGGTCAAGAATGTGTGGACATAGACGAATGTGCTGCTGGCACGCATAACTGCCACGTCAATGCCGACTGCATGAACCTTGGCGGTGGATTTCAATGCAGCTGCCGAGCTGGATTCGATGGAGATGGCGTCCATTGCACTCCCATGTCACAATGCCGAAACGAAGACTGTGACCCAAATGCTCAGTGCTTAGAAATACAAGGCCGGGAGGCAACATGCGTTTGCCACCCTGGATACTCGGGAGATGGTAAACATTGCACGCCATCTAATTACGACGTATGTGACGAATGTTCTCCGTACGCATCATGTATTCTTGATCGTGCTAACAACGGCTATAAATGCCAATGTAATGATGGATACATAGGCAGTGATAATGGTCACTATTGTGAAGAAGCTCCTTATCTAATGTCAACTCCGCCGCAGCCTTCTTCTAGCACTACTTATGGCACGCCTTCGACCAACGAAGCAGAATATAACGAAAACTTTAAGCTGCCCACCTGCAATGAATACGCTTGCACTTGTGAGCCTGGTTACTCAAAATACCTTGATGGGAATAACAACGAACTATGTCGCCATGACAACCTTCCTACGAATCCCCTTACAGAAAACAACGATACAGCAGGTAAGATATTTATTCAGGTACATTGTAATTTAATATGTATATAGTTTCCTCGTGTGTTCAATGATGTTTTCTCTTTCAGTGCGTTGCGAAACCGACGCAGACTGTCCACCAAACGCGATCTGCTCTTTTCCCTCGGATCCATTCGGTGTTGGTCACTGTGATTGCCCAAAAGGCTATGACGGCGATGCATATGAATGCATAGAACACACCGGGCCATCTTGCTCATGTGGTCCTTATGCCCACTGCATCAAAACAGACAGCGATGAGTACCTGTGTGTCTGCGATGCCGGATATCATGGCGATGGCTACGTTTGCAGACCCAACTTCAGTTGCACAAATAACTCTGATTGCGAGTACCATGCTGAATGTCGGCCGGATTCCGAAAATGGCGATTACGTATGTCAATGTATCGAGGGATACATCAAAGATCAAAACGACGCCTGCGTTCCCGATGGACAACTCTGCAACGGGGCGCTTTGTGCAGAACACGCGTCTTGTCTCTATGATAATGACATCGGTGTAAACTACTGCCATTGCGACCCCGGATTTGACGGTGACGGGATATCTAAATGCGCCATTCAAGGCACCACATGCGATGTCGCCAATGACTGTCACCCCGACGCACTTTGCACTCCTAACGACAGTTCGTACCAATGTGTCTGCAATGAGGGATTCATCGGTGACGGGTACAACTGTAACCCTGAACCTTCCTGCAGGAATAATCCTTACTTATGCGACACCTATGCTTCCTGTCTGAAGCGAAGTGGTACGGAAGTTACGTGGTGGCGAAGCTACGTGTGTGAATGTAACGCTGGGTACACTGGGAACGGAAGTTACTGCGAGCTAAACCCTAGACAAGCTGGTAACTTTCTCGTGGCTACCGACGGAGCGACAGTATACAAAGCACCTTTTAGAGTTGGTCCAAGAGATTTCGCTACTCCGATCAGCACCGCGATATCACAAATTGCTGTCAGCGTTGATGTGGACTGCCAGTCTGGAAGGATTTACTGGGGTGACGTCGTTGGGAACAGTATAAAGAGGGCAGCTTATGACGGATCCGGACTAGAAACATTCATATCATACGGTAAGCAAACCTATCTGTAACAGATTAAAATTAGTATTTTCTCGTGTTCATTTCGTCCAATCCATCTAATTACCCATGACAATGAACACACAGTGCTTTAATTAGATTAATGTTTTTCGAGCACAATGTTTCACCGTATCACCACCGACACGATAATCGCATTGACAACTCTAAAAAGATCTCGTCATTTCCTCAGATGTGCAAGCTCCTGAGGGTTTATCCGTAGACTGGTCGGCAAGAAATATATTCTGGACCGACTCTAGAAAGTTGACCATTGAGGTTGCTAACGTTGACACGAAGATAAGGAAGGTGCTATTCTCCAAGCAGGGCATTTCGAATCCAAGAGGCATTGTTGTACATCCACAAAGAGGGTAAGACCAGAAACCAGATATCTAGACACCGTTGAGCGACGTATCTTTGCAGTAAAATAAACTTTAGAAATAAAAATAATAATGCAATATCAAAGCCTGCTATTACATAGTGTCCAATGCGCGATTTGAACACCTGCCCCCTTACCGTGAACTCTTTATATAGCAAGATTACTTCAATAATACTTTGTTATTTCGTATCTAACATGACGACCTTAAAGTAAGCTTAATAAGGTCGTCATGTTACGCAATAACAAAGTATTATCGAAGTAATCCTGCTATAAGAGTTCTTGGTAAGGGGCCTGAAGTGGAATCGTGAATTTAAGAACCATCATTAGTCATCTTAACAAACCTGTATCCGTCCACTGCTGGACGCAAGTCTCTGCCAAATCTCGCCATGCAACCCAATCTTCGGCTCTCAAGCTTCTTCTTTATATCCAGTCCTTGCTACTATCTGGTCCGAGGATGTTCCACACTATATTTACCAGTTCAAGGACTCGAGAACCCGAAAAAAAGACCAAATGAGCCATAAAGTCTCGATATTCTTGCGATTGATTGGATACAGTATAATAAAACTCAATGTTTATGATTTCAGCAAAATCTTCTGGTCTGACTGGAACCGTAGCACCCCAAAGATCGAATGGGCCAACATGGACGGCTCAGAGCGAGGCATCTTCCTCGACCAACCAGACGTCAAGTTGCCCAATTCCCTGGCCATTGATTGGTCGAGAGACCGACTATGCTACGCTGACGCTGGCTTGTTCATCATCAAGTGTGTCAGCATAGAGTCTATGCAAAGAGAGACGATCGCTTCAAGCTGCTCGTATCCGTTCGGGCTGGCGATAAATGGCGACAAGTTCTACTGGACAGATTGGAAAACGTGAGTTAACGTATTGTGGCAGAACTAGTTATATCTGGTTACAGAGTTCTGTTGTTTCCGAAATTCAAAAACATATCCGAATCTAGACCTCCCAAGTCTCTAAAGCCGATTTTCAGATAAAATTTTGAGCGCGATCTTAGTTTGATTGGGCTCGCTCTCATAACAGATCAAAGTCACATTAAGCTCTTCTAAAATTTAAAAAAATTACCTCGGTATCTTGGCATAAGTGTAGCGCTCTAGACAGCCACGACCGTCATTGGCCAACGCAGTTGTCCGTTACGGTTTTTACCCGACTGCGAAAAAAGAAGGGTTATGTTTTTCGAGTGTATGTATGTAAGTATCTTTGGCACGCCCTACAGCCAACGGTTTGATGGATTTTAACATATGAGGTGTCGTTAGATTCGTCTTAATTGTAGAAGTGATAATGGCTATAAAAATTTCATCAAAGCGGCTTAAATTTTTGGCCGTCGGGTTTTTTCTTTTTTAATTTAGTTAACCTAGGTGCTGCGGCCACTGGCCGGAGTCGTGGTCATCTAGTGCGCTATACGCCTTAGAACGTATTGGTTATGCTACTACTTTGTTTCACAGACTAAAAATCGAGTACGTGGACACCCGTACCCTCCAAAAGGGGGACGTACCGATCGCCACAGCGTCCCGTCGTCTGTACGGAGTCGCCGTGGCTCCCGACCAGTGTCCGGCTTCCAGCAACATCTGTCAGTACCGGAACGGCAACTGCGCGCCGGACGAGCTGTGTCTGCCGGATGGACGCGGCAGACGGACTTGCGTGGCCGGAGACCGACCGGAAAACTATGTGTAACGTAAAGATTGGTAATTTAGCGCAGAAGGGCTAGCCCTAAGACCTTTTTAGGCGCTCAAGTGCTGCCAAAGTCAGCGCGAACGAAATTTTTGTACCATTTTTCGCTAAAAATCTGACATTGACGGGGTTTTCAAAGTGACAGTTGTAAGAAAAAAACAAGCTTTTTAAGTTGATAACAGATGGCGTTGCACCGAAGTGCGATATCATCCTAAAAAAAACACAGCACCATGAAAAAAAATTTCAATGTCAGCTGAATAATTTTTTTTTATTGGCTTCTTTGTGTAATTTAAATTTGTGTACAAAATAACACTAGGTATGAAATACGAAAAGTCCAAGTCACAAGCAATGACAACGCATTTAATGTTGACATCAGGCCAGTCAGTGCCATCTACCGGGGATATCGGTACTTTCTTTCTTTTTTAAATGTAACCTTGAAAACCCTCATTGAGCGCTAGTAAAAATAGTCGCGGCTCGCCCTAATAGTCAGATAGAATTCTATTATATTTTCTTAAATTAAAAATGCTATAGCATGGTGATGGAAATGGCACCAATTATGCATTAAGTCATCGTATAGTGCAATCTCACCATCGAAATTAAGTTAATTCACGATTTAAACCTTCGGTCCCTTTCTAATTAAAGTGTTTTTAACGAAGTGTGAAAGTGAGAAAACACTGTTTAAAGGGAAGTTAGGTTAAACTGTGTTACGATGCGGTCTCTTTCAGCCACGTTTTGTAGTTAGCCACCTAAATTAAAAAAAACTAGCAATGTTTTTTTTATAAAGAAAAGCTGTCACTTCACTTTTTGTGGAATTGATTGTTGAAGATTTTCAAAAATATCTCTATTCAGAAATAAACCTAGTTTATCTAGATATTTCTATTTAATTTATTGCTCGCTCCGTAACACTGGCGCCCGAACAGGGACATGAACCCTGGACCCTTGGATTAAAAATCCAATGCTCTACCGACTGATCTACGTGTAGCCCGTAGGCTCATGTCCCTGCTCGGGCGCCAGTGTTACGGAGCTACCAATAAATTAAATAGAAATAAGTAGATAAACTGGGTTCATTTCTGAATAGAAATTTTCGAAAATCTTAAAAAATAATCAACATGTCGTAGTCATAGTAACAACTGGGTACGATAACAGCATTAGAGATAATATTGCATTCTAACTTGCATAGTGCTGACAAGAGTAAACAAAAGTGATTGCAAACATCAAATTGTAGAAGATTGCACTATTCGATCTTTTAGCGCAATTTGGACCTTGCATCTATAGTATTTTTAATCTAAAATTGTTATTTTAGACACTTTGTATTGGAGTCATGTCAATTAGAATACCATGGATTTTTAAAACGATAAAAATACTAATAATTTCAAAAATTACTATGTTTATTGTTAAAAAATTAAATAAATTCACATGAACGCTGCATCTTATACTTATTAAAATAGATTCAATTAACTGAACGTATAAACAGTCTTAAATTTTTCACAATCTTAATTTTGTTGGACTGAAGGACGGCTGACGGAGAGTGCTCGCCCAATATAAATCACATTGCACTAAAACCTGCAACAACTGACGCCGTTAGCCATAAACCTGGTTCAATGTCACTGCCTTCAAATTAGGGGGTGACCGCGACTTCCATCGTTATCGTTATCGCTTTCATTTCGACTCATGGACGCTTTACATTGCTGCTATGTTCTTGCAAGTTTTAACAAACGACAATGAAACGCAGCAATGTATATCGTTCAAGTGTCAAATTGAAAGTAATTACGAAAACTATAGAAGTCGCGATCACCCCACAGAGTTCCCTAAACTTTATTGTCTTTTAGACCCCTTTCCATGATTTTTTTCGACTTTGGGTAGACCCCCAAACATTGATGACAATGAGATTGAACTATCGTAGTCCCCCGTTTACATCTCATAGACCCCCAATTTTATTCCCGCTCTCGTGGACCCCTTCGCCATAGACCCCTTGGGGTCGACATTGACCACTTTGGGAATCACTGCTTTAAATCTTTTCACCATTCGGAAAAAATTTTGACCGTGACGTAAACCTTGGAATAACTTTTAAGGCATGTTTAAGTTTATGGCTAAGTTGCAGAGGGCACTGGCGAGTGTCTGGAAATAATTTTTGAATAATATAGATCAGTTTTCAACATATTAATATTGTATAATATAATTTGTGACGTCATTGACGGCTCCGTCAACCTTAATGTTTAAAGATCACGATTTATTAAATTAGAATTATATCTCAACAAAAGATAATTATGGTATTTTAAAGAACAACCTTTTTCTAAATAGAATTAAGATCCATAATGTAATGCACTTCAACTAATATAATTTATTGATACCAAAGCAATAAAGCTATTTATTATTAACTATCACTTTCTTGTTTATTTATTTTTCTATAAAAGATAGAAATCCTGAGATATATTTTGGAATCAAGTAAAGACGGTACACACGACAGAGACAAGTATACAGGGTCTAATTCTGCGATCCCACGGCCGGCCATCTCACAGGCCAGGCCCCGACAGGCGCCGTTTGAGTTGAACTTACCGACTTCCGAAGGATCGGACGGGCGCCAACAGGCCACATCGGATGTACTGCTCCCACGGCCCGTCGGCCTGGCCAGGCGCGGTCTGGCCTGTGAGAAAGCGAGCCGTGGGATCCCAGTTTTACACAGAGAAAGGTGTACATGAGAGTTTTTAGAGTTGATATTTTCTCAAAAACTACTTGACCTAATGCAAAAATTATTTCACTGTTTGATAGATAAACGTTACAACTATGTAACTGTAAAATAATTATTAAATTCGGTCCAGCAGTTTTTGAGACAATCTCAACCTTAATGAGGCCCCTTGTATACTTATCTCTGTCTTCGACTGTACCCCGTACACTTTTCTCTGTTTACGACTGTCAAAAACTTTCTGGTTTTATTTCAAGTGCGAATTCACTTAAACTAGGTTATAAATGAAGTTTTATCCCCAAAGCTCCTCTGTGCGTCCGAATTTAAACACTAGCGAACCGGCGAAGATGAACGCATTCTGCAGGAACAGACACACGCCTGACCACGTGTACTTCGTGTTATCTGAAAGTAAAAGAAACAATATTAAATTGCTGCTGTTTTAGTAACCTAAAAAAAATCAATTTTTAGACTGCTATAGTAGCTAATTCGGTAGCGGCCATTGTGGTATACTAATCCTAAACGCAACTGTCGCTGTTGTTCAAATGCTACGACGCGTGAGAGCGAGTAGGACGCCGACTAATACTTTAGTCGCTTAAAGGCGAATTAATTCTTAAGAGCCGTCATAGATCCAACTAGCGCCGCCAATCTTAAAAAAATAATATCTTCCAATATAATCAATTTGATTAAAAAAGCTATTTACCAAATGTTTATTACGATAACTATTTTTAAAATGCTTATTTATAACGTGATTCAATTTCGGTAAGTTGTAGTTCGCATAATTGCGAAAAACGGCCGTTTTTGGCACATTTGTGAACTAACTTAGCTTGTCGCAATTATGCCATGTATTGTATATTGAAAAATAGCATTCATCCTAATAAATATTGTGTAAATGGCTTTTTTAATCAAATCGATTAAATTGGAAGATATTATTTTTTCAAGATTGGCGGCGCTAGTTGGCTCATGGAAGGACCAATCTGTCGTATTTAACTTTAAAAGGGTATTTATTTAGATGAAGGAAATTGTCAGTTTCTTCTCGATTGTTTGTCGAGGGGCCGCCAAATACTGACTTTAGCCCTGGACGAAGCAGCTCAGTAACTACTCCCTTTTTTTTGTTAATTTCCATTGACCTCGGTTGCCTGGAAGAAATCGCTCTGAGCGATAAGGCCGCCTTTAAAATATGTAAAAATATCTCCGTTTTTTATTAAAATTATTGGTTTAAAATAAAGTTTTGTACAAGTTGCGATTCCAATAAAACAGCTTCCAAAAAATTAGTCAACTAGCCTATTCTTCTTACCAGTGGTATTGACGTAGTTGGCGAACAGTATCCAGCAGGATGCGATGAGCGAAGCGAAGCCCACCACGAAGCCTAGGAACAGCCAGAGGCGGGCGCCGCGCGGGCCCATGCACCCGCCCGTGTATGTCTCCCCACGAACCTGGACATAGGGGATAGAAAGGTGTAATTTTAATACAGAGAAAGATGTACAGGAGAGTTATTAAGGTTGAAAACTGAAAAACTATACTAGAAATCTCTCAGGGCCTTCCATGAGTCAACTAGCGCCGCCAATCTTGAAAAAATAATATGCTCCAATTTAATAAAATTTATTAAAAAAGCTATTTACAAAATGTTTATTACGATAAATACTATTTTTAAATGCTTATTTATAACGTGATTCAATTTCGGTAAGTTGTAGTTCGCATAATTGCGAAAAACGGCCGTTTTTGGCACATTTGTGAACTAACTTAGCTTGTCACAAAGAATTATTAAAATCGGTCCATTAGTTTTGAGATAATCTCCACCTTATTGAGGCCTCCTGTGTACTTATCTCTGTCTTCGACTGTACATTCAATAATACTGATAGAGCTTTAAGAGTGTTTGAGTGTTTTTATTTATAAGGTTTAAACATTCACTATCACAAATCTCACAGTGCACAGCACGTATGTGTTTAGAAATTGCCCTGTCCGGCAGTGCTCCATAGATTGCGTTAGGTGTGTGAGTAGCCGCCTTTATTTATTGCAAAGTTATTATGTGGCTAGGTCTATATGATATTGTCATCAATCACCTGTGCATTAGAGACTGAGTTGACCATGATGAGTGAGAGCGTGCCCATGACCCCGCACACGTGCGCCGCGGCCGGCACGTAGCCCACGGAGCCAGCATCGATTATGAACCACCAGCCAGAGAAGAACTGTAAATACAAACAAAGTACCTAGGTATTAAAGATGATACTAAATAATATTATACAGGATGGCATGGTACTGACATTTGACACTAGCGATTCTACTGGGATAGCAGAAAATATTTTTTTGGAATGTCACTCAAAACGCCTTTATAGTAAAATGTCTTAGTTCACAAATAGTCCTTACAGTAAAGTGTACTTGTAGCAAAACATATTTCATAGCTTCCTGTCTATTTTTTAAAGCATTCACTCAAAATTAAATGCATGCAACCATGTTAGAAGATAGGTACCTACGAAAAAGTCCTAGAATTTCCTTTGAATCATTCTAGCAGTCTAGCTGGTTTAGTCTAAGCAGTGATTAATGATTATGAAACTGATAACAGTTGCTGGAGATTTACAGAGGCTTTATTGATGTGATTATAATCACGGCATCCAATTTTTTTTTTATTCTATGATAAGAAAGTACTGTAACTTGGTGTAACAAGGAAAACTGTTATTGAAATGAGGACCTAACTTAGAACCTTATAGACTTCATAATGGCAAGATTGGACATACTTGAATATAACTAGAAACACCTACTATGCTATATTAGTCAAAGAGATAAAAGGCTTTCTCCTTTAATATGTACTGAAAAGAACTATGAATCATCAAGAAAACTGAACAAGTACTAACCAATAGTCCAGACAACATCGAGGCCAGGATATTGCGTTTTTCTCCGCTCTCGAACCACACACAGCTTGGCATTGACATGTTTTCGAAGCAGCTCATGTTGAAATTGTAATATTTAGACAATAATAGGATTAGGATTTACTAATTTTACGATAAAACAAGGACTGTATTGTAAATAAAACTGACAAACAAATCGAATCACGAGAAGTGACTTTTTACTTTTTTATTCGAATACAATGGTGTTGCCAAGATCAAAAAATAAAATTTCTACCATAAAAAGACAGCGGTATCACCAACTTTTTTCACTGCAACCGCATTTCGCCCAGCCATTTCAGCAATAAAATAGGAAATGGTGTCTCCCAAGGTACGTATGCCACTGAACTTATCTACCTTAGCAGCCACCTACTATTTTTAGATGTATATTACTACTTACAATACCTTATCATTTATCATCCATCTTTCCCAGAGCGTTGCTGGTTCAGGACGACGACAACAGTACCATGACCAGTTTAATATTAATAGCGGGACTGATACCGATTTGTACCATTGATAGCTTTTCATTTCTGGTAGGTAGGTAGTCGTCCATTGCTGGTTGGGTTGGGGCCTCTAATTAAAAGTAACTAGGTATAACAATTAAATACGGTCACAAAACGAGAGCCGAAACCTAAAGCCGGGGCACAGAGGGCATCGAAAACTAATTCCAGGGACGTACTGAGGAACCAAAAGAAAGGGCCACTTTTTAAAGACCCCGACTTATCTAAACTAAACAACTAAGAATTATAAAATTAAACAAAAAAATATAAAAATCAGTTTTATTTGAACCTATTAATACAACAGGACGAAAATTATATTGCAAATATCACGTAATAATATCATTGACATACATTACAATTATTTTAATCTAGGTATCTACTATAAGGCGAAAGAACACATAGAGGACACTGATTTTGTGTAGTTTGTCCTGTTACTACTTTAGGCACAATATAAAGACAGACTCAAATCGCCTCACACGTCTTTTATACCTACAATTAATATTAATAGAATGTAAACAGTTGACACGCCCGTAAACATCAAGCAGTATAATTCTTGCTTTAACAAACATTTCAATTCGATGAAAATATGCTTAACTAACTAGAGCAGCGAATCTACAACAAAGCTACGTCATTACCTATAGCTACCAAAGTTCATTTTCATTTTGAAAGTGACGCAAAACAGTGTACTCCAAGTGTACCTACATAATACGAATTGACAATACTTCGAAAATGGATTTCTTTAATACAATGAATAATATCATAAACTCACTAGCAATACCTAATGGCCACCTACGTAAAAAAATACTGTAAAATATATTAATTAACGATAGCAATAGCCTTCGTTTTGATAGCACCATTCGGGCTGCAGGGACTCAGCTTGGATGCCCATGCGCACAAGGCGTTCCCTGTAAAAAATAAAAGAAATCCATAAATACGTGTCTTTAAACAATATCTTATACAATTTTTACATTATTTATAGGAGTAAGCAGAAAACAAGACTTTTGATACAATATTTATGACCACAAAATGACACTGAGGGGCTAGCAGTCCAGTTGCGAGTACACGTTGGAAATGATCGTACAAGTTGTGCAACTGGCGTCGTCTGTACCTGGATAGGTGACCGCTAGTGACATTTACTTTCACCTGAGCCCCTCCGTGCCTCCATGGTTCCGGTTACTGTCGTTAGGTAGCCAGTAATCAGGCTATGTCCGATGGCCTGGACGACTCTGATAAATAGGTTTAGTCACTAAAACACACAAGAAGAAGTGGTCCACAAAATGACTGACCTGACATTTAACATCCTATACTCAGCGTCTAGCCAAGTTGTGGCCGGTTCAGCCCACAGTCTCTCGGCGAGTGCGGCAGCCCTAGGCCATAGACGATTGTCTAATGTGGACGTGTCGGCCTGTTCGGACCACAATGCCGCTTCACCACCTGAAATTAAAAAGTAACATTGAAGCATTATTAAAGGCAAACATAAATGACACAGGAGGAGGTTCAGTAGCTTACCAAGAACTTGATCCCGGTACTGCAGAGCCATCACAGCCGGACTGTTATCGTATACCTTCTGCCAACCAATGTATGGTGAGCACCAATTATTTCCTGCAAAGAAATTAATTTAAGGAAGTGAAACCTTCGAACTATTTTGATATGATAACCTCGGAGTATTGCCCCACTGAAAGAGGACACCATCGATAATATTGGAAGATGTCATAATATAGTATTAAGCGAGTCGAATAGTTATTGTAATTAATTCGCAAATAAACTCTTACCAGAGCCGACCCAAGCACCGTAGCCGCAGTCGAAATATAGAGCATCGTAGTTGGAGAATATAAGCCGGTATCCCTTCTCCAGCAACCCTTTGATTTGAGGATCCACGCCGGTCGTCCATACCTATCACAAACCATTACACAATATTGGAAATCAAATAAAAATAGTAAAATGAACAATGACGGCATAAAGTAAATTAGGGGCACAGTGTTTCAAGATGCACCAAAATAACAAGCTTGATTTTCGTACTAATTGGTTTATTCGTATTTAAACGGACTTCTAAAAAGGATGGTATGTGATTGTTCAGCCAATTAAACTTTCATCTGTGTGTATTCATTTGATTGTATGTAGTGCAGTCGAAATTAGACATGGACACTACGCGGTGTAGTAACATGATGTGAAATACAAAATGGTTTTGTGTAGGTTGACATTCTATCGAGTGTAGTGTACGATAATTTACCTGAATAATATAGTCTTCTTTAGCCAAGAAGTTGTCGACGTGACTGTAGTCCGTCAATGTGCTCGTCCATAATATGAGGGGTAGCTTTTTCCCGAAGGCCTGTATAAAATAAAAAAGGAAAAAGATTAATGCATTCGGGAAAATAATTTGCGACTTAAAAATGTCTTTAAGAAAAGTCTCCGAAGTTGTGACCAAAACACAGGGTCGTATTAAGGACGGTGTGAAAGGGGCGCTAAATTTAGAATAACTAAACCAACCTGTCAGTTTACCTGCTCTGGGTGCAACACCGAACTAACATCGCTTTATATTATAGGTGAATTCGTCAAAAAATGTTGGAAGTAATTTAGCCTAGATACCTAACAAGTAACGTAGCCATCTAAAAATAATGTTAATTTGTTACCTTGTAAGCTCTGTCCTGGGCTTTCTTTTGGAAATAGTTCCACAGCTTCAAATAGCTGGACTTATCCAGATCCCATCTGTTCTGCGCCATGAAGTGTTGGATCTCTTCCGATGAGTTCCAGCACCTCTCGCTGACCTCGTCGCCTCCCATGTGAAATATGTCTGTCTCAAATACATCTGCAAATAGAGTGGAAACATCATCAGCAGGTCTGCAGCTTGCATCTGTCTACTGCTGATCTACCAAGCCGCCCCACTGCACTGCTGAGTGTTCTTTTAATGCACCTCATTCTCTACGGTTGTCTGACTTTTTCATCCAATGCATATAAATAAACTCTAAAGCTACTTTAGATATACTAAAGGTTTATCTATTTATCTTGCAGGAGATATACACATTATTTCGATTTTCATCATTGTGATTCAGTCCTTAGTCCCCAATTCGTCCTATTCTTATTTTAGCTCTTACCTGCCATATCAGCGTAGATGTCTTCCAAATAATCATAAAGCTCGTCCTTGGTGGGGTTTAACTGACCACAGGGAGGCTCCACACAGTAACTCGCCCAGGGCTCCGCCTGAACGAGAATTAACGAGATGGCTTTAATTAAAACACGATAAACAGATGGACAAAAACACTACAAGAAGGTAATCTTGTTTTGATAGGACATCAAATGTGATTACGCGACACTTTACGACATGGGTCCCCGGGACATTTTTTATTCATATCAGTGCCCTCTGTCGATATAGGTACGTAGCTTTCATCCTGCGCCGCCGTTTTCCAACATCCCCCAAATAGCGCCACCTAACTATGCCAATCCCCATAGTGTAGTAGATAAAATAATAAAGACAGACGGTTCTTTAATCATCTGCACAGTGCACGTTTAAAAAGGTATTTATTTACAAAAGTACCTTGAAGCACACAGTGAGTCCGGTATCCTGCCAACCCTC
Organism: Tachystola acroxantha; assembly: GCA_963506565.1. NCBI lineage: Eukaryota > Metazoa > Arthropoda > Insecta > Lepidoptera > Oecophoridae > Tachystola > Tachystola acroxantha. Next base: position 11,938,129 of record OY735878.1, read on the forward strand.
GCCGACGTGCGCCGGCGCATCGAACTCGGGCAACACACGTACTCCTCGCTCCAGGCCAAACCTGACTATATCGCGGATTATTTGCTTCGTGTAAACCTGTCAAATATAAAATAATACTGTCTTACATAAGTGAGAGAGAATAATGATGAACACGGTATGAGTATGTTGATGAATATACCTTGCTAGGAGTATACGCGCCGTATTTGGATAAATTCGGCCTTCTCTCGGAGACGAATGGGAAGCTCTGGCTGTCAGTGATGTGCCAGTGGAATGTGTTCAGTTTCACGGTTGCCATTGCATCTGTGGAATAAGTTTTACTATTCAGTATGTGACCATTAATGGAAGGATAAGTAAGACATATAATCTCAATCATCACTTGTCTCTTTAATTTCATTCAGGCACAGGTTTCTCTTACAATTGTCCCCTGGGACAGGCTTACCTAGTACGAAAAATATCCCCCTCGCTTGATTCAGTCGTTCGATTTCGGTAATGCCTTGAATTTTTGGCCGACTTCCAAATAGGACGAGGTCTGAATTATTGATTGCGTTATTATTCCTTACAATACCTACGTCTTTGTGATATTTACCTATAGTAGCTTTGATAGAGTCCACGGAATAGAAATTCCTGGCCGTATCGAGGAGGATCCCTCGGTAAGGATACACCGGCTTGTCGCTGATGATGACATCTCGCACTATCTAAAGGACAATCAACAAATAAGTAACTATGGAATATACTACCTACGATACAGTGTATCCCCGTGGGAGGGCAGACTAGTGCACTTTGCATATACCTTATACAAATTCAACCTTGTTATTTCAAACTGTAAGACGCTTAGGAGCGCTTGTACGGACAACAGCAGATCAATGGTAACTTGCAGCACGATTTTAAATCTTACAACGCAGATAATAAGAACGGTCCAAAAACACTTGATCTGCTTTGATGTGTCCATCAAATTAAGTTTTGAAGTGCCTTAAGCCGGGTTAACTCACAAAAACGCCATACAAATACAGAATCTAAAATACACACATAATTACCTCGAAGGTTCGAACACTTACCTATTTAGTAACAATGATTAACCAAAATAAGGTACAAAACGACGATTTTCATAAAAGATATTAAGATAAATCGGAATGTAAATACATCGAAGTGTCGCATTTGAAATGGCCATATCCTTTGGTTAATATAAATAATAAAATAAATGTACATACTTAAGTATAATGAATGACATTACGTGGGTGTGCCATACCAGCTCGGTCGGCATAGAGCGATGACCTAAACCGGTCGAGAATCTAAATTGTAACGCTCCTCGATAAACATGGGCAGGATTTCAAAATAGCAGTGTCATTTTCATATTGGAGAGATACTCTTAATAAATAAAAAGAATAAAATTTAATACAACTCGTTTAGAGGTCGCGTCGTATGTAAAGTATTTTATGTTTATTAGTTTATATTATGTATGTAGGTATATGAAACCTTTTTTTTATTTAATTTCAAATATTGTAAACCACAACCGTTCCTTATAAATTAATAGATACATTTATACAATAAAAATACATATCTCTAAAAAGCTACAATATTAGCAACATAATTAAATCAGAGGACACAATATTATAGAAAAAGTAACTTTGCAACATTAAACAAATATATTTTTTTACTACAATAAATTAAATAGTTGTTGAGAAAATCAACAATGTACCAAAAAGTATGACTACAAAAACCAGGAAAGGCAAAAAATCACTCTTAGCACTCACCAAATAATGATTTCTGATATCGTCATAGATAACTAGCTGTGACAAGGTCTCCAGTCCATTACGGACACCGAAGAAGTTATTCGCTCTAATCGTGGCATTGATATGATCATTGGACTGCGGAGATACTTTCAGGCCGTAGCTCTCGTCCAAGTCTATTGAGAACTCTGTAAAGTATTGTCATGTTAAATTATGTTATGCAGAATGCTTGTGTCCATTCAATAGAAACTCAGATATCCCATTTAGAAATACAGTTATTTTTTTTATCATACAACACAATACCATCATTGTTACGCTCTTATGCTTGCATATGATTGGAATATAGATAGGTAGAGATAATGGAGCGACATTTATAAATACTGGCTGAAATAAGTATATTTCACAGCTACCAGCGAATATGTTCCGATACTTTTATTCTTTGCATAGCTCAATAACGCTTTGAGCATTGATAAATAATTTTCGCAAAGCAAAGTTATTATTAAACTAGGTGTACTAGTTGTATAATCAATAAATGCATTTGGTAATAAATAAAAAATACGCATTCTACCGTGACTATAATCAAAACCATACTGGTTTTAGCATATCATAATGACATAAGGATAACGACAGACAATGGTATGCCTAGAATTTAATTTATAATATTATCTAGGTGTTGGTATATTTTATTTTTTTAGAATCATGATATGTGTCATTTATAATTAATCTGTTTTTATGTTTACACATGAAAATATACAACAGTTAATTTATTATTTTTAGCCTAGTATGGCATATGGTGGCCCAATTTGGTAAACTCACCTCGCAAATCCGGATTTTCGTTGACGAGGAAGATATTCACAGTTTTACCGGTTTCTTTAGGCGTAGACTCTTTTGGCGCTGCTAAGGATATAATTTTTCTGAACCTCTGAAATATCAAATTCTTAGAATGGGAGCCAGAAGGAATGGAAGGAAATCATAATATTTATATTACAAACTACTTGTTTATTTAACAATACGAGTAAATTGCCAGCCACCACGCACCTCCGCACCTTTCGTGTTATCAGATCCTCATTTCGTGTAATCAATTATAATTGAAGATATTCAGAGTTCATACCAAGCTAGATTCATCATCCAAGAGCGACATGGTACTTGCTAGCTCACTCTTCTTTTCAATTATTAGTGAAACTTTAATCAAAATCCACTCATTCAATTTTTCTCTACCTAGAGGCATACAGATCGAGATGATTTACCTGACCAGCAGCTTCTGTCAAGTCATCAGTTTTTCCGTGCTTTTCTGTCACTAAATTGATATTGTTTATATTGATTTTTGAAAGAAAGTTCCCAAGGTCTACATCGCCTGTTGGTCTGGGCCATAGAAGACCTGCAAAGCAAATGATCAATATTAACCATCAATCAGTTTACCGCTTACACCTGGATGCATCGTACCCTGGCCCGGGCGATGGGTTATGGTAGTCACACGCAGGGTTTCATATGATAGATAGGTAGACCCAAGGAAGGTGGAGGAGGTTCTACAGCACTGCAGTTTGATGGATAATTAGGTATCGCAATAAGAATCCAGTTAGTTACAGCTAAAGTCACAATGGGAGGAGTGGCAAATTGACATGCAGAATAGAAAGTTGATTTGATACGAATCGAAAGCCCGCAATTATGAATGCTGTCGGTTGTAGAGTGTAACGAAATATCTCACCTATGCTGAAGTATCGGTAGTTTCGGTAACTGATCAATGAACGTGCTCTGTTAGTGGTTTACATACCAATTTATTCGTTCTTTACCGAATTCCCATTTACAAAATTGGAAATCCTTTCCGTTTTGGAGACCAACGAGTTAATTGGGAAAAAATGCACATTTTATTTAATTAATGATCTGTCGAGACGACACTCCCTGAACCACGATAACTACAAGGTACATATTGCTTCTAAAATGAAATACGAACCATATTCATTACAGAACATCTTGCATGCCTCCAAACTGAGCGCTGGATCGGCGCTCTTCGGATCATTTCGCGTTTTGGCGCATTTACCACCATCGCATGTCCATCTCCAAACAATCGTTTGTTCTTCTTCTGCCGTCGTGTAACTGTGATCGAAATGGTACTTTATGCAACCGTAACATTGGGTCAAATTGCAATGGTCTAACCAGAAGGGGCGCTAAAATTATATCCGTAAATCATGATTTGACCCGAGCACGCAACTTTATGCCCACAGAGTGACTAGGATACGTAATTCCCACAAAACATTTTCGGACCAACTGCGACGCAACTTTAATTAATAATTCACGTTCATTAGGTAAATATTTTAAAGACTATTGACAGGAGAGGAGAGAAAGTTACGCGCTATAATATAATATAATGGGGCAAAGCAAATCATGATGTCTCACTCATGTCAGGAAAAATCATTTTATTGGCGCCCCTTCTAGAATCCCTGCTTCCGTCACTGACACTTTGTGTGGCACATTAATAGTCCTCTTATTTTGTGTTCGGGGTTGTATTTAGGTATATTAAATACCAACAAACCACCACTAAACGGTACAGTTTAATCGTTTATAGCTGATGTACAAGCAACATAATTACTTGCTATTAAAAATTGAACGAGCTAGTCGATTAGGAACATTATCTAATGAGTATGGGTTAGGTAGGACAATCATTGATAATGATCATCTTCATCAATGAGGATCTTAGGAAACAATACATACAAAAAATGCAGTGTATGTTCTTCCTCAGAAAGAATATTGTTTCAACTTTTAGTTTGTGGAACAAGGGCCTGCAAATTGATATTTACGCAGGTTTACATAATATGAATTATTTATTGAATAGGTACCTATTCAAGTCCAATATATAAATTATCCTATAAAGTATAAGTACCTACTTAAAAACTAAACCTAATCTAAAAATATAATACTATTTACTATCAATGGAGCACGTTGTCCAGCCCCCTTTACCATGAACTATTATAGCAGGATTACTTCAATAATACTTTATTCTTTCGTACCATGACGTCCTTAATGAGCTAAAGTAAGCTTATTAAGGACGTCATGGTACGAAATAACTTACTCTGTTATTCTGACTCTATCTGATATTGAAGTAAACCTGCTATAAGAGTTCATGGTAAGGGGGCAGATCCCCTCCCCCAGGCATCGTGCCTAGGACGCTGGCTGCATTACCTCTCTGGTTTATAAATTATAAATAAGCGTGATGTTATGCAAAATATATTGAATTAGGGTACTTATTTGAAAGTTTTTGTCCCTTTTTTCTACGCAAAATATGCCTTGCAATTATTAAATGTATAGTTAGGTAACTTTAAATAATTATATATGATATGATTGTGATATACTCGAATGAAATAGCTAAATTGACTCACCATATTGCTAATATCACAAAAGGCACAATGTACACGTAGAATCCTTGCAGCCACATAGTGACCCTGTAAAAAAAATAACATTTTAGACAAAAATGTAGCACTTATAGATTGATTAGATTAGATATATATCTATACATCCTTATTTATTATCCACTCATCTTATACTATTGCCAATGAAGACACTTGATAATAAAATAGATAAAGCCATAAAAATAAAATAATTTTGAAATAGATAAATATAAAAGGTACGTCTTCTAACGGAGTCTAAAAGTAAGATAGCCGACTCTATGTAAGATCTATGATTATCATAATAAAAAATCAGTTTTAATTGATAAATCAATTAAAACTGATTTATTATAGCTCCAATTGTCAGTCCCGAATTTAGGGGGCCCAAATCGGGTGTCTCTGGCGGCATTTTCAGGGGGTGCCAATATCATCATCGGCTGCCATTTAGACTAAGTTTTATTCGAGCGAGTGTTAGTAACTAAATCAGGCACAATTACACCAACATTTTAACATAGATCAATAAACAAAGCACGTACCTATGTACAGTCAACCGCACAACACATACAAAATCACTGTAATCTAAACCGTGTTATGGTTACATAAAGTGCCCTTGTGTTTCACTTAAATGTAATCATCTAACAGCTATCACGTACTTGTACTTACCTTGTCCAATACGTCTATCCGTTGTCGCGACCGCGAAGGATAGTGACAACTTTGAAACAACGAGACTACAATACACATAACCAAGACAGCAACTAAAACACGCATAAAACTTGATATCGGCGAAAATGGGAATGCTAGCTAGCGCGGGTTTAGTTACTGACGTTATGTATCATACATCGACGTATCTATTATGTTAGTATAGATATTTCCTTATGTAATAAAGTAATAATCAATATTTTGATATGTATTTTGACTTTTTTGGAGTTAAGCATTACGGCGACTTCCTAGCCCAGTCGGTAGCGCGACTGTACTACAAGGGGAGGGTTCGATTCCGCGTCGTGAAGTGTTTTACATAACTACGTCCTACCTACCTAGCTACCTACATCATTCATGCAGCTTGTTGTACCTGTCTCGTATCATATACTGTGACTTGAAAAAACAATGCGTGCGAACTTAGTAGATAGGTACTTATACTAATTTAAAACGAGTTTGCAAGTTTGTCACCCGGGCGTTCGTCCGCGATAAAACTGGCCGGCCGATGACATTCTAATATATAAATATTAATTTAGATAAAAATTCAATAATAAGGCTATTATCTAATGAAATTAACCTTGAAATTCCCTTAAGGTAGTCGACGTATGTGTAACAGATTTTCTACTATTTTAGAAACTAATAATTTATATGGCAACACTGATAATCGGCCAAATTGCCGAAAACCGCGTAACCAGTTTAATAAAAAAGCTATATGTCAATTTGACACAGCTGTCACTTCTTGAAATTGATTTGTTTGCTCAAAAAAATAGGAAAAACAATGAAAAAGAGCCCTTAAAATTGTAATTACAGACTTAATATCAATTGCTTACTTTGTATAGATTCCTCAGTGTCTACCGACAGTGAAAATGGATCCGGCTTTGCTACGGGAACGGGAGGCTTTCAAGAAAAAGGCACTTGCGACTCCGAGGTACGCATCCTCGCACCACTTAGTTACAACAACTACGTCAAATTTACTTTGAGCCCTGTCATGTCGCCCCCAGGGTTTCCCTCCCTCTTGTGGCTCCCACTGTCATATAGTGAAGTCTCCGTCGAGGTGCGGAGGGGGTATTCGGGAGGGCTCAACAAAGATTTGCCCTGCAAGGTATTGAATGTGAGAGAAAAGAAATAAATTATTTTGCTTTGCTTGCCTACTTTCGCTTACGCATCTGTTTTAGGTAAAATATGATAGAAACTAAGTTTAGTATTTACTGATCATCTCAGGATGAATTTGGAAGCAAAATTGTTTTTTTAAGTGAAGGCAAAGTCATAATCTGTTTAATAAAAAAAAATGTTATAAAGCAGCTGAGCTTGCATAATTGTGCGCTCCTATGAGGCTGACATGGACCATAATAGGCCCAAAAGCCTCACCAAAAATTAGATTAAGATAAAATACAAGGATTCACCAGCCATTACATACAACCTCTCCCTAGCTTCCATTACATTTGTCCCTCGCGAGCTAGACATAATACTTATATTTTGTATTCTGATATTTTAGGCTGTTATTCATAAACGTGATCACTGTCACCCCCTGTCCCTTTCTATCGTAACTTTTTTTAACAAAGTGTGAAAGGGAACACAATTCAAGGGAAGTGATGTTTAACTAGGTTTATGAATAACAGCATTAGAATTTGAATAGGATCACTTTATGCCAAGCCTATGAATTCTGTGATGGCCACTACCATTTACTTTATTACATAGTTACTCTAACCTAGACAAAACTAGCCTATGTGGGGAGGTTTTGTATGCTATTCACTATGCTAGTAACTATGCTATTCGAATGGAAATAGCCTGGGACTCCATAACGAAAGTCCATGCAGGGACCTAAACTATGAAATACTTGGATTAAGTTCAAGAATCTATTCAGGAATTTACTTTTCCTAAATTACTTTGATAATAAATAAATGTCTAAAGCACTGGTCATGTTGAAACTGTTATGCCTACTTTGAATATTTACAGTTGAAGACATAGATAAGTATACAGGGGGCCTCAATAAGGTTGAGAGTGTCTCAAAAACTACTGGATCGAATTTAATAATTATTTTACAGTACATAGTTTTAACTTTTATCTATCAAACAGTGAAAGAATTTTTGCAATAGGTCAAGTAGTTTTTTAGAAAATCTCAACCCTAAAAACTCCCCTCTTTCCTCCAACTTTATCTGTGTTCCACCGTACATTTGCAGTGAGATTGAGTAACTTATTACAATTATAGAACTATTAATTCTCAGGCTGGCGCCAGACATGTGAGCGTCTTTGCAAACATTAACCTACCATTGACAGCTTTGTACAGAATCTAGAACTACGACGTCATTAAAAGCCGTCAATGAACATCGAATTTGAGCGTCTTTCACAAAGTCTATGACCATGTCGTGTGCCGGGGTGAGGCGTAGTCTTCCGTTCTAACAGTAAAAACAAATATAATTTCAGTATCGAAAAGAAAAAGAGGGATGACTCACAGTTCAAAGATGACTCCAAGAAGAAATCGAAATCGTCCTCGAGTTCGGCCAGCACGGCCCCCAAACTTGATGCTTCCAAGTAAGTTTTGGTTTTAATTAATTAATCAAAGAATATATATATAAGTGGATATCACTCACTTAAATTGTTGAAGTCTGCAATTAGACCGACAGTTTCGACCGATTTCGACGGTCTTTCTCAAGGTGAGCGCGCCACACCCGCGTCGCTGGTGACGTTTCTTCGCGCACTGAATCTTAATCAAAGAATATGTCTACACATTTCCAATTTGATCAACATATTGTCACATCCATGGTAAACTTGCGAATTTGGCTTTTTTCGTAAAAATTTGATGCAAAGTTAATAAAGGACAATTTTGTTATGTACTTTTACCTTTACCCGACTGCCTCTGAAGGAGGGTAATGTTTTTCGGGTGTATGTATGTATGTCTATTCCTTCCTGCCAACCTGTAGCCTAAACGGCCTGATGGATTTTGGTGTATGTGGTATCTTTAGATTCGTCTTGATTACGGGAGTAATAGGGTATAAAAAATTAATCGTGATAAATTAAGTAATGTTAGTTTTTTGAAGTCGGGTTTGTTTGTTTTATGAAATAATTATAGTTTGTTATTTACAAGATACATTTGGAATACAGCGGGTAAAGTATTACAAACCATAGCAAAACTTATATTTATCACCACGCGTCCCATATACGGGAGACTTACATCCCATCCTGTTTAATCAGTCATCTGTTGCTTCAAGAATGGTTTCTTAAACTACATCCTTGCATAAACAAACCAAATTCTCATATTGCAGTTACAAAACCATGACAGGCAGTTCATCCTACCGTTTCGGTGTGCTAGCCCGAATCGTACGTCACATGCGCGCCCGTCATCAGGACGGAGACGACCACCCGCTCACAATAGACGAAGTCCTGGACGAAACTAACCAACTGGACGTTGGCAACAAAGTTAAACAAGTCAGTACAGCTAAGCCATTAGGCAGTTGTCCCACCGCCGGCGAGTCAGCGAGTAACCATATATATTTCGCTGTCTGTGACAATCACACTCGCACACCCATACACACCCGCTCACATACCCCCACACACCCTCTCACATACCCCCACACACCCTCTCACATACCCCACACACCATCTCACATACCCCCACACACCCTCTCACATACCCCCACACACACTCTCACTTACCCCCACACACCCTCTCACATACCCCACACACCCTCTCACATACCCCCACACACCCTCTCACATACCCCCACACACCCTCTCATATAATCTCACACACACGTACGTACGCCTATAAGCTGTATAACCGGGAATTACTGGATCTCATAATACAGGTTAGACCTAGTTTGAGAATCAGTGACTATCATAGTTATTTTAGTACAGAGTGTACATTATTTGTTTTTAATATAGAATTTATTGTTATAACTCTCGGCTATTTTCTCGCCCAAGAAACGTACAAAAGATACTACATTCCGTGTAAACAAAAGAGACGCATATATTAATAGTTCATCGCAGACTGTTCACGCCGCCGGCGAGGACTCGCTCGGCTATTTTGTCGCCGAGCAATGGGATGTACTCGCTCGGCGACACTCGCTCAGCGATGAACTATAAATATTATGTCGCCGAGCGAGTATCGCTGCGTCCCTTTTGTTTACACGGAATGTACTATCTATTGTACGTTCTTGCGCGAAAGAATAGACCATAGTTACTCGCTTACTCGCCGGCGACCTATAGCCGAGCTACAAAACTATACTCGCCACTCGCTGCTCGCCCACTCGTTTTATAGTTGATAGCTCTACTCGCTCATCGCCGGCGGTGGTACAACTGCTATTGATCAATATTAAATTCGTCTTTAAATATAATTAAAACTATTCCAGTATCAGAGTAGTGATGAATTTAAGGTTGAAATTGAATGATAAATGCGCTGATATTCAAGTCACAGCAGTATAACTTCACAATTAAACCAACTGGTTTAATAAAGTTAACAATCGATTTAATTTTATATAATTAGAGTAAGTAACTTAAAAGAAATGACTTTTATTTTCGCAGGATTATTTTAAAATCGATAAGGTTATTCATTACAATCATCGATTATCGATTAATGAATTTATCTGTTTTATTCCAGTGGCTACAAACGGAAGCTCTACAAAACAACCCCAAAATAGAATGCACGATGGACGGAAAGTATATATTTAAGCCTGTATATAAAATTAAAGATAAGAAGTCATTACTTAGGTATGTATTATTGTAATTATTTACTAGGCGATTTGCTGTTTCCAAAAGAATTTTTTCAACATGTTCTAATTTCGTAAATAGCTTTTTTAATACTGACAGCGCTAGTTGGTGGCTCTATGACGGCTCTTAAGAATTAATTCGCATATAAGCGACTAAAGTGTTAGTCGGCGTCCTACTCGCTCTTACGCGTCGTAGCATTTGAACAATAGTGACAGCTGCGTTTAGAATTAGTATACGACAATGGCCGCTACCGAATTAGCTACTATAGCAGTCTAAAAATTGATTTTTTTTTCAGGTTACTAAAACAGCAAGATCTTAAAGGCTTAGGTGGTATCTTGTTGGAAGACGTGCAGGAATCCCTGCCTCACTGCGAGAAAGCACTGAAGACCTTAGCACAAGAAATCCTGTACATTGCCAGGCCTACGGACAAGAAGAAAATATTATTCTACAACGATAGGACTGCCACTTTTGATGTAAGTTAGCGAAGGCAGGCAAAGGTAGAGACCCAGCCATATAGCCGGTTCAGAATATGTCATCATCAACATTTTAATTTTCAGATCGACGAAGAATTCGTAAAATTATGGCGTGCGACAGCAGTAGATGCGATGGACGATGCCAAGATCGAGGAGTACCTAGAGAAACAAGGCATCAAGTCAATGCAGGACCACGGCCCGAAGAAGCCAGTATTACCTAAGCGAAAGAAGGTCTCACAAAAGAGACGGCAGTTCAAGAAACCAAGAGATAATGAACATTTGGCCCATGTTCTTGAGACATACGAAGATAATACGTTGACGTTGACGCAGAAAGGTGTTACTGTAAAATGAAGTGATGATGTAAAAATATCTCTCGTTATTTGATTACTGTCTATAGGTTATTTGATTTCTTTAAGATTAAATTTGATTAAATAATCTAAAAATATCTTGTTTTTTAATAGTTAAATCATACATGGAATTAGTAAAAATTGAGCATCCCAAATTCCAACATAGTTAATCTACATAAAAAAGTATGGAGTTTAGATTTAGAATCGATTTATTAAGAATCATTTCTTTTATAATTATAGTCGACAATCAATCGGTCAATCAAATTACATCACTATTAATTGAACGAATGATTTTTAAATCATTCATTCATAAATTACTCATTCGTTCAATGGCGACGGCGGCGATTGTTGTTGTTTGGTAGCGATATTGGAAAAATCGTAATAAATTGTGAATAAATAAGAAAATCCTGTGAAATAATTGTTTCAAAACCATGGCGCAATTCTCTTTATCATGGGATGCGTATAAACAAAACATTTGTAGCGGGTTGAGCGCACTTCAGCAGGTACAATTTGATTCATAAGCGTTATTTAATTTTGCTTGCTTTTGGTATTTGCCGCGATATTTCTAACACATAAATATGTAGGGCATACATGGTAGGGCAAAGCTTGTGGGATGTGTGTCATATTCAGGCTGGTCGGGCAAATATTCTTCATTCACCATCCCTCTGGAGATTCTGGGAGGGTTAGTGTCGCTAAGGGGGCACTGAGGAAAATTTCGTCTCTATATAACCCCCCTTTTTATGATACCATCGGAAGGCTCTTTCGGGATGATTTTTTGTCAAGGTATTTTTTTTGTCCGATCACCCCCTGTTAACTTAGGGGCTGAAAATGAAAATTAGTACTTAGAAAAAAACTAGACCACCCAAAATCATTAGGTTAGGTTTGTTTTATGACAACAAAAGCTGCTTCGTCTGTTATCATTTCAATGTGCCTCCTAGTCTTAGCCATGAAGGAAAAAAATCGCCGCGCTCTATGGAGAGAGGCTAAAGTATGTTTTGTATGGGACCCTTCCACTCTAATATGTCAGAAAGAGACATCTGTTTTTACATGTTTGACTTCTATTGAAAATTCAAACATGTGAGTGGCAGAAACATGAAGAATTGTCATGCAAGAGCAGAGCCTGTGATGTAAATATGGCTAACTCCATCGGCAGTTTTTTGCTTTGTGCTTCTAGCATTTGCCAAACATTGGCCTCAAGTAATCACGCCAATGTGAGGCTTTTATTAAATTAAAGTAATATTTTACATAATACAAGAAGAGTGGTTTCAGAACGGTGAGTTTGTGGACATGACGCTGGCAGCGGACGGTCACCACGTCAAGGTGCACCAGATGGTGATGTCGCTCGTCAGCCCGTACCTCAAGGAGCTCATCACATCCACACAGTGCTCGCATCCTGTCATATTTCTGAATGTATGTTTATTTTATTTGTTATTATTATTATTATTCAATTATGGACAGCCAGCTCATCGCTGATAAGTGTTTGTAAAGTCTATCACTTAGTGGTATTATTCTTGTTAATGGTTTTAAAATGACTGTCCAATTTATTTTTGAATGCGTTAACTGAGATGGCAGAGACAATGTCGTCTGAAAGTGAGTTCCAGGCCTGAACCACTCTGTTGCTCAGGAAGTGACGAGCGACATTGGTGCTGAATGTAGTGCAGGCTAATTTTATACGGTGTCCTTGCAAGGGTCGTGTGTCTGTCATACTAAACATTGCCTTATTAATATATAATATTTGCTCGTTTCAGTCACATTTTGCCACATGTGTCCGTCCATCTTTTACCCCTCAGTGCCCTTAATGATACCAACCCAACCGATTATTATTATTTGATATTAGGGTGTTGGTTGAAGACTAAGGGTCAATGGCAAAAAAAATGGCAATGACCTCAAAGGCCAACCCTAATTAATGTATTATGTATGACAAAACAAAAATAGTAACTCTGCTGGTGTTACTATTTTCATAGTTGACTGTGAATTTAAATCTAACTTTGGTCTATTGGCTTGTGCGGTATGCATCCAGTGACTAGTCCGCTGTTGAGTTTCACATCAAATCTTGTGGAGCTTTTCTCTTCAATCTCTAGACTCATACTGCAAATTAGGCCAGTTGCTAGTCTGCATGGCTGGCACATAATAATAATATTGTTTATGGGCTTTTGAATACGGCGGGAAATGACGGTTGCAAAATTATAGGATAATTTTCATTAAATTGTCTATAAAGTGTTATTTTGTATTGAATGTTGCGCTAAATTAACCAAAAACCCAACAATCCACGCCATCCATGAATTATGCAAGGAAACCTTCATAAGAGCACAAAACTTCACAAACACGACTTCTTTCGAGCACTCCAATTAATAGAAACGTTCGCGGACATCTCCTGATTAACTTAACGCAATCATTAATCACTAAATACCACTGAAACTATTTAATTAGAATTTTCACAAAAAAAGTAGCTAATGGCGTTTGGCGCGCTTTTCAGGAATCCCTAAATAAGTAAATATTGTTTATATTGCAGAAGGTATCATACCCCACTCTAAGTGCGATACTGGAGTATATCTACACGGGTGAGGTGCTGGTGGCCAAAGACAATCTCACGGAGCTTGTGGACGCAGCCAGGGAGCTGCACATAAAGGGGTTGCAGGACATGGTATGTTGCGCCTATTGTTACTTTTTTTTAAAACAGCAACCCTAAACAACCCTGGAAACTTTTGTGGAGTTTGTACAGAGTCTCACCTACAATGTGGACAGCTCAAATGATATGACATTTTATTATTTATTTTATGAAATAGGTTATCCACAAAACAATTACCAAAGTCCACAAAATAATTATGCTAAGTGTCACCCCAATTATGCAGCATGCTTAGAAATCCAAAGATGAGGCTACAATGTTACATCGATCTTAATAAAAATAAAATATACAAATTTAGAAAACAATTTAGTAAGCTTACTTTAACGTCGTTATGGTACGAAATAACAAAGTATTATTGCAGTAATCCTGCTATAAGAGTACATGGTAAAGGGGGCCGCTCCCGCTCGTCTCCCCCGAGTGGCCGTCTGACGCCTTGCAGGCTCGTACACCCATTGTCATCTATTGTGTGCAAGTAAAAGACATTGCCACATTTCAATGGAGCTTTGCCCCACCTACAAAACTACGTGACCATTTAAGCTGTTCCTATCATTTTGTTGGGGACTTATTACAGGTTTCATATTGCATAATCATAATCAGTATCATTTTCTACTACTCTCGCAACTCCTATAGAAGAATAACAAAAACAATGAATAAATCGCTTCGATTTCTTACTATTTTCATAATAGGTTGTTTTTTTTCGAATCGCAACTTGTACAAAACTTTATTTTAAACCAATAATTTTAATAAAAACTGGAGATATTTTTACATTTATTCGTTATATTGTACAACTTGCGGTTGATGGTGGGGCAGAATCTGGCATTGTCATTTAGAAAACAATTTAATAAGCTTACTTTAACGTCGTTATGGTACGAAATAACAAAGTATTATTATTAGGCTCGTACACCCATTGTCATCTATTGTGTGCAAGTAAATTTAATTTATTCATATACTATTCTCCCAGAAACTAGAACTCTCCACCCCCGAGCTGGTATCGCAGGCGCTGTCAGCGCGCTCCAAGGGACTGCCGCTGTCAGACTTGGAGTATTTCAAGCCCGACACACAAACACAGACCGACAAGCCCGCCAACCGATCAACCACTAGATCTAAGAAAGACACCACTGAAACTCAAGAGTACGTATTTCTGTCAATTACTTCATGTATTTAGATTATACGCAGACCGACAACAAACCCAAAGATCGCTCTCAGCGATAAGACCGCCTGTTGTATAAAATTATGTTAGCTAAGTGTGAAAACTATGTATTCTTTTTTGTGCAATAAAGTATATTTATCTTAAACCCTTCTTGACACGGGCTGTTTCCCGCACTTGGCCGCATGAGTGGTAGCCATTGTGCGTGAATGGTGCAGAACCGCACTAGTTGCAGCCCAGCTCCCTCCAGAACGCCAGCAGCCTGCGGATGCCGCCCACGGCCTGGGGACCCTGGGTTGTTCAGCATCTGGGCTCGTTGATCTGCCAGCTCCTCGCACTGCAACAGCACGTGGGCTGGAGTTTCCTCAGCCTTTAAGCATCCTCTGCAAAGACTGTCTGTTATACCCTTGTTGAACAGGTGTTTGTTTAGTGGACAGTAACCTGTGATGTGAGAAGAAACCACAGACACTAAGAAAGACACCACAGAAACTGTAGAGTACGTATTACTAATATATATAGCTCGATTACCACTCACTCACTCACTCACTCACTCACTGACTGACTCACTGATTGACACGCCTGTTTAGTCTGAAGGAGTCCCCGGAGGTCAAAGTGATGTAGGGGGGAGTTGTATAGTTTAGTGATTGGACCAGAGGAAAACTATAGGGAAGTGAAAAAAACAAGATGGCGGCGGGTCACGTGATGCCATCTCCGCCATTTTCCAACCGATTTCGTTCAAATTTGGAACGCGTGTCACATGGACCGCCTACTTTGTGATGAAATTGAAAAACAAAAGAAAAACAAAATGGCGGCGGAAATATAGCCGATTGAAAATTTGGACATTTCAGACCAAACTTTGACGAATTAGCTGGCCTAGCACGAGCGCATGAGGAATATCCAACCAATTCCACTTCGGAGCACATATGATGTAGTATACCAGAAAATTGTCAATTTTTGGAAAAACAAAATGGCGGACGAGCTGTCAACCATAACATTTTCATTACAATTTGGCAAGATTTTCAATCTCATTTTTCGGGTGAATGGCAACATTTTAGTGGAATGTCTTGTATGAGACAATTGTAGGTCTCGATGAATAGTGTTGCAATAAAAAAAAAGTTTCCCAACTTTTAGGGTAATTTACCCTCCAGAACCCAAAAATGGGGAAAATAGAAATAGCGCTTTTTAACCAAATTTGGGTATGCAGTTCGATGAAGGCACCTCACCCAAATGACATTTGACCATTTTCATCTCAATCGCCTGGCAACACTGGAAGTTATGGGGCATGAAAGTTTTGGTCAGAGTCATGTTTGGGCGCTAACTTTGTTAAAGTTTTGGGCTATCGTAACGGTTTAAATGCCACATGTTAGATGCTATCCTGTACATTAATTACAAAGTTTAACATATTTTAAAATACAAAATGGCGGCCAGAATATTGACTTCTCCAAAAAGTTACAGTTTTCCCATACATTTTCCTATACGAAACGAAATGATTACTAGCGTGCGGTAAATATCTAACAGTAACTATAGCGAGGCCGAAGGCCGAGCACCCCCCGGCGAGGCCGAAGGGCGAGCTCCGCGTAGGGCGAAGCCCGAAGCGTCCCCTTGCCGAACAGAAACAACTCCCCACCCTCCAAGTAAATTTTGCGAGGCCGAAGGCCGAGCTCCGCGCAGGGCGAAGCCCGAAGCGTCCCCTTACCGAGCAGAAACAACTCCCCACCTTCCAAGTAAATTTTGCGAGGCCGAAGGCCGAGCTCCGCGTAGGGCGAAGCCCGAAGCGTCCCCTTGCCGAACAGTACAACTCCCCACTTTTCAAGTAACTTTTGCCCCCCGGCGAGGCCGAAGGCCGAGCTCCGCGTAGGGCGAAGCCCGAAGCGTTCCCTTGCCGAACAGAAACAACTCCCCACCCTCCAAGTAACTTTTGCGAGGCCGTAGGCCGAGCTCCGCGTAGGGCGAAGCCCGAAGCGTCCCCTTACCGAGCAGAAACAACTCCCCACCTTCCAAGTAAATTTTGCGAGGCCGAAGGCCGACCTCCGCGTAGGGCGAAGCCCAAAGCGTCCCCTTGCCGAACAGTAACAACTCCCCACTTTTCAAGTAATTTTTGCGAGGCCGTAGGCCGAGCTCCGCGTAGGGCGAAGCCCGAAGCGTCCCCTTGCCGAACAGAAACAACTCCCCACCCTCCAAGTAACTTTTGCCCCCCGGCGAGGCCGAAGGCCGAGCTCCGCGTAGGGCGAAGCCCGAAGCGTTCCCTTGCCGAACAGAAACAACTCCCCACCCTCCAAGTAACTTTTGCGAGGCCGTAGGCCGAGCTCCGCGTAGGGCGAAGCCCGAAGCGTCCCTTACCGAGCAGAAACAACTCCCCGCCTTCCAAGTAAATTTTGCGAGGCCGAAGCCCGAAGCGTCCCCTTACCGAGCAGAAACCACTCTCTTCCTTCCAGGTAGCTTTTGCCCCCCGGCGAGGCCGAAGGCCGAGCTCCGCGTAGGGCGAAGCCCGAAGCGTCCCCTTACCGAGCAGAAACAACTCCCCACCTTCCAAGTAAATTTTGCGAGGCCGTAGGCCGAGCTCCGCGTAGGGCAAAGCCCGAAGCGTCTCCTTACCGAGCAGAAACAACTCCCCACCTTCCAAGTAACATTTGCGTGGCCGTAGGCCGAGCTCCGCGTAGGGCGAAGCCCGAAGCGTCCCTTACTGAGCAGAAACAACTCCCCACCTTCCAAGTAACATTTGCGAGGCCGAAGGCCGAGCTCCGCGTAGGGCGAAGCCCGAAGCGTCCCCTTACCGAGCAGAAACAACTCCCCACCATCCAAGTAACTTTTGCGAGGCCGTAGGCCGAGCTCCGCGTAGGGCGAAGCCCGAAGCGTCCCCTTACGGACCAGAAACCACTCTCTTCTTTCCAAGTAACTATTGCGAGGCCATAGGCCGAGCTCCGCGTAGGGCGAAGCCCGGAGCGTCCCCACGCTACCAAAGGCTGAAAAATGCCCCTGCCTTTCGAATTACGAACAAAAATGTTACTTGGAGGGTGGAGAGTTGTTTCTGTTCGGCAAGGGGACGCTTCGGGCTTCGCTCTACGCGGAGCTCGGCCTTCGGCCTCGCCGGGGGGCAAAATTTACTTGGAAGGAAAAGAGTGGTTTCTGCTCGGTAAGGGGACGCTTCGGGCTTCGCCCTACGCGGAGCTCGGCCTTCGGCCTCGCAAAAGTTACTTGGCAGGTGGGGAGTTATTTCTGCTCGGTAAGGGACGCTTCGGGCTTCGCCCTACGCGGAGCTCGGCCTACGGCCACGCAAATGTTACTTCGAAGGTGGGGAGTTGTTTCTGCTCGGTAAGGAGACGCTTCGGGCTTTGCCCTACGCGGAGCTCGGCCTACGGCCTCGCGGTCCGGCTCGGCCTGCGGCCTCGCAAAATTTACTCGGAAGGTGGGGAATTGTTTCTGCTCGGTAAGGAGACGCTTCGGGCTTCGCCCTACGCGGAGCTCGGCCTACGGCCTCGCAAAAGTTACTTGGAGGGTGGGGAGTTGTTTCTGTTCGGCAAGGGGACGCTTCGGGCTTCGCCCTACGCGGAGCTCGGCCTTCGGCCTCGCCGGGGGG
Source organism: Tachystola acroxantha (assembly GCA_963506565.1). NCBI lineage: Eukaryota > Metazoa > Arthropoda > Insecta > Lepidoptera > Oecophoridae > Tachystola > Tachystola acroxantha. Next base: position 11,956,809 of record OY735878.1, read on the forward strand.
CAAAAGTTACTTGGAAGGAAGAGAGTGGTTTCTGCTCGGTAAGGGGACGCTGCGGGCTTCGCCCTACGCGGAGCTCGGCCTTCGGCCTCGCAAAATTTACTTGGAAGGCGGGGAGTTGTTTCTGCTCGGTAAGGGGACGCTTCGGGCTTCGCCCTAAGCGGAGCTCGGCCTACGGCCTCGCAAAAGTTACTTGGAGGGTGGAGAGTTGTTTCTGTTCGGCAAGGGGACGCTTCGGGCTTCGCCCTACGCGGAGCTCGGCCTTCGGCCTCGCCGGGGGGCAAAAGTTACTTGGAAGGCGGGTTGTTTCTGCTCGGTAAGGGGACGCTTCGGGCTTCGCCCTACGCGGAGCTCGGCCTACGGCCTCGCAAAAGTTACTTGGAGGGTGGGGAGTTGTTTCTGTTCGGCAAGGGGACGCTTCGGGCTTCGCCCTACGCGGAGCTCGGCCTTCGGCCTCGCCGGGGGGCAAAAGTTACTTGGAAGGAAGAGAGTTATTTCTGCTCGGTAAGGGACGCTTCGGGCTTCGCCCTACGCGGAGCTCGGCCTACGGCCACGCAAATGTTACTTCGAAGGCGGGGAGTTGTTTCTGCTCGGTAAGGGGACGCTTCGGGCTTCGCCCTAAGCGGAGCTCGGCCTACGGCCTCGCAAAAGTTACTTGGAGGGTGGAGAGTTGTTTCTGTTCGGCAAGGGGACGCTTCGGGCTTCGCCCTACGCAGAGCTCGGCCTTCGGCCTCGCCGGGGGGCAAAAGTTACTTGGAAGGCGGGTTGTTTCTGCTCGGTAAGGGGACGCTTCGGGCTTCGCCCTACGCGGAGCTCGGCCTACGGCCTCGCAAAAGTTACTTGGAGGGTGGGGAGATGTTTCTGTTCGGCAAGGGGACGCTTCGGGCTTCGCCCTACGCGGAGCTCGGCCTTCGGCCTCGCCGGGGGGCAAAAGTTACTTGGAAGGAGGAGAGTGGTTTCTGCTCGGTAAGGGGACGCTTCGGGCTTCGCCCTACGCGGAGCTCGGCCTACGGCCACGCAAATGTTACTTCGAAGGTGGGGAGTTGTTTCTGCTCGGTAAGGAGACGCTTCGGGCTTTGCCCTACGCGGAGCTCGGCCTACGGCCTCGCGGTCCGGCTCGGCCTGCGGCCTCGCAAAATTTACTCGGAAGGTGGGGAATTGTTTCTGCTCGGTAAGGAGACGCTTCGGGCTTCGCCCTACGCGGAGCTCGGCCTACGGCCTCGCAAAAGTTACTTGGAGGGTGGGGAGTTGTTTCTGTTCGGCAAGGGGACGCTTCGGGCTTCGCCCTACGCGGAGCTCGGCCTTCGGCCTCGCCGGGGGGCAAAAGTTACTTGGAAGGAAGAGAGTGGTTTCTGCTCGGTAAGGGGACGCTTCGGGCTTCTCCCTACGCGGAGCTCGGCCTTCGGCCTCGCAAAATTTACTTGGAAGGCGGGGAGTTGTTTCTGCTCGGTAAGGGGACGCTTCGGGCTTCGCCCTAAGCGGAGCTCGGCCTACGGCCTCGCAAAAGTTACTTGGAGGGTGGAGAGTTGTTTCTGTTCGGCAAGGGGACGCTTCGGGCTTCGCCCTACGCGGAGCTCGGCCTTCGGCCTCGCCGGGGGGCAAAAGTTACTTGGAAGGCGGGTTGTTTCTGCTCGGTAAGGGGACGCTTCGGGCTTCGCCCTACGCGGAGCTCGGCCTACGGCCTCGCAAAAGTTACTTGGAGGGTGGGGAGTTGTTTCTGTTCAGCAAGGGGACGCTTCGGGCTTCGCCCTACGCGGAGCTCGGCCTTCGGCCTCGCCGGGGGGCAAAAGTTACTTGGAAGGAAGAGAGTGGTTTCTGCTCGGTAAGGGGACGCTTCGGGCTTCGCCCTACGCGGAGCTCGGCCTTCGGCCTCGCAAAATTTACTTGGAAGGCGGGGAGTTGTTTCTGCTCGGTAAGGAGACGCTTCGGGCTTCGCCCTACGCGGAGCTCGGCCTTCGGCCTCGCAAAATTTACTTGGAAGGTGGGAAGTTGTTTCTGCTCGGTAAGGGGACGCTTCGGGCTTCGCCCTACGCGGAGCTCGGCCTACGGCCTCGCAAAAGTTACTTAGAGGGTGGGGAGTTGTTTCTGTTCGGCAAGAAAAATGCCCCTGCCTTTCGAATTATGAACAAAGTTATGCAAATTGGGTACAGCTAGCAACGTTTGGCTTTTGAAAACTTTCTTTAAGTTTCTGGCATACGGGCATTTCGAGCGTTGCTTGCTTTAAAAATAAAAAAATAACCTCCTTTAAATGAGCAAACTCTTTTCGAATAAATGTTTTTCACAGAGTTTTGAACTTGAAACTTTCGGGCGGTGCTTGATATAATCAGTGGATGGCTTGCACGAATTATTTGCACAGCGAACAATCCGGATAATATTTATTTAGTTGCGGCGCCTACAACACGAAAACAAAGCAGTCTCGCGGGCCGCGCGCGGCCCGCGCACCATGCAACACCTAGTTTTTGTCTATTGCTGTATGCCCCCCCCCCCCCCCCCCCCATCATATTGTGGGTGTAACAGAATGGGTATGACATTATTTTTTATTTACCGATGCTGAACACCCTCCTTTCGGCTTCATATACCCTATCCGTTGCAGCTGTATTCAATAAATGGTGACCAGTGACGCTCTTGTTGCAGGATATTGTACCAGGACGACGGTGACGACCACCAGACCTTCGAAGACGTCATGGATACGGACCCAGACGACACAGTACTATTAGATAACACGACCACTGAAACCACGCCAGCGAAACATAATGGTATATGACAATGTGTGCTAATGTATGCCAAGATCGCTGTATGTGCTATTGTATGCCTGGATCGCTATGTGTGCTACCGAAACTAGGTTTTAGGGCCGAAACGGTTACGGTCTTAGTTTCGGCCGAAAACAAAACCAAAACTTCCATATAAGATCATGTTTTCGTGGACAAAACAAAATAGGCAATTATAATCAGTCAGTTTTTATTTATAAATCACATATTAAACAATTCAGTCTCTGATATTTGAAGTAATTCTTAAGCACTACATATTATCGCTCGCTGATTTCAAATAAATTATTTACGCTTTTAACGTTATATGCTTATTATAGGCTCTCGAACTCAGTTTCGATTTCGGCCGGATGGCAGCCGAAACCCGTTATTTGGCCGTAACTAGGCCGAAACCGAAAGTTCGGTCGGACACTACTCGCTCGCTCGTACTCCTGTGGGGAAAAAAAGGCGTGAGCTTATTGTTACGTCCTGGGGGTAGGGTACGTAATTGATAAAAGATGCCAAATCCGAGTAACCGGTCACAATGAATTTATTGGTGAATTAAACTGAATTTGCAAACAACTATTCATTTCATTCATTCATTTCATTTATTCGCAATAAATTGTAGGTTACAAGTTGATGGTAAATATGTCATAATAAGTCCCATACAATTTTACCCATCGGGTGTAGCGAGAGGAAACAATACATAAAAATAAACATTTCATTACTTAAGACAATTATAAAAATTATTAAAAACAATTCAACTACCATAATTAAAATGTCATTCTAAAAACATATTATTCCACGCATCATAATAAAATATACAATAAATTAGTCAATATTAAGTATGTCACAGAAAATAAAATAAAAATAAAGGTCAAGCAACCAATCACTTTACACTGAACACTAAATTACACAACTGAATTAATGATTTAACTGTCGCTTCCGAAGTCGCTCCGATGTTCCAAGTGAACTCTCTCGACGATCGGAAGCCCCAGTGTTTACCCGTCCTTGTCGCATCATTCTAGAAATCTTGATTCCAGAAAGTCTGACCTAAACATGTCCTTATGACACCTACCTAGGTCACCCTTCGATGTCTTTCTGGAATCTTCGATGGCGATCTATGACCTTTCGAACACTTTTCTGGATTATTCTGGGACTTTCCGGAGGCTTCGAGACGTATCGAGAACCCTATGGAAATTTCTGGAACACTATGGAACTTTTCCGAAACTTCCAGAAAACTTGGCACTCGAAAAGTTTGCGACTCTTCTCGTAGCACTACGCCGTCCTCTTAGTGCTCCCGCACACGGGCCACCGGCCACAGCCACAAAACGCCGCCACTGGCATATTTCCTGTAATTTTCATACATTTTATATGTACTCGCCGCACACGGTTGACGCCGGTGGCGGCCACACGCTACAAGCTTCTAGCTTCTCGTGGCGGCGTTTGTGGCTGTCGCGTGTGGCCCGTGTGCGGCGACACTTAGGTCCGGGCTACGGCAAGTAACTTCACCCAAAAAATGTTATTATAATTAAAATCACTAACATAGTTGTAAGCAAATTGTTCACTTCACTTTTTAAATTATGGCTTCTACCGTGGCTGGCACAGTAATTTTGCCAGTGTCGAGTACTTAGGTGATGACCAACGAATTGAGAAAATGCACGGTTAAACGAAATAAACACTAACATATTATGGACTTGTGTCAGAAATAAAGATTTTTCATTCATTCATTCTTCATTCATAACATTATGAATGAATGAAGAATTGGTGAACACTACTGGTATTGAATGAATGAATGATTAATCGTTTATTTGACAGTCAAACAGTACTCCTATACATATTTCCCCAGATACGCACATCCAGTACACCTTATCCAACCAAGGCGCGTTGCAAATGATCCTGAACCGGTGCGTGTACTACCTGCGCTACACGAGCCGCAAGGGGCCCTCCGGACACCGCCAGTGGCGCTGCATAGACTACGTGCGCGCGGGCGTCAAGTGCCCGGCCACAGTCATCACTAAGGACGACGTAGTCATCAAACGGTAACGTAGAATCATCGATTGAGTTACTTATGCAATATCGTTTACACATCGGCTGTCACGTAGTACTTGCAACGGGGTGTACACTTGCAAGTTGCTGTCGGACCCACTGTCGGCGGTCGGACATTTCTAGCAGAAGTTTTCTTGCACGTGGAAACGCGACCTTAGACTGATGATGTAGATGACAATAATAAATTCATTTATTGACACATTAAATCTTTACATAAGAGTAACTTAAAACTATAGAATACAGGGTAACCTTGAATTCATTCGAAAAAATTAAGTGGATGGGGGCTTGTGACATACATTAATTCTGCACAGCGTTTAAGTAAATTAAACAATTTGGGAAAATATAATAAACAATATTTACAATAAATTCAACTATCAAAAAAAATATTAATTTGATGTGTATCGTTACTGATTTGAAATTTTTACATTTTAAGGTATTTTTAATTTATTGCAACGATTTCTTTCACTGGAATTTGACCTAATGGTCATTATGTGACTTGTGACGTAATTAGTTAATTTTTTTTGCAGTTTTGATTTACTAAAAAACCTTTAATTTAATATTTATCATGAGTACAACCCCCAGTTTCAATTTGTCGAATGAATTCAAGGTCACTCTGTATATTATATTGTATTACAATTACTTATGGTACGGTTTGTTACAGGTTCTCAGCCCACAATCACCCGTTCCACGACAAGCAGATCCTGAGGAAAGTCCACAACCAGTCAGTGTACTCCGCTATACACGAGGCGGAGGCGCTCGGACAAAACATGAAGATGGGCCGACTGACGAAACCAGATGTGAAAGACAAGAAGGAAACTGATACAGAATGAACATTGAATATAGTTAGAATATTGAAAACAAAAGTTAGAATATAAGATCAATTATAATTGCTGTTTTATTTCCTTCAATACCTTTTGACTAATCCAGTCTCCACATCGGCAATGCTGGTACGACAGCAAATCAATAATAACTCTTTATTGGGTAACACTTGCAGTACGATTTCAACTCTTACATTATCCAGATAATAAGCTAGAACTGTCCAAAGTCTTACGCTTTGGGCTGTACCTTCATATAAAACAAAAGTTAGATACTCTTGCATAAAAATTGAAATCCTATTGGACTTGATGAGTTCCTCTGAGACTAAAAAAAACCTCGAAACCCAAATCCCGTTTTATAAAAATCCTTTAGCCGCTTACAAAGCCAAAAAATGAAAGGCACGATATCCAGAGTCGTTGAATTAAGAAAAAAATGGGGATTTCGGATAGTGTTGTCAAAAACTCCAATATCAATCATTAGATTCGATTCTCATTTTATAATATCGATTGTTTTGTACGACAGAAATATTGTGGATATGTAATAATACATATTTGATACAATATATTATACATTTAAAAAATGCCTTATCTATACAAGGAAATAATGTGTAAGATTATTTATCGATTGTTCGGCAAATAGAGTGACAGACGGCAGGCAACACTATTTATTCTCGGCTTGGTTCACAGATTACCCCGCTTGGTTGTTTTGTTTTTGTTGTTCCGTCGTAAAAATCAAAATATAATTCAATTTCCTTTATATATATGTGAATATTGTAAGCGTAATTAAGTTTTCCTCATAGTGAACGTAATCATGGCACAATCACAGTTTTCTCTATCGTGGGAGACCCACCAGAAACATATTTGCAATGGTCTTAGTAACCTACAACAGGTAAACAAACAGATTATCGTAGAAAATTCATGGAATAAAATATTTAAGCCGCATTTTCGAACTGTTAATGCCCCCCTAACGACAGCCTAACGCTAAATCGTTTTATTTTTAAATAAAACATTGTGGCCCCTTAGCGAAACTCACTTAATTTCATAGGATGTTGTAATTTTGGCACTCAAATGCAGATCTTAGAGCGACTCTCATCATTTATGGTAGGGATTCCTACCGGATTGCCCCAAAAAATACTCCACTGATTTTTTAAATCTACTATTGTATAAAAAAAATTATAATGGATCAAGTAGTTTGTGTAAAAATGATAATCTTCATGCCCCCATATACTTTTATCTACATTTGTCTATGATATTTTCCAGAACGGTGAATTTGTGGACATGACCCTGGCTGCTGATGGGTACATGGTGAAGGTGCACCAGGTGATAATGGCTCTCGCCAGTCCGTACATCAAGGAGTTAATCTCGTCAGCACAGTGCCCGCATCCAATCGTATTCTTGAATGTAAGCTTTTTAATGTTAGTAATGAATAGACATAGACTGTTATTCATAAACATGATTTAAAGTTACGCCACCGTTTAGCCACCCTGTCCCGTTCTATCTTAACCTTTTTTAATGAAGTGTGAAAGGGATAGCAACACGATTTAATGAAAAATCAGTCTTAGAATAAAAAATTCATACCATAACTGTCGGTCTAATTGCCACCTTCAACAATATCTATAATATATGATTGATATCTGTTTATATATAATAATATGTAAAAATATCATAGGTACTCCCAAAATTGCAAAAAAAAATTCCAAAAAAGGGTTGCTGACTTTGCTGAGCACTCAGCTAGCCTTTTTGGTTCTCCTTTAAAGAGTTTGTATGACTATTGGATTTAGATGTTTTTTAGCTTTTATTGGAGATAGTGTGGTTTATTTTCATATGGTGTCCTCACAATGGCTGTCATAGTGTAAACTTGACCTTAACCTTTTGAACACCAACGACGGCCATAGCCAACAACGGGAAATCGTGCCATAAACGCCATGTCGGGATATCATGACAAGTTAGCACGTCAAATTATTCTAAAATGTCATGTGTCATAATGTTGAGGGTGCATCACTTTCTAACATAATGTGGCGTTCAAAAGGTTAAATTCCAAATCAATCTACGATGGATATCGTAGATCGTCAATCTCTCTTCATAGGGCTTCATATAAACAACTAAATGTTATTGCTTAGCTGTTACTATTAGATTACCTGTGGTGGTTAATTCAATTTTAATTCATTTTTTGACTGAATCTTAATGCAGGTAGGTTATTTATTATTTATTTTATTAATGGACTCGACTATTTATTTTATTAATGCAGGTAGGTCTATTTATGTTTTGAATCAATATTATTTACATGGTATTTGTATACTCACTATTGTTGTTTTAATATTAATTGACTAAATAATTTAATTATACTTTTTTTATATGACATTTAACATTATTTACTATTGTATAATATTCATATTCCATGTAATAAGTATGTGACATTTTTATGCACTATAATATAATGTATGACTAGAATTTCACATTAGACATAAGTTCTGTAAAGAAATTGTAATTATTGAATGAATAAATAAATTAATCATTAATTTCCCAAATTTATTTGTTTATCTATTGCAGAAAGTATCATATTCTACACTATGTGAAATACTGGAGTACATCTACACTGGCGAAGTGGTAGTGCCTATTGAGAATCTCAACGAGCTCGTGCAGGCCAGCAAAGAGCTGCACATAAAGGGGTTAGAGGACATGGTAACATTATAATTTATACTGTATCTAAATCTCCTTGGTATACCTCTTTTTTGTAACATGGTGAAATCCGCCGAAAAACTGTAAATCCGCGCATACGAAGTCTTAATAAATAACAATAATTTGCAGAAAATCCACCAAGCATTCCCGTCCACCTCGCTCCACGGCGACTCGCAGCCGGCCACGCCGCCCGCGAGGATGGATGAGGAAGTACTGGACGACGACTTCTGCTACTTCGAAATAGCAAGCCTCAAGGACGGCGATAACAAAATAAGGTTATATACAAAAGTACCATGAGACATACTGTTCACAATTCTCCAATTACATGGAGATATACTACGTTACCATTATGTAAACAAAGTTATAAATAATTATAATCATAGAATTAAGAAAAACTCGACTAGTTCAATTTGAAGCAATGTATATAACATAAACACTTATGTATTGCATAACGACATCTTGGATGAATAAATGTTATCTTATCAACCCTGCGATCGATAACTGGCGTAGCAGACGTGGCCCGCAAAGCAGCTACATTAAAGTGGAACTGGGCGGGCCCCCGTGTGCCGCATGCAGCCGGACCGATGGGCCTGGACTGTAACAGAATGGGTGCCATCGGACGGTCGCCGGCGTCGGGGCAGACCTCGGCGTAGGTGGAGAGACGATATCGTTAGATACAGGGATGGGGGGCTGGAAGAGGCTCAGGACAGGGATGGATGGAAGAGGAGGGACCTTTGCCCAGCAGTGGGACAATTCATAGGTTTACAAAACAAAAAAATACAAATATTTTTTTTTATAATTATGAATTCGCTTTCAACGTTACATTGATTATTGTACATTTTATCATCATCTTCAGTCCCCTGTTCTTTTGTGTCCCAAATGCCCCAACCATTACATTGAGGGAGCTCGGGCCATGATCGACCATGCGGGTCTAATGCGGAGTGGCGGATTACACATGTCTTAGATTTTTTTCTACGTCATGCATGGTGCAGGTTTCATCACGATATTTTCCGTCGCCGTTTTGAAAGCATTCGGTAAATGTGCGTATGTTTTTCCTTCGAAAAAAAAAACGTGGTAAACTCATTGGTACATAGTATAGTCTACAGCCTCAATAAGGTTAAGATTTTCTCAAAAACAGCTGGACCGAATTTAATCATTATTTTACAGTTACATAGTTTTAACTTTTATCTATCCAACAGTGAAATAATTCTTGCAATAAGTCAAGTAGTTTTTGAAGAAATTTCAACCTTAAAAAATCCTATACACTTTCTTTGTTCGAGCGTACTGGTTGACCTGGCTGGGGATCGAACCTGGGACCTCCTTATCATAAGTCCATTGACCCAACCACTGCGCCACCTAGCTCTTATTACCGATCTTATACCCGACTGCAAAAGAAGGAGGGTTATGTTTTTCGAGTGTATGTATGTCTAATTCTTTGGCACGCCCTACAACCTAAACGGCTCGATGGATTTTAACATATGAGGTATCGTTAGATTCGTCTTGATTGTAGAAGTGACTATAAAAATTTAATCAAAGCGGCTTAAATTTTAGGCAATGAGTTTTTTTGTTTTTTAAATTATTTGATCATCTTTAAATGATCAAATGTGTAAATTATTATACATTTCAGTTTAGATGACGCCACAAAAATACCTGATATGGTGACGGAAGAGCTGGAGCAGCGGCCAATGGACGACGCTATGCAGGAGGACAACGATCCACAGACAAGCGAAAACGGACCTAAAGCCCAGCGCATACAGCACAAGTTCTATAGTAATAAAAGTAAAGGCAACAATGCTTCCACTTCCAGTCTAGGTTGGTTGAACTAAAAAAATATATATATAAACTAAACTAAAAACTATATGTACAATAGATCGGTTGAACTATCTGAATGACTTAGCATTACAAATAGTTCAACCGATCCCCGTTGTCCGGCAACGTGCCCAAAATGCTGGCGGCATTTCCCCTCTGGATCGCTAGGCTGATCCTTTGCTGATTTTTTTTTAGTTTTATTGTAATAGATTGTAGTATAATGTTTTTAAATGACATTGACACATTTCAATGGAGCTTTGCCCCACCTACAAAACTACGAGACCATTGAAGCTGTACCTATTTTGTTGGGGAGTTATTACAGGTTTTATATAGCATAATCAGAATCAGTAGGAGTTGCGAGAGTAGTAGAAAATGATAGCAAACACAATGAATACTTCGCTTCGATTTCATACTATTTTCTGAATTCTTAATTAAGCTGTTTTTTCGACTCTCAACTTGTACAAAACTTTATTTTAAACCAATAATTTTAATAAAAAACGGAGATATTTTTACATTTATTCGTTATCTTGTTCATCATGCGGTTGATGGTGGGGCAGAATCTGGCATTGACATTTGAGCTGCACTAAGAATTAGCGCTAACATTTCCAAGTCAAAATGTTAATCGGACACCAGTCTCAAAATCAGTCACCATGCCTATTCATGACGTGTTTATGTCATCGGTTTTCAATGATATCATTGTATGATTTTGAGAACTGTAATAGCCTTGGCCGTGACCATGAATTCTTATAGCAGGATTACTTCAATAATACTTTGTTATTTCGTACCATAACGTCCTTAAAAGCTTACTTTAAGGATGTCATGGTACAGTCGACAGAAGATCAATGGTAACACTTTGGATCGTTCTTATTATTTGCGTCGTAAGACTTGAAATCGTACTGCAAGTGTTACCATTGATCTGCTGTCGACCGAAATAACAAAGTATTATTGAAGTAATCCTGCTAAACCGAAGCCCAAATCAAGTGTCTTTTTTGTAAACAAAAACTACCCTACCCTACTAACATTTTAAGCTGTTCTGTGATTATTGCAGTTCTTTTCAGTTAATTAGACGATCATATTTGTTTACACAATAAGGCACTTGATTTGGGCCGCGGTATATAAGAGTTAGTTAGTCTTGCCTCGAATTTTATTTAAATAATATGTCTTATTCTGCAGATGTGGGTGTAATCCAATACACGATATCGAACCAGGGGTCTCTGCAGATGATCCTGAACCGGTTCCTGTACTATCTGAAGCACATGAACCGCGACGGGTCGCGGCAGTGGCGCTGCATCGACTACCTGGCGGGCTCGCGGTGTCCGGCGCTGGTCGTCACTAAGGACGACGCCGTGCAACAGAGGTCAGGGATTCTTGTCATAATCATCTTCATCAATCATCGCTTCATCCTAAATTATCAAAATTAATAAGTAGATACAGTGCGCGAGGCGTAAGCTCAGGTTTGCATTTGTGTGAGTGCACACAGATAGTGTAGAGTAGAGGCGCGACGCGTCCCCAGCGGGACGCCACCCTGCCGCGCACTTCACCTCTTGTACCGCTAGCAGCTTGGCGATTTGAGAACGGTAACAGGCTGATCCCCGTTGTCCGGCAACGTGCCCAAAATGCTGGCAGCATTTCCTCTCTGGATGGCAAGGTTTATCCTTTGGGCGAAATACAGGCCAGCATTTTGGTCACGTGTGTCATTTTGTCTTATACCTATAATATTATATACATTTGATTTACTATTATTAATTATTATGCATGAAATGAAATTAGTTATTTTAAAATCAAGTTATAGAATATCAAAATGAAATGAAATGTTTATTTTACCATACAGTATTTTACATTAACTTATTAATCAGTGAAGCCCACACTAGGCTAAGCCTGTCCCGTGGGATTCTAAAAGAATTACAGTTACAGAACGACGGGTTTTTATGGTTTAAGTTACAGGTTGTTAGGTATACAGTTAAGGTAACAAATAATGATATCCAAAAGTTTAAATATAGATTGATATGATTTCAATATGTTCAGTGGGTTGTGTTGTGTGAGTGTGTTTGTATGAGGGTGTAGTGACGTGTGTGTGTGTTTGTATGTTTGTATCAATTTGTATTATTTATGAGAAATTAAAGACTTTTATTTATTTATAAGCTAAATTCACAATCACAGCCAAATACTCGATATCATCTTTATCCTCAGTCTATTTTTATGTCCCCCACTGCTCGGGCACATACCTTCCCTCACATCGAGGGAAGCTCGATTTAATCAATATACCATAATATATTAAGTAACTAAATATTCATTATCCAGATCATCATCGCACACGCACGCGTTCCACGACATCCGAATCCTGAAGAAGGTGCGCGACGGAGCGGTCTTCTCGGCCTTGCACCAGGCGGAGGCCGAGAGCGAGAGCAAGAAGACCAGCAAGGTTAAAAACAACACGCAAAAAGAACAGGAATAAACGTATTATAAAGTAACTCCGGTGTTTTTTTAACCATTTAGGCTGCAATGGCCTTTTTCCTTAGTTCCATCGAGTACGTAATAAGATAGAGAACTGACCCATGCTTTATTAGAACACAGAATCTAAAAAAAATAGCTAATTCTAAGTCGACTCCTAACAGACCACTTACCCCATAGACCTGTAACAGGGCCCATGTCTGCCCTCACATGAGCACAACATTGCTTCGTGACACGTGAAACCTAGAGATATTATCGACATGGACGCATCTCTTTAATACGGCACCTCTGTCCCCCGCTTCGTCTCTATGCGCTTATCGTTGACAGAATTTTTCGCTTGCTTTGTACCGATTGTCTATTGGGTAAGTGGTCTGTACCTAAACGCAACTGTCGCAATCGTTCATATGCTACATCGCGTAAGAGCGAGCTTAGCGGTGGTGACTAATAATTGCTTGGCTGGCGTGAAAACGCCGTTTTTGGCTGTCATTATGATTGCTACAGTAATATCTTTGCACGCCAGCCAACTTTGCCTCTGAAATAACCCTGGATCGAGGATTATGAATAAAATGCAAAATATATAATAAAAATAGATTTATTGTTCCCGATTCAACATTTATAAAAGATTGGCATACACAACATTGTAGAAAATATGTATTTTATTCTGTTTAACTTATCATTCATTATCACAATATTAGATGAGCAAAATTATGTAAGGCCGGCCATTAAATGGATTTTATACATACATACATTATATAAGGAGCTTATAGTTATGTCTATGTTCAGGGCACTATTTATTATAACTTAGCGGACATTGATCTCCTATAAACAACTAGATACACAAAGGTCTTACTAAAACAATTTTAAAAACGTCCAAATAAGGGTCCATTGTTAACGTCCAAATAATGTACAATAAAGCAAATGAGGGGTCCATTCATCCGTTTGGACCTTCTTTGCGCTCGGACATTTTTAGAAGGCAGACTGTGTAGGTATCTAGTTGTTTATAGGAGATCAATGTTAGCGGATTATAAATAGAAACAGACTAGAGACTAAGTTTAAATAATAGTTTAAAATGTAAATATATATCTTAATTAGGAATGTATTTCGGAATGTTAACATTAGTGCCTTATAACAAGAACCCGAGTATTTTATTATCGTAACTAGGTAATTGGTAAAATATAAAAAAATAATTATTCTCAATTTTCAATAACACTTATTCGCTAGCAGTGGAGTAAGCTCAATCACTCGACTCAACATATAGTTATTTACTTTGACTGAAATCTTGCTATAAAACTATCTAATAGGTATTGTTAAATTTTAGATGGAGAAAAATTTCGACGCTTTCGGGATTCGAAGCAGGAATACATTCCGTGGTACGCTCTTTTCCAACAAAGCCACCATATGTACGAGGTCCCTAGTTCGAATTCCGGCCGCAATGAAGACTTTATCTCTATTAACATTTGCGAGGCGTGGCCGCGATCCAAAAAAATATAGGTATTTTTTTTTATCTGATCGTCTGTAACTTCACAACTTTGAAAATACGCAAAAACTATTTTCCAATTTATACAAAAATAACATATTATCGTCACGAATTTTCAAAATTCATGAATTACCGACGCGAATTAACCTGCTAACGTTGAGACCAATGATTGAATCATAAAAAACCTGTCATTCCAGTCTTTAAAACTTTAAAATGCACATTTAAGTACAAGAATCGCTTAGAACGAACTCAGGCGAGCTGATATTTGACAAACGTGGGCAAAACGAACGCAGCTTTATGAATATCGCTGTTATAATATCTCAGATTCATCGCTTTCTCTTGTTCCCTAGAGAACGTGACCTGAGGCGAATCGAATTTCGCATCTTTGTCTAAGGAGCCGATAACGAAACCGATTTGACCGGACGGATAGGTCGGGACTGATGCGTAGGCGTAGGCCGCGGCAGGGAATTGATTCCTGCAGAATCTCAAAGTACTGGTGACTAAATCCATGTCATTCCAAATCGTCCCCGCTTGTGAACAAACAATTCCGTTTGGTTTTAAGGCACTCTTCATTAAGGCAAAGTAGTTCTCCTGGAATAAACTTACAGCTGGTCCGACCGGGTCGCTACTGTCGGTAATTATGACGTCGAATTCCCGACTGTGATTCTTCATGAATTCGAAGCCGTCGCCGACGTGTAATGTCAGCTTTTCGCTTTCGAATCCTACCGCCATGAAAGGGAGGTACTTTTTTGATACTTCGATCACTTTTGCGTCAATTTCCACCTGGAATGCAGAACGGTCTATTAGAATTGTAGTAATTAAATTAGCAATTTCGAGATATTTAGAATACCTATAATGTGCTACGTATGACGCATTCAATCATGTTAAGCATTTCAAATATTTATAACACTTTTTGGTTGACGTCATTATAAACCGACAGTTTGACTCGACATATTCAACCTATGTAGGTCGACGTATCTCTAAAATAATAATTTTAAGTAACCTAAAATAAACTATACTTAGTTTTCATTATACACATTAATTTTTTGCTGCATAGAAATATACATAATAGACTTTAACACGACATAATAAGACATAAAGAGAGTTGCTAACTCGGTCTGGACCAGACAACCATGGGATCTGGCCACTCATGGAGAGGCATATGCCCAGGAGTGGGCTGCAGTATGCTGAGGAAGATGAAGAAGACTAATTATAAGTTAACAGTCTTATCGCTAAGCGATATCTTTTATACAACCTTTGGGTAGATAATCTAGGATAGGGCAGCTAAATGTTGAATATACAATAGCACTCGGAATAATAATTGTGTAAATCTTGCAACAACAGACAAATCTAAACCCATATAATACGGAGAGAATGGAGCGTCAATAGTTGCCATTAAACTATGATAATATTGGACAGATAATAAAATAAATTAGTTGACATTTTAATAAAAGTTCATATGAAGTTAAGAACAAACTTTGATAAAGAATTGTTGACCTTTCAATTCTCAGTTAAATAAGATAGTGTTATCTAATGTCGCCGCATTAGGAAGCAATAAAGACAACCATTATGAGGACCACATTAGTTAGCTATACATGTAAAGTTTCAAGTTATAAGAAGTTTTGCTTTCACAATTTTGAGAGCATTACGCAGATGGGAATTTTCATGATAGTTATATCATATAATTAACAATTAATAGCATTAAGTTTTTCTGTTTTAGTTACTCTTTTTTGTGGTCTTCGAGATTAGCGAGACTGTACGAGAGTAGGAAAGACCTGAAAAGCAGCGTGTCGCTGAGGCCTTTCCTATTCATCTGTAACGATAGGTACTACTATAACTAAGTTACTTTTAAGTTCTAAATTATGTTTCAGATGAATAAATGTCTCTTTATTTATTTAAATACGAAGGTGGTCTTCGAAAAAAACCAAGGCAAATTATATTCATTTTAAACAGTTTTGATTGAATGCGAGTTGAGTTTCAGTTTAGTCTTACAACTGTAAGATATAATAAAATTTTGACAGTTGTGAGAGCGAGCTAACGCTAAGTTCCTTCTCAAAACTGAACCTAAAACTCATTGAATTAATAAATGAAAAAAATATGTGCGTTTTTATTAAATAATGACGTTATTTAATTTAATTCGTGATTTCGAAATGTAGTGTATATTTGGTGCATATTTTGCAATCATAGTGATTAATGAATCATCATCAGCCTATATTGTATACGCCTGGACAGGTAGGATTTAGCAAAAATTCTATCTTGTGCAAATTCATCTGCAAAATGTACCTAAATTCTGTACAATAAAGAATTATCTTATTTGTATCAGTCCACTGCTAGATGTAGGTATACCGAAGCTCAAATCATGTGTCTTATTTTGTAAACAAAAACTACCCTACCCTGCTAACATTTCAAGCTGTTCTGTGATTATTGCTTAGTTATTTTCACATTATTAGATCAGATCACTTTATTTTCACAATGATGAACAGGTTCAACCAATCAGTTCCTTCACAACAGGTAAATAGGCGATCAGATTTGTTTACAAAACACGACACTTGATTTGGGCTCCTGTATAAGCATCTCAACTCGTTTCCCGGCCATTTGTACCTAATCTGCCAGCCAACTTAATAATAATAACATAATGAATAAATAGTGTGTAATTTTCGATACTCGTCCATTCTCCTACAGCCTTCAATGTCTCTAGGGGAAGAATGTTATGACCTGCACGATTTCCTTGACTCCAGGGTGCTTGGCCACCTCTCGGGCGACGCCTCCATCGCCGCCGCCCACTATAAGCACCTTCTCAGGACTCTTGTGGCAGCATAGCGGGAGAAACGATATCATCTCCTGGAACAAAACGGTATCTTCATGGTGGATTGTTACTGCTATAGCATAGTGTCCGGTCTAATATAGAGGAAAATGTGTAGGAGTTTTTAAGGTTGAGATTATCTCAAAAACTACTTGACTTATTGCAAGAATTCTATCACTGTTGGATAGATAAAAGTTAAAACTATGTAAGTTACTCTTTCTTTTTGGCATTGACACTAAAATATGCGACATTACAACCCGAAGGCGAAACCCGGGAAGGCGTTAGCATCCGTCATACAGTTTTTTTAAACTAGTATGTTTGCTATCGTTTCACACTCTTGTAAATTGTTTCCTTACAACGCTGGTAGCTATAAGTTTTCAATCAAGAAACTCTGTTCTTAAATTCTTAAGTCAATAAAAAAACTTTATTATTATACAAGAACTACTAAATGCGGTCCAGTAGTTTTTGAGAAAATTTCAACCTTTTGAGGCCCCCTGTATACTTTTCTGTCTTCATGTTTACAAGTAGGTAATATAGATTTATGATTTAGCTAAATAAACTTACTAGCACTATTTTAAAAAAAATGTTCATCCAGAATCCAGACAGATAGTAGGGAATAAGAAACAACAGTTCCAACATTTGACCATAACATAGTTCGATTTCCTGTAGTGATGAGGAATACCCATACTTTTGGGACCATTTAAACAAGTAAATCTATGTGCTCTAAAAAGATGATGAAGAGGTTCACTACCCTTCATGCCATGACCCAAGTAGTGGTGAAAAGTGGGCACTAAATTGATTTGCTAGAATGTAAGTGGAGGGATTTTATTATTATTACTTGATATCACGGTGTTGGTACACGCCCAAGGGTCACTGCGACCTCAAAGGTCTATTGTGGCCGCGCACCGAGTTCTTATATCTCGCTCCCAAGGTCAACGTCCCTTAGGAACCATACAATGCACTTGAGTGAGAGAGTCTTGATATCCTCGGGTGGCACCATGTGTCCACCCAAGGCTCCGCTTCTGCTGTGAATGAGCGCTTCACAAGTAGAGGGATGCAATTACTGGATGTGTTTTAGAATCGACGCGACAGATGGAATTCTATGATCTCTGTCTACGCCTGTAGGGTGTGAGTTTCTGTATATTTAGGTATTAAATAAAATTATAAAAGTAGATACCTGATAAGAGAATTCATCTTTCTGTGTACATTGTATGATACCGTCCAAGACTAGAACTCTTCCAAAGCTGATCGTATCAAAGACTTGTATATCCTGGTACTGTGACTTCTCATTGTGAAGAACCTCCTTTACTTTGAATGAGAACGTGCCGCCCGGCCACATCTCACAGGACTCGGTGAACCAGTTGTTTTTTAATGTTGAGTCCATTGTAATAAAACTGAAATTCATATTTAAAGACATTTAATAGTCACATTTGAGTATAATAATTGATATAATTTTACTTCAGGTAGTCACAACTATTTTACAAGTACAGAATGAAGAGGTAATAAAGCATTGAGTATGAAAAGGTGGCCGCTGTGGTGGTTTCGCTGCAGTGAATGTGGCGGATGGAATTCATCTCTACCAACTATGGGAGATGGGCGTTTTTTGTGTGTACTTATGTTTCTTTCGTGGAGTCTCCAAGCGATTCTACTGGAGTTCTAAAACCCTGCTAGTTTAACAAGGTTGCTGGTTTCATATAATAATGAACAGAACTAGGTGGTCTTAATTTCCATATAACTGACCTAGAATCCATGTCAGAAGGTCGTATTATTCAAACTAATTAGGAAGCCAACGTGAAAACTTATTGCGTTGTAAAAAAAGGTCAGTGCCTGAGGGCAAAGGGCTTATTTTTCATTAGGTACAAATAAAATAATTATGATAGACGAAAACTGTAAAGGGATTTCCCCGGATTATCTTGAGTTTAGTAGGCTGATTATTTATCGGGTTCCTTCCACGTTTGTTTACCGAGAATGTTAATAAATCACAACAAAACAGCACATTATAATTTCGTGCTACCTTATAAATTGTCAAATAAGAAATGTTGGTAACTTTAACCCGAAACTGTATCAAATATAAAGCAATAGAAGCGAGAAGAATGAAAACAACTATGAACGATAATCGTAATAGAGTATGGTCAATATTTACCCAAAAATTCAAATTAAAAATGTACAACAACGACCACACAGCACAGCACAAAATTGACAACTGTCTGAATATTTTATTTATAAAAGTTTATAGCACGGCAACGACCATTTCGGCCAAAACTTCTGAATAAAAAAAAGGAATGAAGGAAATCGAACGAACCACTGCCTTAGTGTTGTATAACTGTTGAATAAAACCATTGACTTATACCTATGGACATGGCATACCTACGAAAATAACTTGCATACCTAAACTTTGTGGGGAACAAATATGGCGGATTGTCGTAGTGCAGCCTCGATGTTCATCGATAACTTTTATCGATATTGACCGGAGACGGTAAATGCAGTTTCCCCATAGATTTTATATCTAACCTCTATAATCATAGAGTGCGTAAAAGTGAAGTGAAGTGAAGTGAAATATTTTCAAGGACATTATATTTAGTATTTATTTGTAAATATTTAATTTATTTCTAAGTTTTTCTTTGTAAGTATTTTGATATCATTTTATTTTACGGATATTTTCTTTTGGTATTTTATGTGTGGCCTCTACTACTTCTTTTGATGCAGCCTGTAGACTTTACAGCAGTGACTTTCTCATGCAACCAGTGCACTCGCTATTTCCAAAGCGAAAGAGGCCTCCGTATCCATTCCACAAGAATCCACGGACGTTCAACTTCGACCCTTCAAGCTACAACTTCTGATGACTCAGTACTACAACCAGTAGGTACTGCTTCCTTTGTCCCTTTCCAAATTACTTTGAGCCGTCTTAAACACTCCACCCCTTTGGTAAAGAGGATTCCGCGCGGTGCTAGGATATCTGTCGCTTCTCTTTATGCTGAGGCTATTTCCAAATGCGTTCAAACAAATGATATTAATGACTGGCAACGCCTCTTCACTCTTTCCTATACAACACTCCATGCCAAATTAGATAATACACACATCTCTTTGACCCAGAAAATCAAAAACAATTGTTCTCAACATCCAAACCTTGCTACATCTTCTTCACAAACCAAACATAATTTTAACTTATTCAAAAAGGTAGAGTCAAAAGTAAGTGATGGAGACCTCAAAGGCGCCGCACGGCTCCTCTTCTCTTCTGATATCCTGTCTCCGGATACTCCCGAGACTCTTGCAGCCCTTCAGAGTAAGCACCCCCCAGCTCCTTCGATACCCCCCGTTTTGGATCCGCCATCTGCTACTGAAGCGTGTCTTCGCGTTTGCGAAAAAGATGTTCTTTTCGCGATCGCCTCTTTTAAAACTGGGTCCGCTGCTGGTTTAGACGGAATAAGTGCCCAACACCTCAAGGACCTCACAGTTCGCTCTGTAGGAGAAGCTGGACAGCATCTTGTTTCTTCACTCACTCAACTAATTAACTTTATACTCGAGGGAAAAGTTAACCCTGAAGTAACTCCGATTCTCTACGGAGCGAACCTAATAGCTCTTTCGAAAAAAGATGGCGGAGTCAGACCAATAGCCGTAGGTTCCACGATCAGACGCATCGCCTCAAAACTTTGTGTAAAACACTGCTTATCAAAACTACAACCCATTTTTGAACCTGTTCAGTTAGGTTTTGGTACAAAGGGCGGATGCGAAGCTGCCGTACATTCGCTGCGAACTTTTTTGAACAGTAGTAGTTGTGAGGTTTTGCTGAAAATCGATGTCAAAAATGCATTTAATTCTGTCAACAGGGACACCTTGTTGCAGGAAATCTATAATAACGTGCCAGAAATATACAACTACCTCTTTCAGTGTTACGGCAGTACTTCTAAACTACTTCACAGGAGTACTGAAATTCTTTCCGCCACTGGTTGTCAACAAGGTGACCCACTCGGACCAGCTATATTTAGCCTTGCCATCAATCCGGTAATTCAAAATTTACAGTCAGTTTTCAATGTTTGGTACCTCGATGACGGCACCCTAGGAGGCAGTATACACGATGTATTATTAGATTTATCAAATATAATAACCAAATTTCGCATCCTAGGATTAGAACTAAATTTGGACAAGTGTGAATTGTTTATATCTGAGAATATACCACAATCTGACAAAACTGACTTATTTCAAAAATTTTACGATCTTGCTCCTGGAATCAAAATTGTAAATAAAACATCCCTTTGTCTTCTAGGATCCCCTATTTGTAACGAATCAGTGCCTACTTTCATACAAAATTCAATTTCTAAATTTCATGAGTATTCAGACCGCCTTCTTAAAATCAACTCTCATTCGGCCATATTCATTTTAAAATTTTGTCTTTTTGTTCCGAAATATACATATTTAATCCGTTGTTGTCCACTTTGGACTCACAAAAATATCACCGACTCCATTGACCTTTTAATCAAAAACACAATAGAATCAATCATCAACATTCATCTTACAGATCACAGTTGGACCCAAGCCTCACTACCCATACGTTTCGGTGGCTTGGGGATACGAAAAATTTCAGACGTAACCCTACCGGCTTTTATATCCTCCATCCATAGCACATCAAACCTCATAGGAAAAATTTTAGGGTTTATGTCCCGTCCAAACTTTGAGGTGGCTTGTCTGGATGATGCTTTAAAGGCTTGGAATATAGCTGTTCCGAGTCCAAATTTCCCTTCAGTCCCTACGCATCAAAGGAGCTGGGACGACTTACTCTGTAAAAATATACAGACCGAACTGCTGAAAAATACCGTCGGTTCGTGTCGCGCCAGGCTGCTCGCAGTGTCCGCACGTGAATCCGGTCATTGGTTACACGCATACCCCAATCCAAACACGGGCACTTTTTTAGATAATGAAACGCTTCGTATTTCGGTAGCCCTCAGGATCGGAGCGGAGGTCTGCACCCCTCACAAGTGCCTGTGCGGCACTTCCGTCGACAGCTTCGGCCACCACGGGCTGTCCTGTCAAAAGAGCGCCGGCCGCTTCTCCCGCCACGCCGCTTTGAACGACATTCTGCGCCGCTCTCTTGCCACCGCCAACGTGCCGGCTCTTCTCGAGCCGAACGGTATCGTACGTGACGATGGCAAGAGACCGGACGGAATGTCGCTCATCCCATGGAAGATGGGGCGTGCTCTGGTGTGGGACGCTACATGCGTAGACACGCTGGCTCCGTCCCACATACGGAGCACTACCAGAAAGGCTGGCGCGGCGGCCGAGGCGGCCGAGAAAAGTAAAGCTCTAAAATACAGGGGTCTCGACACCCTTTACAACTTTGTTGCTTTTGGTGTCGAGACCCTCGGCCCGTGGGGTCCCGGCGCTTGGTCATTATACAAAGAGGTTAGCAAACGAGTAGTAGATGCCACTGGTGACCCAAGAGCTGGCAGCTACCTCGCGCAACGGATTAGCATAGCGATCCAGCGAGGTAACGCTGCCAGTGTCTTGGGTACTATTCCTGCACCTAATTTTTTTTACAAATAGTTTATATTAGGTTTTTTTTTTTTTTTTTTTTAATTGATTGTTTCTTTTTATTTTATATTGTACCTTAATAAATAAAGTAAATATCACCTCTATTATCATCCTTAAATCATCGAAATAAGGTTTAAAATAACTTGATCAGAAATAAAAACTGTGCCGTGCCAAGCCATACTGTGCCGTCCTCGAGCGTAGGCCATAACGATCTAGACAAATAAAAAAACAGTTTAGAAATATGATTTATTATTAACTTAATTAGGTACACTACACATCCTTTCTACGTACATGATTGATTAATTAATTTAGATATGTGTTCAAGTACTGTGACTACAATTCATTAATGTTATTCAAGTTTTTTTATGATGTAACTCTGAATAACCCGACAGTAAATCTCGTCCGTAAAACGTTAAATGTAAGAAAAAATGAAGGGTCAAAGCAAATCTTCTACTCTCTGCTCAATATCTTCCGGATATTGTTTTTCCACAGGCAAACCTTTAGATTTTAAGGAATTAATGAAGTCTTTCCTTGTAAATATTCAATAATTGAAATCTCGTTATTTAACAAATTCCGTTTGCGTAAATCTTTCGTAATATTTTCAAAAAAAAATCTATTCTACCTGCGAATTTTCTCAGTTAATCGTTTGATTTTTATTCCTTGAAGCATACATAATTATTGCTTCAATTTCTTATGATTCTCAAAAGAAATATCCTGAAATCAAACAAAACGCATTCGTTATATAATATATTGCATTAGAGTACAAAAAGAGAAAAAAAAATGAATATATCGATATTTCACAATAACAAAAGAACAACACTATCGTCCAACTATTGCTATTTTTACAAAGTCAAATTCTCTTGAAATATGGCTTAGAACAGTAGTTTAGCCTATCTAAAATGTACTTAATTAGGATCTGCTTTGAATTTCGAAAACAAGAAGTGGAAATATATGGAATTAGACGATATATCATAGCAAAATGTCTTGCTTACCGGTGAAATGTTATATTATTAAAATTTCGGTTATTCCTGGTCTTCCTCGAACCACAGCCTATTACACTTCATTTAGTCATTGTTCCTTTACATTAATTTGTACTTTTTATGCGCTATATCACTTGATAACAAGGTTTAATTAGTTAAAAATCACAATCAAAACAGCAAATTGACACATGAAGTACTCAACAAATGCGTTAACAAATATGGCGACTGGGCACTTTCCCACGGGTCGCGACGCCACATAATAAGTGTTGCCAAAATTGTTACTGACACAACTAGCGTCGTCCTTGTCCACTTATTGAAATTCATGATAGTTAAAAAGAGATAGCATTATATTTAAGAGTTCAACGTCGAAATGCATGATATTTGTATAACCAAATAGTAATATAGAAGAATAGGGCATGTCCATAGGTATAAGTCAATGAATAAAACCTACGACAGAATCAACTGGCCATACGCCATAGTTGTTTATGGGGTTTGGTCATTGACTTATACCTATGGACATGGCATACCTACGAAAATAACTTGCATACCTAAACTTTGTGGGGAACAAATATGGCGGATTGTCGTAGTGCAGCCTCGATGTTCATCGATAACTTTTATCGATATTGACCGGAGACGGTAAATGCAGTTTCCCCATAGATTTTATATCTAACCTCTATTATCAAGTGAGAAATTTGGGTGTTCTTTTTGACCAAACGTTATCATGGAATGAACAAGTGAGCAATGTTAGCGGGAGGATGTTTGCTGCCGCCGGTTCGATGAAGCGCCTGCGGAATTTCCTACCAACATCCACTAAAATTACGCTTGCACAGTCACTTCTCCTTCCCATCCTCGACTACGCTGACGCCTGCTATCCGGATCTCACTGTAGAACAATTTAATAAACTTGAGCGTCTTCAAAATTTCTGCATTCGGTTCATATTTGGCTTGCGCAAATATGACCACGTCTCCGAATACCGGACCAAACTCAAGTGGCTCTCCATACGTCGTCGCAAGGACGCTCACATTCTCTCTCTCTTATATTCCGTTCTGTTCTACCCCTCGACTCCTCCTTACCTAAAACAGTGTTTCCAATTCCTTTCTTCCTTGCATGATCGCAATCTTCGCTCCAATGACGAGCTCATCCTATATCTTCCTGTCCACTCTACCAAATTTGGTTTAAATTCCTTCACCGCTCATGCTATCCGTCTCTGGAACTCCTTACCGGCTTCGATTCGAACTGCTAAATCTTTGGATATTTTTAAGGGACAGGTCAAGTCTTACTTTCTCAATATTTAATTATTAATTTGTACCTATCTTACGTATGTATAACAGCTATTGTATCTATATTATATCATTAATAACATTATCCTTCATGATCAGTATTGGTATTGTAAGTAGTCTATTGTATTGTATAGTAAGTAGTCTATTTCTTTTTATGTTAAGTATTTATTAGTATGTAAGTTTATTTATTGGTAAAAACAATTATTTATACTCATAAGTATAATTATTATTAGTAGGTAAATAAGTTTTATTTTTTATTTTTTAAGTAGGTAGGTACTTATCTTAAGTACCTACCAGCTAATGATAGGTATTTAATATTGCTCAACAAGCTACCTATTCATACGCCGAATTCTCTACCCAAAGGTTGTCTGGAAGAGATCGCTTTGAGCGATAAGACCGCCAATTGTAATACTAACTGTATTAGCCTATTTCTTTTGTGTAATACTTTTTATTTTTTTGCAATAAAGAATATTTATCTTATCTTATCTTATCATCCTTAAATCATCGAAATAAGGTTTAAAATAACTTGATCAGAAATAAAAACTGTGCCGTGCCAAGCCATACTGTGCCGTCCTCGAGCGTAGGCCATAACGATCTAGACAAATAAAAAAACAGTTTAGAAATATGATTTATTATTAACTTAATTAGGTACACTACACATCCTTTCTACGTACATGATTGATTAATTAATTTAGATATGTGTTCAAGTACTGTGACTACAATTCATTAATGTTATTCAAGTTTTTTTATGATGTAACTCTGAATAACCCGACAGTAAATCTCGTCCGTAAAACGTTAAATGTAAGAAAAAATGAAGGGTCAAAGCAAATCTTCTACTCTCTGCTCAATATCTTCCGGATATTGTTTTTCCACAGGCAAACCTCTAGATTTTAAGGAATTAATGAAGTCTTTCCTTGTAAATATTCAATAATTGAAATCTCGTTATTTAACAAATTCCGTTTGCGTAAATCTTTCGTAATATTTTCAAAAAAAAATCTATTCTACCTGCGAATTTTCTCAGTTAATCGTTTGATTTTTATTCCTTGAAGCATACATAATTATTGCTTCAATTTCTTATGATTCTCAAAAGAAATATCCTGAAATCAAACAAAACGCATTCGTTATATAATATATTGCATTAGAGTACAAAAAGAGAAAAAAAAATGAATATATCGATATTTCACAATAACAAAAGAACAACACTATCGTCCAACTATTGCTATTTTTACAAAGTCAAATTCTCTTGAAATATGGCTTAGAACAGTAGTTTAGCCTATCTAAAATGTACTTAATTAGGATCTGCTTTGAATTTCGAAAACAAGAAGTGGAAATATATGGAATTAGACGATATATCATAGCAAAATGTCTTGCTTACCGGTGAAATGTTATATTATTAAAATTTCGGTTATTCCTGGTCTTCCTCGAACCACAGCCTATTACACTTCATTTAGTCATTGTTCCTTTACATTAATTTGTACTTTTTATGCGCTATATCACTTGATAACAAGGTATAATTAGTTAAAAATCACAATCAAAACAGCAAATTGACACATGAAGTACTCAACAAATGCGTTGACAAATATGGCGACTGGGCACTTTCCCACGGGTCGCGACGCCACATAATAAGTGTTGCCAAAATTGTTACTGACACAACTAGCGTCGTCCTTGTCCACTTATTGAAATTCATGATAGTTAAAAAGAGATAGCATTATATTTAAGAGTTCAACGTCGAAATGCATGATATTTGTATAACCAAATAGTAATATAGAAGAATAGGGCATGTCCATAGGTATAAGTCAATGGGTTTGGTACTCTGTGGTTTTCTGTCGGTGAAATGTAATGTATTGTGCTGGATCCTTTTAATTAAATAAATGGGTTATTCGTTCTAGCCTCTGCGTTTAATCCTTTCTAACAGGTTATGGGCACCAGAGAAAATGTCGGGACCAAGTACATCATATAAAGTTGAACCGCTAAACAGCGAAAATTACGACACATGGAGAATACAGGCGGAAGCCATCTTGTATAAATGTGGGCTTTGGAAATACATTCTTACAGATGATGAATCGAAAGACCAAGACGAAAAAGCAATTGAAGCAAACCAATTAGCGAAATACGAGCTTTTTCTAATTATTGCGCCATCTGAACTAAAACAGGTAAAAAATTGCAAAACTGCTCGTGAAGTATGGCAAAAACTGGAAAGCATATATCAAAGTAAAGGTCCAGCAAAAAAGGCGAATCTGTTGAAAAAACTGCTGCTTACAAAAATTAATGCAGGTGACGATATTAAGCAGCACCTAAACGAATTCATGGACATCACAGATAAATTGAAGGACATGGACATTGAGATAAATGAGGACTTATTAACAGTCATGATGTTGTACAGTTTACCGTCAAATTTCGAAAATTTTAGAGTGGCAATAGAGTCACGAGACTCTTTACCAAAACCCGAAGAACTGAAAATAAAAATAATGGAAGAAGCAGATGCGCGATGTAATAGAAATGGATTAGATGATAGCAACATGCAAGAGTTATTCTATGGCCGACAAGATAACAAGAAAAAGTGGAATACTCCTACAAAAAATGAGAAATTCCCATATAATTGTAATGCATGCGGAAAAAAGGGTCATAAAGCAAGTGAATGTCGAAGCAAAAACTCCATTCAAGAGAAAAAGAATGAGTCGAACAATTACATAAAAAACGAAGATTCATCACTGACAGTTTCAGAAAATTCAATTCCAAAAAGATGGGTATTGGACAGTGGATGTACATCCCATATGACTAACCAAAGAGAATATATACAAAACATGGAAGAAAATGAAAAAGGAATTTTAAAAATGGCATGTGACAAAAACGTCACTTCGATTGAAGGAAAAGGTAAAGTGACATTACACTTAGAAGAAAGTAAAACTAACTTATTGAATTCACTTTATGTTCCCGGAATTTCAACAAATTTGATATCCGTCGGAAAAATCACAGACAGTGGATGCTCTGTATTATTTACAAAAGACAAAGCTACAGTAAAAAATCCAAAGTTTGGAGTGACAATGACTGCACATAAAAAGGAGGGATTGTATTATGTGACGCCAGAACGCGTCGAGAAAAATCAATTTGCTAACGCTACTTATGAAAATAATGAGAAAATAATGGAATGGCACCAGAAATTGGGGCACATGAATGAAGCTGACATGAAGTTAGCAATGAATAGTGTAAAAATTAAAGGACTCGATTTCAATCCAAACGAAAAATTAGCAGATTGCGAAGTGTGCATCCTAGGCAAAATGACCAGAACGACCTATAAGCCGTCTGAAACGCCTAGAACTACGGAACGTTTGGAAATCGTACATTCAGATGTGTGTGGCCCCATGCCAACAGAATCCCTAAACGGAAACAAATATATGGTAACGTTCATAGATGACTACTCAAGGTATTGTAGAGTATATTACATTAAAAATAAAAATGAAGTATTGGATAAATTCAAAGAATACAAGAACGAAGCAGAAAATTCGACGAAAACTAAAATACAGTTCTTACAGACTGATAATGGAACTGAGTATTTGAATAATGAATTTAACAATTTCTTAAAAGAGCATGGCATCAGGAGGCGATTATCTTGCCCTTATACAGCTCAACAAAACGGAGTAGCAGAACGGAAAAATAGAACTTTAATTGAAAAAGCAAACTCAATGTTGATCGAGTCAAATGCACCCATTAAACTATGGGCTGAAGCTGTTTTTACAGCAAACTATCTTTCTAACAGAAGTATATGCAAAAGCATAAATAACGAAACACCTTTTGAAAGATGGGTAGGAAGAACACCGTGTAGTTACCATTTTCAAGTTTTTGGAAAGAAGTTTTTTGTACTACGAAAGAACTTCAAAAAGAAATTCGCTCACAAGGCAACTCCTGGAATGTTTGCCGGGTACTCCGAAATTTCGAAAGCGTACCGAATTTGGGTACCAACTCTCAATAAAATAGTTGTGAGCAAAGATGTCAAAATGGTAGACAAAATGTTTTACGAAAATGAAACTGACAATGACAATAAAAAAAATGTATTAGACTCATATTACAAAAACAATAAACAAAATGAGTACATAAACAGTAATGAGAATAACAAACCAACAAAGGATACAATAATTTTAAACATGTCGAGTAACCCCAGAATGGGAGAACCGAATCTTCCTTTCCAGGCACCAGTAAAAGATACACACGAAACAGTATTGGATGAGAGTGAAGAATTTCTTGAATGTACACGGATAAATGAAGATGAAGAAAAGTTCTCTTCCGAAAGCGAGGACACAGATAATACTAGTCCTTCAAGACATAGTGATGTCATCACGAACTCCACACTGCAGCGACCTGAAAGAAAGAAACAATTACCGACATGGACAAAAGATTATGAAATGAATAATTTGTCGTATAAAAGGGTAGAAAAGGAAATGGAAACTTACCCAAATGAAATTGACGATCTGGAAAAGTTTACTTGCTTAAATGAAGATGAGGACTACGATGAATGGAAGGAAGCTATATTAAAAGAAATAAAATCTCATCTAAAAAATGATACTTGGAAAATTGTTGAGAAAAATAAAAATATAAATGTTGTAACAAATAAAATGATACTTAAAAATAAATTAGGAGCAGACGGAAATATTTCAACTAAAAAGGCGCGATTGGTCGCAAGAGGATTTTCTCAAATACGTGGCATAGACTACAATGAAACTTTTGCCCCTGTGTCCAAACTAAGCTCCATACGAACGCTCCTTGCAACGGCCATCGAAAGTGACATGAAATTAGATCAAATGGATGTTACTACGGCCTACCTGAATGGAAATATTGAAGAAGAAATATATATGAAAATACCAAAAAACTTGGAAAAATATCTATGCGATATAATGATAGATGAAGATGAAAATATGGCAACGAAGGCCAGAGAGATGTTACAAGATTTACGAACTGAGGGACAAGAAAAGATTTGTCTATTACAGAAAGCTATTTACGGCTT
This sequence comes from Tachystola acroxantha, assembly GCA_963506565.1. Classification (NCBI taxonomy): domain Eukaryota; kingdom Metazoa; phylum Arthropoda; class Insecta; order Lepidoptera; family Oecophoridae; genus Tachystola; species Tachystola acroxantha. The sequence goes on from OY735878.1 coordinate 11,986,418, forward strand.
GAAACAAGCAGGAAGAAAGTGGTACGAAAAACTAGACGAAGCTCTGAAGTCATTGAACTTTATATCTTCAAATGCGGATCCTTGCGTTTACACTTTGGCGAAGGAGGGAGAGAAGATAATTATCGCCATTTACGTGGACGACTTAGTTATCGCATTCTCAGAACAAACGATGTGGAATGATGTCAAATCTCTTTTGATGTCGAAGTTCGAGATGAGAGAAATAAAACCAATGAACCTTCTTTTAGGAATGAATGTGGAAATCAGTGATCAGAAAATTAAACTTTCTCAGGAGAGATACATTGAAAAGGTGTTGGAGCGATTTAATATGCTCGATTGTAAAACATCGTCAACGCCAATGGAATTTGGCATTAAGCTCGAAAAAATACCAAAGAAAAAGGAAAATATTCCTTATCAAAGTCTGATTGGGGCTCTGATGTATTTAGCTGTCGCGACAAGACCGGATATATGTTTTGCTGTTTCATATCTAAGCCAATTCAATTCGTGCTACGGTGAAGAGCATTGGAAAACAGCAAAAAGGGTATTGCGATATCTTAAAGGAACAAAAGATGTGGGAATAGTATATAAAAAGACAAACAAACCAATTGAAGGTTTCGCTGATGCCGATTGGGCAGCGTGTAGCGTGGATCGAAAGTCATACACAGGATACTGTTATAAATATGCAGGAGGGCTCATCAGTTGGGAGTCAAGAAAGCAAAGAACTGTTGCTTTGTCGACTGCCGAGGCTGAGTATATGGCCCTCACAGAAGCAGCAAAAGAAGCTATACATTTAGTTCAACTTGTGAATGACATGGGAGTTGCCCAAGAAAATATTGTCGTTAATAATGACAATCAGGCTGCTCAGAACATGGCAAGGAACCCAGTCGTTAATAGTAAATCGAAGCATATAAGCATAAAGGAACATTTCATAAAGGATGTTGTGGAAAAGGGCTTAGTGGAAGTAGCGTATCGGAAGTCAGAGGAACTAGAGGCTGACATGTTCACCAAAGCCTTGCCACCCATCAAGATGAACAAGATCGTGGAGAACATTGGCATGGCCAGATAATCGTGAGGAGGACTGTTGAATAAAACCTACGACACAATCAACTGGCCATACGCCATAGTTGTTTATGGGGTTTGGTACTCTGTGGTTTTCTGTCGGTGAAATGTAATGTATTGTGCTGGATCCTTTTAATTAAATAAATGGGTTATTCGTTCTAGCCTCTGCGTTTAATCCTTTCTAACAATAACATTCTATTGATCAATCATGTGTGGAATGTTATCGATTGTCAAAAATATAATAATTGCTTTTCGATTCGGTGTACGAAAATGATGCTGATTCAAAGAGCTACACTACACACAGATGCAAAACAGCATCGAATCTTGCCTTATATTATTAGCGTAGATGGCGATTCTCCCTCTACGATTAGCAGTTTTGATATTATATTATAACACAAGACTATGGCTAGTGCATGAGATAGATATGTTTTTTTTTCTAACACAATAAACTAGCCAGTCATCAACATATTCAATTGATTTTGAACCTAATACTGGGGCATAATTAAAACGAAGTTTTCTCACTAATGTTGTTTATTTTAAGTATGCACTTATAAAAAATATAGGTAGGTAAGAGTAATTTATTAAATCTCTACTTAGAAACTATATTTACATTAATCATTAAAATACGTTAAAATCTAATAGGCACCTAAATTGTAATGTAGGTATTATTCTTTTGTACCCTGTGCCATTTGTCTTTTATTATTTACAGCACATAGCTTATTTAAAGAAAAATACATTTTAATAATTAATTAGGTAGTAGATACGTAATCTTTAACAATTAAAATTGACGTAAGACTAGCCAAAAAAGCATTAATTTTGTGTACCAAGTCCCTATTCACTGGTTCAATAGAGACTACTTCGTGCAACACTGCAGCTATACACAAATTAACAATTTAAATCATTATCATAATCACGATTAAGTAATTTAATTGACTAGTAATTAAGTAAAGAATTTATTTATTTGTCTATTTATCACTTCATTTCCTATCATTACTAATTGCTAATATAGTATTAAATATCACTTTATTACTTATAAAAAATAAATACAAAAATTATATTTTGGTCCCTATTGTTAATATTAAGAGGGACGGAGTTTTGTAGTTCCACATAATTTGTTATCGCAACCCATCTATGCTATCTTTAGTACTAATCCATAACACGTGTTTGGCACACGGCACAGTCAGACGCCCTGCGGACTAATTTCAATTAAGAAACTAATGGTAGCTGTCCGACATTATTGACGACGAGTTGTAGCCTCGTTGATAAGTTGTAGCCTCCTTCACAACGTATTGTGACCTCATTGACGAGCTGTAATCTCGTTGTGACTCGTAGTAGTTGTAGCCTCGATAATAATGAGTTGTAGATAGTAACGAGTAGTAGTCTCGTCAACTACGAGTTGTAACCTCGTTGACGACGAGTTGTAACCTCGTTGACGACGAGTTGTAACCTCGTTGACGACGAGTTGTAACCTCGTTAACGACGCACTATAACCTCGTGTCGTCAACGACTAGTTGGACCTTGATGACGACAAGTCGTAACTCGTAACCTCGTTAACCATGAGTAATATGTGACATCATTAACGACATTATGTTCTAATTTCGTTGATAACGACTTGTAACATCGATCGGTGACAACGAGTTGTAGTCTCTTTAACGACTAGTTGTACCCTCATCAAACGATTATTTTTATTATTTTTTATTCTTCTTGTATTTCTACCTCTACCTCTTTCACTTTACTATGTTAAATTCCATCAACAGTTGGTTGCCTGGAAGAAATCGCTTTTAGCGATAAGGCCGCCAAAATTGTACATATTGTTTTGTATTTCTGTATTGTAATTGTTTGTCTTTTATGTACAATAAAGTGTATTTGAATTGAATTGACTATTTATACCCTCATTGACGATACACTAACGATAACGACGAGCTTTATCCTCGTTGACAACGAGTAGTAACCTCGTTAACGACGAGATGTGAACTCGTTGACGACGACTTGTAACCTCTTTCTCACTTATGCTTGTCCAATCGTGCCTTTTATATCATTAAGCCGCAGTGACAGGTCGCCACGACATGCTCATAGTCTGGTTGGTCGTGAAGACTGTTTGTCCGGTTACGTGTTCGTTGTAACGGCCGAAGCGGTCTGACGTCACTCGCACCAAGTAGTCCACGAAGAGAGTAGCTATAACGGCGAGCACGTTGAGACTCCAGAACGGGAGCGAGTACAGTAGCCGGATGTATGTCACGAATACGTCGCCGTCGATACGTCTGTAACAAAAGGTATTATTGATTCATAATAATAACTCTTTATTGTACACACTGATACATTACTGTAACAAAATAAAAATAAAAGACGTAAAAAGGGCGTAACTTATCTCTATGAGAGATTTCTTCCAGCAAACCCCATGACGTGATAACATAAAGATGATTCATCATAAAGATAAGTACCTCGTTATATTTATTTGTGTAATACCACATTACATGATTGCTATCATCCAAATGTAATAAACTAAAAGCTAGACTCTATTATATTATTTTAGGGACGGTAGCGACATCTATCCAGTAATTCTGCAATGTTAGACATGAATTTGAGTAGTTGCACAATTACTGGAGAGATGTCGCTACCGTCCCTAAGACGAATATGGAGACAAAATTCGACGACCTGGGGGTGACCGCGACTTCAATCGTTATGGTTATCGTTTTCATTTTGACACTTGAAGGATATACATTGCTGCGTTTCGTTGCCGTTTGTTAAAACTTGCAAAAACATAGCAGCAATGTATAGCGACCATGTGTCAAATTGAAAGCGTAAACGATAACGATTGGAAGTCGCGGTCACCCCACTGCGTACGAATCACGGTGGCTCTGTTGGAATAGAGCGTGCCACGGAGTGGCGAGGTCCCTGGTTCGAATCCCGGTCGTGGTGAATTTTTTTCTCTATTTATCATTAAGAATATTGAATGACTTGAGTTAAGGCGGCGCTTATACCTTTCCTCGGGGTTGTCTGCGACAACACTTATGCTGTTATTCATAAACCCAGTTAAACTTCACTTCCTTAAATCGTGTTGCTATTCCTTTCACACTTCGTTAAAAGGTTAAGATAGAAAGGGACAGTACACCTGGGGGGTGACCACGACTTTCATGGTTTTCGTAATCGCTTTCAATTTGACACGTGGACGCTATACATTGCTGCCAATATTTTTGCAAGTTTTAATGGACGACAGCGAAACTACACCACACTACGACACCACACACACATCATCACACACCTTATACCCATCCTATCCTATCACATACTGTCTAGACACAAAGAGTCGCTGCAACGGAGTGACCGTGACGTCGCTAGGCGGCACTCACAGAATACCAGCGCTGCGCGCGCGCCGCCCCGTGCGTGCGCGCGCGCAGCAACATGCTGAGTCAAAATATTGTTTGTTTTGTTTCAACTTTCATTATTGTATAATTACTTGTATTCTTTGTATTGTAACCTTTATTAGTGGTTTGGCTAATCTATAACATACATACACCTTACTCATATCAACACGTACACATTACAATATCCTATCCCTGTCTACCTTCCTATTGGATGTGACGTCAACCTTCGAAAAGAAGATGGCTACGAACCGCTAACCGCTCCGCGTCTCGAGGAATATTTTAATTCAAATAAATTAATTTCCGCTAGCTGAAGTGAATCTGAACTTTCTATAATCGTGTGTGCACATTTGTGAACCTACCGAGGTACCTAACTCAAATTTGCTGCAACGGGTGGTGACGCATAGTGAATCAGTGAAACGGTCCACATCGAAGGAATTCCCTAAAGGTACCTCAAATCCTCATTATTTTACACCAATTAGTTATCTATATTTATCTACCAATTGTGTATTTCTTCTGTATATATGTATTGTGTGTTGTAGAAATGAATAAATGATTTATCTATCTATCTAATCTCAGCAATGTATATCGTCCAAGTGTCAAAATGAAAGCGATAACGAAAACGATTGAAGTCGCGGTCGGGCCACTGAACGGTGGCGTAACTTCAAATCACGATTAAGAATACCCGCCTCTATGCGTTACTCACATGTAGAATGCCGAGTAGATGATGTTGAATGCCATGTACACGAGTATGGAGAACGCGATGGAGAGCACTAAGTAGCACGTGTGGTAGCGCGCCTGCAGCCACAGCTTCAGGTTCACCACGACGATGGTCAGGTGGAACAGGATTGCGCCGAATGTCCTGCGCAAAGAGAAAAGATATCATTCAAATTAAGCAGTGCGCAGACCAGAGTCACGCGACTGTTTTAAGTCAGACTTGTCGCTGAGCAGTTCTCGTAGGTATTAGACAGCTTTGTCTATGAGACGTCTCGTTTGAAGTGTGCGTGCTTCATAATGTTTGTAAAGCAATAGTCTGTCTTAAAACAGTCGTGACTCTGGTCTGCGAACTGCCTTACTGTCACAGCAACAGACTAAAGCAAAGTCTCCTGCGACGTGTTACCGTGTTACGAAACACAGTAACATTTTCCGATTTAGGGGCGAGGCGTAACAAAAGACATTGCCACATTTCAATGGAGCTTTGCCCCACCTACAAAACTACGTGACCATTTAAGCTGTACCTATCATTTTGTTGGGGACTTATTGCAGGTTTCATATTGCATAATCATAATCAGTATCATTTTCTACTACTCTCGCAACTCCTATAGAAGAATAACAAAAACAATGAAGAAATCGCTTCGATTTCTTACTATTTTTTGAATTCTTAATTAAGCTTTTTTTTCGAATCGCAACTTTATTTTAAACCAATAATTTTAATAAAAAAACGGAGATATTTTTACATTTATTCGTTATCTTGTACAACTTGCGGTTAATGGTGGGGCAGAATCGGGCATTGTCATTTGTACCGATTTCATGTCTATGGGGTAAGTGGTCTGTGCAAAAAAACTCTCAGTATACAATTATGAAGAGTAGATAGTAAAGAACTACTCACCACAGATCCATGGCCTTGCCGTCACCATTGATGACTGAGTATCTGACGGTGACCATCGCGAACCCGTAGATGATGACCGAGTGGTAGGTGGCAGACATGCACCACGCCATGAACACTCGCCACCGCATCAGACGGTTCTTAGCTATTTCACGGTACAATGTTGGATTTCTGCGAAGGAAGGTATTTACAGTAGCAAAAGTGATTTTGGTGTACTTATGTTTTCATTTAACTGATTATTTATATAAACGGATATCACTCACTTACAAAGGTGCGCGAAGAAACGTCAACGGCGACGCGGGCGTGGCGCGCTCACCTTGAAAAAGACCGTCGAAATCGGTCGAAACTGTCGGTCTAATTGCCGACTTTAACAACATAAGTGAGTGATATCCGTTTATATATAATAATTTGTAGTAATGGCTAGTTTTAATTCTAAAATTCATTTAACTGGACTGAATTCGGTTGTAAATATAACATTGTGTTTGTACGGACAACAGCAGAACAATGGTAACACTTGCAGTACGAATTCAACTCCTATGACGCAGATAATAAGAACGGTCCAAAGTGTTACACTATGATACCTATAGTTGACTTTTTAAATATTACAATAATTTAATTATAATAGGTATATAGGTAATTTTAATGCTATAAGTAACTACTTTTTAATTGAATAAATAACAGCCCTCCTTTTTTCGCGGTCGGGTAAAAATACGTTGCATTTTAGACCATTTGAACACTCAATTCGGAGTGCAAACATTCACTTTGAGTGAAAATGTTCACTTCTAAGTAGGAATATTAACTTCTGAGTGAGAAAACTCATTTCTGAGTGAGAATTCTCACTTTTGAGTGAGAATATTCACTTCTGAGTGACAAATCTCACTTCTGAGTGAGAATATTCACTGCTGAGTGAGAAGATTCATTTCTGATTGAGAATACTCACTGTAGCAATGAAGTGGCTGGCCACCGCTGCTCGGTGACGGACAGTACTAGGCACGGCACTGACGTGAAGCCGAGATTGAAGAATGTCAGGTACATGGAGTCGTAAATTGATTGAGTTGAGAATGCGCTTTGGAATTGAAAGAATAGCTGTGGACAAATTCGGTATTTATTTTAAATAAATAAATAATTCGGTTAACATTGCGTATTCTCGGAATTATATTTTCTTCACCAAGATTGTAGAAGAAAGTATGTAAACTTCTCACTCCTTCGTGTTCTGGTTTTAGGAATACTTATACAACGTTTACTGTACTTTTCAGAAGTTTCCCAGACCACTACGAGAACGTAGTAAAGTAGCATATCGAGTCGATTCCATTGTGTCGTAAGTTAAATTGACACAAGTATTAACTTTATTAAACTTACTAAAATATATTTATTACACATTTCTTCATATTTTATTAAACTTACAAAATATTGCACTAATGTCGCCCATATGTCTAAACTAAATGAAAACTTTAACGAATATGATAGAGCTTTTCAGTCGTTACTTTGAAGGGGTGTACAATGTACTCACCATAATGTTGCCAAGTACTAAGTTTTTGTAGAAGAAGTAGTGTATGAGTGTCGTCAGCCGCTGGTAGTACCAGTGACCCATAACTAATAGCACCTTCTTTATCATTGAGAATTTCGTGAATGCAAAGTCGGCGCACCTGTAAATATAATCAAATAAATATGTTTCAATGTGTTTACAAAGTGTTGCCTAAATGTCACTTTTGAGTTATGAGTGTAAATACACATGCTAAGTTATAATCTAATTAATACTAAGTGTGAATACTCACTATACTAAGTCAGAATACTCACTATACTAAGTCAGAATACTCACATTACACATTGAGTGATAAGCAGGGAGCAGAATCTAATAGCAAGACAATTGAAATGTAGTAGGGATTGATCATTGTTATTTTGTAGACTATTCAAGCTATCGGTACTTTTTAGGTTACTTATTGCTTAATTAACTGAGTGAGAACACACACTAAACTGAGTGAGATTACACACTAACAAGTGCTAATATTCGCCAAACTGAGTGCGAATACTCACAAAACTGAGTGATAATATTCACCATAACAATGCCCATTATTACCTGGCCGCCTGGTGTCCCTCCCTTCCAAAGATGCCGAAGCCGACGTGCGCCTCCTGTATCATGGAGATGTCGTTGGCTCCGTCGCCAATAGCAGCCGTGATCGGGCGCGTAGGACTGTTCTTTATTAATTTCACTATCTGCAACAATGCAGCTTTTACTTTGTGTATTTTAGAGGCCGTTTAAATGGATATGCACAGCGACACGCGATGATTGCAATTTCGAAGTATTTTCGATTGTATTCGATTTTGCCACTTTTTCTTCTCAGCGTTGGCACCTTTACCTTGCAAAGTGGACTAAAATGTAAATTCAAAAATATGTTGACGTGCAAAAATGCACACAACGTGCTTACTTGCAATAAATAAATTTGAATTTTGTAGCGCAGTCAAGTCATGAGTAAGTATGAGACTGCCAGATTTGCAGCATGTAGGTATAAAGGGTTATGATACATTATATTACTACAGATACCCAGGTAAGTACTTCATATTTTTTCAAGTCCAAACTATCTTACCTTTCGTATGGAATTAATGTCTAAAATACGCAGTAGGACTCCTCCAACCTATAATATACACAGTATAGGAACTCTCAACTGTATCCAGTATATGGCGATTCGAATATACGTTTCGAGTATAGGACATCTCGAAATTAACACAGTATACGGTATAGGACACCTCAAATATATACAATATACATAAAACATCACTCACGAATATATACAGATACAAGATATCAGGAAATGAGACACCTAGAATATAGGACAAGACAAATATACACTTTTAAACTACACAGTATAGGAAACCTCCAATATATAATAGGTTATATTATAGGTTGTCTGGAAGAGATCGCTTTAAGCGATAAGACCGCCAATTGTGATACTAACTATATTAGCATATTTCTTTTGTGTAATTCCTTTTACTTTGCAATAAAGTTTATCTTTATCTTATACAGTATAGGACATCACGAATGTAGATAAACAGTATAGTCATACAAGATCATTAATAAAAGACTCACCTCAGCCTTCTGTATAGGAGACAGCCTGCAGCACAGCACAGCGCTACACTGCAGCGATATATCCACAAACTGCTGTGCATACTCCGGCGTGCCGAGCACACAGCTCATACTCGTCCCATCCACCACTAGGCACGTGTCCAGATAGCTCGGCTCGAGCACTATCCTCTTGCACTCGCTCAATTGAGCCTCTAACGTGTGGTTGTCGTGTATGCCCGTGAGGAACATTCGGCGGTCGTTCTCGAGTATGTGTGAGCAGGATTGGGAGACGTTTATTGCTGTCTCTATCTGGAAAGGGTTTGGCTAGTTAGTACAGAATGTTGGTGTAGTTAGAATAAAGTGTAAGCCTTGCGGAATACGTAGATTTATCAAGTGCTCTCAAAACGGTGAAGTAAAACATCGTGATGAAACCTGCATGCCGTAGAAGAAGAAAAAATCTAAGGCATGTGAAATCCGCAAAATAAGCACTGAATCCGCGTGGTGGCCCCAGCTCCCTCGATGTAAGGGAAGGCCCGAGCAGTAGCATAAATAGATTGATGATGAAGCCTTGCGGTATTTTCTCAACACACGACAATATGCAGGTTTTCCTTTACCGTTTTTCGAGCAATCGGCAGAGTAAAGCCGGATTCACATTTATGTGACGCGTTATTAATCATCTGACGCAAATCTGAACTATGGAATCACTATGGTTAGATCATTGATCTCCTATAAACAACTAGATACACAGTCTGCCTTCTAAAAATGTCCGAGCGCAAAGAAAGTCCAAAGGGATGAAGGAAGTCATTTGCTTTATTGGACATTATTTGGACGTTAACAATGGACCCTTATTTGGACGTTTTTTAAATTGTTTTAGTAATACCTTTGTGTATCTAGTTGTTTATAGGAGATCAATGGGTTAGATTCACATTTTTTCTCGTAGTGACGCTCCTAAAAATATCACAAGACAAAAATGTGAATCCGGCTTAATTATAGCCAAGCAATTAAGTTTTTTTTGTCTATAAAAATTTATAGACAAATCATACACACACACACACCCTCTCTCACATACACACACCCCTCACACACCCTATACAGCCACTATGACGAGGTTATACGCTGGTACGAAACCGCGTAAGCAACGCTAGTACAAAATAAACAAACGGAAAACTCTTTCAAGTATCTGAACCCCTTGTATCTCACCTTATCCCCAGTAAGCACCCAAGTCCTGATGCCCGCGCGCTTGAGCGAGGCGAGTGTGTCCGCGACATCATCCTGTAGACAATCCTCCACAGCCGTGGCGCCGATGAGCGTCAGCTGCGTCTCCAACACTCTGTATAGCTCGGTCACTTGCCTGAGGGCTGAGGCACTCTTCGCATCTATCTTTTTGATAGCTGTGGATAAACAATAGTTCATTTCAGTGCCGTATTTACGTATGGACTAATTGGTCATGGCGGCCCAGGGCGACCGAATTCTACAGGGTGTAACAGAGAGGGTATATGAAGCCGAAGGGAGGGTTTTCAGTATCGGTAACTAAACAACTTTTGTTCTACGACTTTTCGAATAAAAAATAATAAAAAATTAATGTCTCATACAAATAGATCAGCTGACCGGTACGAAATGTATGAAAAGTCAAAAAATAAATTCTCGAAAATCGAAAAGTCGTAGAACAAAAGTCGTTCAGCTACCAATACTGAACACCCTCCCTTCAGCTTGATATACCCTTTCCGTTACACCCTGTATTAGGGGCGCCTAGGATGGAGACACACAACAGCAACACTCGGCAATACAACAACAACGTGTGAACGCCCCTTTTTGCCCAAAAATTTTAACTACCTTAAAATTCCGCTGACATATTCGACTCGATTAAAGTCGAATCTCTGTGCCACCAGTATAAGTTAGTTAGTTAGGCCAGGCTCTGCTAACTTCGTCATGCCTAAAGTCGGGGACAGTTACTTAGTAGAAAGTCTCAGCATCCTAAAGACAGCTACCTAAAAATACGGCATACTTAAAAGACAGCAACCTAAAAGACAGCATACTTAAAAGAGAGCATCCTAAAAAGACAGCATACTTAAAAGACAGCATACTTAAAAGACAGCATCCTAAAAGACAGCATACTTAAAAGAGAGCATCCTAAAAAGACAGCACCTTAAAAAGACAGCATCCTTAAAAGACATCACCTGTAAAACTACACTTCAACGAATGTGCTACATTAAGTCAGCTTCCTGAAAAACACTTTTTCCCTAAATATTAACTCCAATAATACGCTTCTTAAGAACTCAAATTCCTAATAAATCCGATGCCAGTGCTTACACTCCGAGATCCCTGCGTACTCGTCGTCGTCCACCTGTCGGCACGCGACGGCCAGCGTGCGCAGCCCGCGCGTCGCGAACGCGTTGATGTCGCGCTCCGTGGCCGCCAGCAGCGCCGTGTCCTGGCACAGCGGGAACACGCTGCTCTCAGCGCCCTTGCAGAACAGCCAGATCTGTGGAACACAGGTCTTCATCATCATCAGCCCGTATCACTGCCACATTTTCTTCCAGCCGCTTCGTCCCTTGGTTAAGCAGTTTGTCCCGATGTCTGTCGCTCAGCAGGCCATGTCAGCAGTACCGTCTTTACCATAAGGGCACACGGGGCCCGTGCCCAGGGCTAATCCTCACTGGGGCCCCGAAATACCGATATTACACTTTACAATTAATTTTCTATTTTGAACCATTTATATTTGACCTGCACTAAGAATTACGGCCAACATTTCTAATTCAAAATGTTAATCGGACACGATCAGTTTTTCTTCTAAACAGTGGAAATTTAAATTTTTGGTCATCACTTTTTATTTTCCATCAGGGCCCCATATTCTTGAATGACCTAAGACGGCCCTGCATGTCAGAGGGTGGTCTTAATAACTTTGATAATCGGTTCGGTCACTAAACTACACAAGAAGAAGAGTCCACTGCTGGACGTAGGTCTCTCCCAATCAAAATCAAACTGATGTTATTACAAAACGTTTCACATATTGGTTTGACAACACCGCGAATTTAGGCTGATCGCTAACGCTGCGTTTACCGCTAGCTCCGCAGAGATTTAACGCCAAAATTATGTCGTATCTTGCGTGATTGGCGTGAAAACTTGGCAAAGCCGTCCGTTGCTTCAGTTGGCTGAAAATTATGGTGTCACAGCGTTGTCTGCGATTGGGAATTTAGCTTCACAATAGTCCTAATCTCTCACCTTCCCATCCTTATCCCTAACGATGACGGACATCCTCTTCCTCTCCGACGTGAACTCCATGATCTGCAGCCGCTCGTACAGCTCGGTGTCGTCGCCCACCTTCAGCAGCAGGTTGTTGCCTTCCTCACCTGGAACATGAACATACATACGCCCGTCTCAGACAGTGGTCGGGAGGCGAGGAATACCGCCGTCGCTTTCTGTTCGTGCTGGTCAAAAATGTGGACCCAGAAGGCGACGTTATGTAATCGTTCGATCCAAATATCTTAGCAGAATTGAGGGGCAGGAAATCTCGCCCCAAGACGGGGAGCCGCGTCTAAGAAGTTAGGACCACTCGGGGTCGCGGGCGGTCAGATTAGTGGGATCTTTCTGTCCAGTCGGATCAATCCAGCGTCCCCAGGAAGGTAACGGGCACGGTGTGGGACCACCAGCTGCAGCCAAACGGGCGTGTTGGGCCGGTCAGAGTCGACCCGAGGGTGCTTACAGCATGCGCGTGGGGAGCATGGTGATTATCAGAGATCCCAGACCTGACTAGAGGACCTGCCCAGGAGACTAGAGTCGGTGCAAGTCCGACATAACCCGTCACCGACCCTGAGGCGGTGGTTATGCGGACTTACTCCGCTGGTTCAGTGACTCAAAGTGGGTCTTGCCCTACAACATTGCTCCAACACCAAAGAGCGCCACTGCAGCCCGCAAGCTAGCAAGCAGTCTGCAAAAACACCTGTCAGTCTCCAGTCGGACAACTGAAGCTAGAGCAGGTATTTCTGCACCTCGTCGCCCTATACCTATGGTCTGTCCTAATCAACTTTTCAATGGAGGTAAACAAATCTCTAAAGGCACTTATTTACTAATGATCACCATCCATTGCTTTAGCCAGCTTTGGCTAGTACGACACAAAGTGATGGAAAATTGGATTGGTACAAAATATAGGAGGTCTGACTTAGGAAGAACTAGGAGGTCCTAGACGGCGGCGGCACGTTAAAACAAAAATAATACCTATGAAAGTAACCCCGGCGCGGTCGGCGGCTTCGACTAGCGCCTTCTCGTCGGGACTGCTGGCTTGGTAGTCCATCTTGCTACCGTTTGCGCCGCCTAAGATGTTGTTCCAAGTAGCGTCCATGTCGCCGTTAGAGGGGCCTCCGTTCTGAGGACCACCGTTCTGAATGCCACCGTTCTGAGTGCCACCGTTCTGCAAACAATAGGGTGACTTTTAGGGTTGGGCGCCATCGCCATTCGACACATACGCAATTCGTCAAATTTGCAATTAGTCATAGTTTGAATCCACACAAAGAAAAATCTGTCCGCGACCGGTGGAACTCGAACCCGAAACTCGGCTTATACACAGCCAGACGAGGTAACCATTTCGCCACGGTGGGATTAACGTCATGCGTCGAATTTAGTCCCTGCTTGCTTCTTCGTTCATAGTTTGAGTACTTGATAGCTCAATAACTCGCGAAAGTGTTTCCTCCAACTACTCGCAGGAAGTGCCAAACAATCTGTCACGACATCAAGGTGGAAACGCGGCTTATCGCGATTTTCCGCGATCTTAGAACTTTGGATCCAGAGAATATTTAAATTCGTCGCAACTTAGATTAAGATAAAAAATAAAAACCTGAGCTATTTTGCGCAACTTTTGTTTCTTGAAGAAGCTGATGAGCTGTTTGTTGTCTGTTAGCGAGAGTCGCGCGCTGAGACGCTTCATGTCCTCGCTGGAGGTCTGCACGGAGTGGCACAGCGCGAGGATCGTCAGGAAGAATTTGATGTCTGTCTGGAATACAACGGTATGTGTAGAGAGAGAGAGAGAGAGAGAGCTAGTAGAGACACAGTAAACAACTAAAACATTCAAGTATATATGAATTAAACTGTAGTGAACCTGACAGATTAAGGTTTGGGTTAAATAAATGTATGGTCGATCGTGACACCAACCGATCTTGATACGTACGCGCCACAGGTCAATGACCGAAGCGACGCACAAAGCTGACCCACATATTTTAATGTAAGTACGGTAATTTATTTATATATTTATTAGGGACTATTATATCGGTCTTAGCGCTTAGATTCTATTTATGATACTTACTAAATATCCAGTTTCAAAGTCATAGGTATTTACCCTGTAAATCGGACTGTTTACTGACCTGACCAGTATCCACTGGTTCCTCAAACCTGCCCACATCATACAGCCGGTTATCCCTCTCCTCGTACACCTGGCCGCGGATGGAGCAGGCCTTGAACACCATGAGGTTCTTGGTGAGGGTCCCAGTCTTGTCGGAGAATAAGACCTCGACCTGGCCGAGTTCCTCGTTCAGGTCTGACGTGTTGGCGACGGCTGGTCGGCCGGTCTCCTCACAGCGAAGGTCGTCGTCCCAGCTGATGAAGAGAGCGCCTGGAAAGAACCGGTATAGGAGTTATCGGGTACTAAGTAATACTAATAACGTGGAGATATAAAAATCGTTATTGGGATAACTTAAATATAAATAAATAAATAAAAATAAAATAAACATAATTTAAAAAATAAATAAAATAGTCTAAAAATATTACAAAAACGTCTATTTATTAAACTACTCCGATAGTCCCAAAAAGGAGCCTATTACACAGACACCGACCGCTCGCGATACGTACGCGCCACAGGTCATTGACCGTTATAAGACATTAAATGCCAATGCCAGATTCTGCCCCACCATCAACCGCAAGTTGTACAAGATAACGAATAAATGCAAAAATACTATAATTTACTAAAATTATTGGTTTAAAATAAATTTTTGTACAAGTTGCGATTCGAAAAAAACAGCTTAAATAAGAATTCAGAAAATAGTAAGAAATCGAAGCGATTTATTCATTGTTTTTGTTATTCTTCTATAGGAGTTGCGAGAGTAGTAGAAAATGATACTGATTATGATTAGGCAATATGAAACCTGTAATAAGTCCCCAACAAAATGATAGGTACAGCTTAAATGGTCACCTAGTTTCGTAGGTGGGGCAAAGCTCCATTGAATAGTGGCAATGTCTTTTACATTTAAGTATACTATTGTGAAAGGTGGCAATAAATAAATCTTTATCTTTTATACTGAATAGGTATACAGTTTCAAGGTTAACGGTGTTTGCTCTCTACAGTCAGGATGCTTTCGCTCTATAACTAGTTTATACTCACCAATAAACTTGTACAGCTCAATGGTAACATAGAGAGACATCGGAATAATATAGTAGTACAGCAACAGGAACGATAAGAAATCTTGCATGAGCGGTTGGAATGCCACCGGCGACTGGACCTCCTCGCCTTCTTCTGGCGGAACACTGAGGTACAGGTCTCGGTAAGGGTTCGCTCTCTCTATCAGGATCTTGGCGACCAGGGAGCCAACCATTTCGATGATGAGCAGGGAAATGAAGAATACTTGGAAACCGTTGATAGCCAACTCGCAGGATGAAAACTTGTTGCCGCTGTATTTTGAGTTGAGAGCCAACTTTGTTTCTTCGCCTGTGGAATGTAGTAGTATTTAAATAATAATATAAGGGTCTCGTAGTTCAGTTGCGATTACACCGATCGTACAAGTTAAGCAACGTTGCGCGAGGTCAGGACCTGGATGGCTTCCGGGCGAGTGGACACGGGGTAGTCCAACGCTCGGTAACAGGTCCTCGAGTTGGTTGGCGTGCATGTGTTCCAGCACACCGCTAACAGTCGGATGGGGTCAAAGACCCCCGAGAAGGGTCCCCCCGGACACACGCCGGCGGAGTCGCGGAAGTAATTCGCAAGTCTCCCCGTGACTCCGTCATAGGGCGGCGAGACGGAACACCGAGGGGTTTATAGTCGGTAAGAGTCCGACATAACCTTCCTCGCCCCCCCGTGGCAAGGAGGTATCATAATATCTAGATGATTTTCCCCCCGAAAAAAAAAAGTTCAGGGCCTGGATGGGTGACCTAGTGACACTTTCATCTGAGCCCCTTCGTGCCTCGGGGCGCACGTTAAGCAGTTGGTCCCGGTTGTTGTCGCTTGACAGCAGTCGTAAGGCCACGTTTTGACCGTACGCCTTTGAGCCTACGGGCGGCCTGAATAACTTTGACAAATAGGTTTGGTCACTAAACCACACGAGAAACGAACGAATAATAATAATTTAGGTACCTATTTTAGAGCTTAACCAAAACTTAGATATCACCGCCTACACATCGGTATTTATCGTGATACAAATCTGAATGATAAATATCGAATCCTCATCGCAGGGTTACCCTGGTCCACACCCAGCCAGAAGCCCTCTTGATGTCATCAGACCATCTGGGTGAAGGTCTGCCCACGCTCCTTCTCCACATCAGACAGCTACTCCTCCATAGACCCCTTGTTTCGGCGACAGAGGTGACCCAGGCCCATTTCAGCTTGACAACTCGTTTGCCAATGTACGAAGAATTCCTTACCAGTGTAAACAGCGCATCCGATGGCCCACTCAGTATTCTTCACCCTGGATCCTCTCAGCATCAGATTGTCAGTGGTCAGGGCCAGGCTGTCGTGCGAAGGGATCTCCAGGCGCCCATAGAACGTGTACAGGTCTGCGACCGGGTTGGGCACCTCTATTCGCATGGGTTTCGGCAGCATGTCTGGGGAAATGCGGTAAGTGATTTATCAGCCATGATGCATTATGATATGGAGTGCACACGAGATCGGCGGGCACCTCGCGGCTGTCCCTGACCGTCCCTTCTTGGAGCTTACCTGGCGTGTATCCTACTAGCGGCGGCGGCACCCTCAAGGTCTTCAGGTTGGTCTCGCCATCCAGGTTGGCCGTGGTTATGTAGCACTTGCCCTTCTCGCCGGCCGAGCACAGCAGCACCAGGTCGGCTGGCACCTCGCGGCCGCGCTTTACCTTCACCAGGGTCCCGGGCGCGATGCTGGAGTTCTTCACCTCTTTGTCCACGTCCTTGTAGACGATGTTCACTGTTGGGAAAATATTCAGTTATAATTATACGTACTCGTACATTTGAAAACAAAGAATAGTATACATGCCTCTATCATCATCAGCCCGTATCAGACCACTACTGGACGTAGGCCTCTACCAAAGCGCGCCACTCAACCCTACTCTCGGCCCTCTGCATCCAGTCCCTGCCAGCCATCTTGCGAAGGTCATCCCTCCATCTAGTCGTAGTATAAGTATACAGCCTCTATATGGTTGAGATTTTCTCAAGAACTACTTGACAGGTTGTAACAAATATTTCACTTCTTAATATAGTTTAGAGTACACAATGTACTTGAAGGATTTTCAAAAAACAGTCGAGCATACTTTTTGAGAAATTCTCAACTTTAATAACTCTCCTGCCTTTCTCTGTCTGTTAGACCTGTGTACACAAACTCACGCCGGTTCCCTAGGCACTAGACAGAAGAGACGATGATGGTCCATCTGCTGCATTCATTGCAGCAAAACGGCTTACTGCCGGCGCCGCTTGCTTTTCGCTTCTACGTGGGCCATGGCATAGTGTTATATTGCAGTAATGTATGTGCGCACAGCAAAATGATACCGGTAACGAATACGATTGAACTTCGCGATCGATACCGGAAGCATAGCTGTAGCATAAGGTATAGTATGATATAAGTACTTTATCTAGAACTTGTGCCTTTATAGGTAATAGATATCAAGTGCGTGTAGATAGCTAAATACGTCGATGACGATACGAGTCGCTTTCACTTATTAAATGAAGAGTTTAGGCCGTTTTTACTAAACGAGTTTTGTAACGTCTTGAGAAAGACATCACGTGATACGCCTTCAAGATTGGTTTATTAATAAATGACATACTTGAGATGGTGATCACGTCTCGAGAGTGTATCAGCTGAATTCGCTTTGAACTGAAGGGTTTGAGCGCAGACTATTAATACGGGCCTAAGATACTATTGAAAGTCAGCAACACAATTAGACCCTTAATCAAGTGACAGTTGACTTTACTTTAGTTAACGCTATGGAAAGAAAGAAAATGTACGAGATTGACATTATTGCTAACGAAATTTTTTCTTTCCTTTCTTTAATGTTAACGAAAATCAATGCCACTTCGCTAGGGCTCATTAAAGTTTATATTTTGTCAAAAACTACTGGACCGAATTTTAATATTATATTACGATTAGATAATAGAAAGAAAATTGTACCTTTTTCTTTCTATTCCAATATAGCGTTAACGAAAGTTATTGCCACTTGGCTAGGGGGCAGTTGCGAAAGAAGAATTCCCGTCTCGATTCAAAACCAGTTGCCCAAATAACTACATAAAATGCTAGTATTGCTAGTTACGCTAATATATTCAGTGCATTCTATGCTAGATAAATATTTGCACGTTATCTAACTCGCATATTTCGGTTTGAGTGGCCGGTACGTGTTATCCGCTTATCTTATCACACGTATCGATTCATCGGTTCATAGAAACAAACGTGGTTATCTAATGCAAACTGGTATGGTCCGACTACTGAATTACATTATCATGCCATCTTCATGTCATTGAAACTAAGTGTCGCCGCACACGGGCCACACGCGACAGCCACAAACGCCGCCACGAGAAGCTAGAAGCTTGTAGCGTGTGGCCGCCACCGGCGTCAACCGTGTGCGGCGAGTACATATAAAATGTATGAAAATTACAGGAAATATGCCAGTGGCGGCGTTTTGTGGCTGTGGCCGGTGGCCCGTGTGCGGGAGCACTAAGGCCGAAGTATATATAGTTTTGAGAATGAACTAAGTAAAGAATTTTTTTATTAGAACTAAAGTCCTGTAAAAGTCAGATTATTGCCGAAAAATATACCAAAAATTTCGTCTCCTCTAACCGCTCTGGCAACCAAGTTTCGCAACCAGTTGTTAAAATAAAATAGAAGTAAAATTTTTGATACGCAACCAATTCCTGTTTCAAAACTAGCGTAGATGACAGTTGAGTTTCGCAACCAGTTGAGAAAAAAGAAATAAATACCTCTCTTTGATTACGTCATCTGGTTACCAAATATGATATGATTATCATTTCCCATTTCACAGAGCCGCTATCATTTGGCTCTAACGCCCCTGCGTGACCCACCTATCTGGTTGTTGACCTTGTTGTCTGCCTTGTGCCGCAGCCAGTCCTCGTAGCCCTGCTTCACCGCAGTCACCAGCACCATGAAGCTCAGGGGAGCTATGCTAGTCATCGGAGACACGGGACTATCTGGAAACAAATGGTAGAGGTTATTTTCTTGGGTTGGTCCCGGTTTGGGTTGGGTTGGTCCTTCGATAGCAGTCGTGCGTGAGGTTATTAGAGAGAGGATCTAGTTATTACTCATCAATTCATTAACAAATAAATGAGTAATGTCAGTGTGGAGACAACTGGCGCGAACTAGCCGCGGCTTGCGTTCTGTGATCAGTTGAAACGCATGTCCCGACTCATTTTCTGGGCATTTTAATGTCCAGTATGTAGCGATCTGAGCTGAGGCCTGCGATCTACGTCCAGTAGGTAACGACGGCAGAAAATGAGGTGGGGCATGCGTTTCAACTGATCGCAGAACGCAAGCCGCGGCTAGTTCGCGCGAGTGTGTGGAAAGCTTAAATATAAACTTCAATGATGAGAGAGTTCGGGGTGATATGCTAGTAGTCATCATCAGCCCGTATCAGTCCATTGCTGGACGTAGGCCTCTCCCAAAGCACGCAACTTAACCCCATCATTCTCGGCCTTCTGCATGCCAGTATCTGCCAGCCACCATGCGAAGGTCATCCGGTCAGGTAGCGCCCACGCCACGTTCCCATCGGTTCTACGACAAATGTGACTAGCCCACTGCCACTTCAGTTTACTGATTCTATGAGCAATGTCAACCACTTTTGTTATCTGGTGTATATAGTCATTTGTTATATGCTAGTATGTAGTTCTATGGAACTTCTTCTCAACGTTCCTCTTGTCGTCGAAGGTTGGACAACATCATGGCAATTTTCACCCTCTGTCCGGCTGCCCGGAACAAGGAGCCGGTGCTGCAGCCGAACCAATCACGTAAATTATTTAGCCAAGAGTGTCTTCTCCTGCTAACGCCCCTCTTCCCACAAATCTTGCCCTGGATTATTAATTGCAGCAAACACATGCTATGTTTATGGAACAAATAAGCCAAAAATTGTGACAAATGAGACTGCCTCGATCGTCTTTATTATCTTCATTGTAAGAGTGGAAATCGTATGATTACTCTAATACCATTACCTACTTTGATGTCTAACTGCCGCCATTAGAGTTGAGAAACCCACCTATAACAATAGCGATGACAGTGACGATGAGGAAGTAGAAGTTGACCACTCTGCGGAACTGCTCGGACAGGTTCTTCGGCAGGAAGAAGAGGAGAGTGTACTTTGAGGTTTTGATCTTGTTGTGTTTCTTCTGGTCGAGCTCGTCCACCGCACCCACTTCGATCTGTCGCGTCTCCGATACTGACGACACCTTGTTGCCCTGAGGAAGTCAAATTACATGAAGGGAAGTAAAGAATTGACCCGCTCCTGATGATTGTCTCTGCTAGCTCGGGCATATACAGAGTGTTCTTGTATTCATTCGACAAATTGAAACTCGTGATAAATTAGTAAGGTTTTCTAGTAAATCAAAATTGCAAAAGAAATTGACCTAAGTCACACAATGACCCAATGGTCAAATTCCTGTGAATGAAATCGTTGCCAAAAATTAAAAATACCTTAAAATGTAAAAACTCCAAAGCACAGTAACGATGCACATCAAATTAATATTTTTTTTGATAGTTGTATTTATTGTAAACGTTTTATTTTTATTCTTCCCCAAATTGTTTAATATATGTACTTAAAGGCTGTGCAGAATTAATGTATGTCACAAGCCCCATCCATTTAATTTTTTCGAATGAATTCAAGGCCACCTTGTATTCTATAGTTTTAAGTTACTCTTATGTAAAGATTTAATGTATCAATAAATGAACTTATTATTGTCATCTACATCATCAGTCTAAGGTCGCGTTCCACGTGCAAGAAAACTTCTGCTAGAAATGTCCGACCGCCGACAGTCTGTCCGACAGCAACTTGCAAGAGCACACCCCGTTGCAAGCACTACGTGACAGCCGATGTGTAAACGATATTGCATAAGTAACTCATGCAAGACTTGCGCGAGTTTATTACAAATGCCTTAGATTTTTTCTACACCATGCAGGTTTCAACACGATCTTTTCCTTCACCGTTTTGAGAGCTCTACGTAAAATTTTCCTTCCAAAACACTAAGGAAGTCTTTGGTAATGGCTGGCCGGGGATCGAACCTGGGACCTCAGTATCGTAAGTCCAGTGACCCACCACTGCGCCACCGCGAGCTCTTCAAAGAAGTGTACACTTACCTAAAGTAGTAAGTGGAGATATCCAAACATAAGTGGAATCGAAATACAATATTACAGATAGGACTCTGGCTCACTCCGGTAATAAAGTATAGGTTGTCATACCCCGTCATTGTATACGTGTTTATACCAGTCCAACCTTATCGGAATGCACCACGTAAATCATTGAGCAGTGTGGGACCACGGGAAACGAAGTGTGAACCCAAGGTTGACACTTTTTTCTTGCCTTGGTATCGGGAAATCGATATAAAAGTTCTAGGTGACATAGCTTATTGGATAAGACCTTTTGACTTTCGCCCGGATGAACTTTTTCGCCCTTAAATTTATTTTCTAGAATGGATAAGATAGCTGAATGATTTACGAAAAAAAATTACCAATTTAATATGACTCTCGCTCCGGGTCCTACCTGGTGCAAAGGTTGGATAGCTATTCAGCGCGGCAGTGCTGCGAGCGTTATGGGCACTTTTGCACCGGGTACGACAAGGGGCGGGTTATTTAATTAATTTATTTAGGAAAGTATATACTTAAGTACCAAATAAGTAATTTTATTATAATATTAATAAATAAATCAAAAAAAAATTATCATGCTTACTATACCTACATAAGTATTATAATTTACATACTTGCCAAAAATTATTTTTTGACATAAAATGAAAGTGTGCATATTTAACCGATGAAATAGAGTAAGTACCCATTTATGAAGTCGGTCACTATTCAACTACAGTACTAACTATCAATTACAAAGTTGAACGTCAAAAACTTCTTAATGAAATAGGTAATGATTGTCATAAGTCATAACTTTATAACATTGTACCTTCGTTAGTTGACAAAGTTATGAAGTAGGACAAATGTTTCAGTTTCTGGTTACCTAGCTAGTTGACACTTAAAACTTTATTGAGAATTCGCTCCTCGGTAATGCCTCAGACTTTTTACATTATACTTACTGTACTTAATTTAATTAACTTAGCTAACTACAGATATAACTACAACAACTGTCTATCGTAAGTCGAATAAAATAAAGATGACGTCACGTCTTACTATTAAAATTCGTTTTGCCGAAAAGCGATGAAGAACGATATTAATATACATACATATTAAAAATAATAATATAAATGTGTTTACAGTATGATCACTGAAGTTTGTGCAAGTGCAATAAAATAAAACTGAATAAAGATCTCAGCGTGGGCACCTTTTCCTTGCAAAGTGGTGTAAATGTAAATTCAAAAAAATATGTCGACGTGCAAAAATGTTACACAACGTGCTTACTTGCAATAAAGAAATTTGACTTTGACTTCGTTGATGCTCGCCCCCAGGGTTAGGAAAGCATCAACGATTTTTCAGCGCTCATGTCTATTTTTGACGAAAAATATAGAACAAACAGTCTTCTACAGGACTTGAACGCTAATAAAAATCGTTGATGCTCCTTTAGGCATTGTATTGTAAGATCACTCCATCGAATACAGGTGTAACGGAAAGGGAAGACACTATAATAGGAAGCAAAAGACGGGTGTTGTATCGATAACTAAACAACTTTAGTTCTACGACATTTCGATTTACGTCAATTTATTTTTGACTTTTCAAACATTTTATACCGGTCAGTTATTGTATGAGACATTAATTTATTTTTATTTTCATCTATAATCCGATAGTCTAGTTGCGAGTACACGTTGAAAGCGATCGTACAAGTTAAGCAACGGTGGGCGAGGTCAGTACCTGGATGGGTGAGCGCTAGTGACATTTTCATCTGAGCCCCTCCGTGCCTCGAAAATCACGTTAAGCAGTTGGCCCGGTTGTTGTCATTCGGCGGCAATCGTTAGGCCACGTCAGTGGGGTGACCGCGACTTCCAATCGCTATCGTTATTGCTTTCAATTTGACACATGGACGTTATACATTGCTGCTATGTTTTTGCAAGTATTAACAAACGACAACGAAACGCAGCAATGTATATCCTTCAAGTGTCAAAATGAAAACGATAACCATAACGATTGAAGTCGCGGTAACCCCCCAGAGGTCTGAATAACTCTTACAAATAGATTTGGACACTAAACCGAAAGAAGAGAGATTTTTTATTCGAAAAGTCGTAAAAAAAGTAGTTGCTATCCTTTCCTTCACCAGCCCCCTTAGCTTACCATGAACTCTTATACCAGGATTACTTCAATAATACTTTGTTATTTCGCACCATGGCGAACTTAAAGTAAGCTTATTAAGGACGTCACACGAAGACAGAGATAAGTATACAGGGGGACTTAATAAGGTTGAGATTTTATCAACAACCACTGGATCGATTTTGATAATTCTTTTGCAATACATAGTTTTAACTTACATCTATCTAACAGTGAAAGAATTATTGCAATAGATCAAGTAGTTTTTGAGAAAATCTCATCCTTAAAAACTCTACTGTCTTCGACCGTACGAAATAATAAAGTTTTATTGAAGTAATCCTGCCATAAGACTTCATGCTAAGGGGGCTGTATATGATAGTAAAACAGTCAGCCCGCAAACTGTTTGCCTGATCCAGAGCTTAAAGAAAAAATCAACATTACCCTCATTCCCTCAGCGGTAATCCAAGTTCATGTTCACGGTCATCACCACTCTTAGGACAGGAGCCGACTGCTCACTTACCGCTGAGTTGCACCGGAGCCACTCCGCCTCGTGAGAAACGCCATCTGACATCCCACAACACTGCTTACCTTGCACTTAATGGATGGTTAAGGTCGATAGTTATACATATACTTACCGAATGCGATGTCTGTCTGTTTTAAGTTCTCCATACAATAATATATATGTGCAATATAGGTGTAGGTTGTACTAAGAATTTGTTTTATGCATTATGCCATTCTCGGCGAACAAATTTAAAATGATGACAAATGACATTGTCACATTTCAATGGAGCTTTGCCCCACCTACAAAACTACGTGACCATTTAAGCTGTACCTATTTGTTGGGGACTTATTACAGGTTTCATATTGCATAATCATAATCAGTATCATTTTCTACTACTCTCGCAACTCCTATAGAAAAATAACAAAAACCATGAATAATTCGCTTCGATTTCTTACTATTTTCTGAATTCTTAATTAAGCTGTTTTTTTCGACTCGTTTGATGTACAAAACTTTATTTTAAACCAATAATTTTATTTAAAAAATATATATATTTCGGCGAATTGATAACCTCCTCCTTTTTTTGGAAGTCGGTTAAAAACGGAGATATTTTTACATTTATTCGTTCTCTTGTACATCACGCGGTTGATGGTGGGGCAGAATCTGGCATTGTCATTTATACTGCAGGACAGTATAAATTTTACATCATTTAAAAATAAAAAGGGTAGATTTTACTTATTTTGTTCGAAAGATTTTGTCAATTTTACAAAATAGATTACTTACACATACCCTAAAAACATTATGCTCCTCCTGGTATTCGGGTATAAAATATAAATTAAGGGCGACCAGACCTATGCTGTACAATTAAGAAGTCTCAGAGCTTGGACATATTCCAAGCACTTTAACTTTTTAATTATACTTACAACAATTTTGTTTGCGAAAACTGGTTTTTTATATTTCGCATAGAATAGATATTCGTAGTTATTCGCAATGTTGTTAAAATGGGCAGGCTAATACCTACACTATCGGATAAGATATGATTGCGATTAAAAAAATTAAGACGTTTATTCGGACAATAACTGATAATTTTGGACAATTTGCATAGAGATTACGTATATCTTGGATGGATCAGGCGGTTATAAAGTCTTCCGCCTTCCATTGTCATCTCGTGTCGTCAAAAAAACTTTAGGGATGGGCTAATGGGCGTACGGTAGGTATTTTATATTAAATAAATACCCATTGGATCACACAGCGAGCCGAATTGGGGGGGGGGGGGGGGGGGGGGTATGTAGGGGTGGTGGCGCCACCTATGGTATGGCCCCCAACGCTGAGCCCCCAATTCGGCTAATCTATTTGGACCGAACGACCTAACCTAAATATTATTGCTAACATATGATAGCAGAATTTGGGGGCAGATTATTCAGTTTCATATTTTATATAAAGAAAAATTTGCACGTGGTGAATCATTCGTTCAAGAGCTCGGTGGCTCAGTGGTTGGGTCAATGGACTTGCAATATGGAGGTCCCAGGTTCGATTCCCAGCCAGGGCAGCCATGTACCAATGAGTTATCCTCGGTTTTTTCGACGGAAAAACTTACGTACATTTACCGAGTGCTCTCAAAAACGGTGAAGGAAAACATCGTGATGAAACCTGCATGTCGTAGAAGAAAAAATAAAATCTAAGGCATGTGAAATCCGTCAACCCGCACTGGGCCAGCGTGGTGGATTATGGCCCGAGCTCCCTCGATGTAAGGGAAGGTCTGTGCCCGAGCAGTGGGGCAATATAAATAGACTGATGATGATGATGATGAATCATTCGTGACTTAAGCCCATCGATTTAACCGATAAGGAAGGGCGATGTTGCACGGTGTGTGAAAGCGACGGCTATCGTAACGTCATCGACGTATTCAGCTATCTGTATAATATTATCTACTTTATATCTAAGTGTAATACTTATATATAAAGTAATGGTATTACCTAGAAACGTAATTACTAAATAGCCTTTATTTGTCGATAATGTCATTGAATAATTAAAACTTAAAAGTAGCACTTTCAATTTCAACGCTTCAACTTTTAAAAGGTTGAATGATTTAGGTACCTACATACAATGTCATGGTTCCCGTTTAGAGAACCATGACATACTTTGTAGAGGGGATCGTAGTCCAGTTGCGAGTACAAGTTGAAAACGATCGTACAAGTATTTTTAAGGGGTTCTCTTGGCGGGAAACGACGGTTGCAAAAATTATTTGATAATTTTCCTTTTAATGTCTACAGTGGCTATTTTGTGTTTAATATCACGTTAAGTTAATCAGAAAATGTTCGCGAAAGACAGTATGGTGAATTTATTGAAGAATTTGAGCAAGATCTGAAGTTTCAAGCTTTTATCAAGAGTTCCCGCTACAAGCTCGAGAGTGAACTTGACTGTCGAGCTGCTTCGTCCAGAGTGATGACGCTACGGCGACTCCTCTGGATGAAGACAAGAAGACGCGGCTACACAGGGTGAAGACGCTACTGCGACTCCCCTGGATGAAGATAGAAGACTATTGAATATGTTGAATTTTCTGTAACATGACATTGGCAAATGACGAACTGTCGAGTCCATTAATAAAATAAATAAGTATTTTAAAGGTATTGTTCAGGCACAGAAAATATAATTCCATCCATTAATCAAATTACTAATAGGATTATTGCAATGATTACTTACGATAAATACCTACTTGAATTTTAAAAAAAGTCCCTCAATAATAGGTAGATAAGTACTTGTCTTATAAGGAATAATTCATCAACATAATTAAATACTAACTTATTCCAAAAAGATAACCGATTGTGTAAAAATTTCATATTTATTTTGTTATTTATCTTGGGTTAAGGCACTTAACCCAGGTTATTTTTTGATGACAATAGACCCTAAAACGAGATTCAGATTTCAGTTAGATACATAATATCGTTTATTACACACATGAGGGAAGGAACTTTTTACCCGACTACACAAGAAGGAGGGTTATTGCACATCAATTTACTTTACAAGGAAAAGGTGCCAAAGTTGTTGTGAAAAGTTCAAAAAAACTTTCAGAAGCGTGCTTAGTCGGGTAAAAAGTTCACGACAAGGACAGGGAGGCAGCATTTTTAGATATGTCAGGTTTAGGTTAGTTTAAAAAAATGTACGCCTGAATATAGACATAATGCATTTTCGTTTCGTCGTTGAAGTAACCATATATATTCTGTATTAAGCAAGCATTTTTTCCTCAATGAAGGTCGTGTAATAAGCTCGAAATTTTTAAATGACAATGCCAGATTCTGCCCCACCATCAACCGCAAGTTGTACATGATAACGAATGAATGTAAAAATAGCTCCGTTTTTTATTAAAATTATTGGTTTAAAATAAAGTTTTGTACAAGTTGCGATTCGAAAAAAACAGCTTAATTAAGAATTCAGAAAATAGTAAGAAATCGAAGCGATTTATTCATTGTTTTTGTTATTCTTCTATAGGAGTTGCGAGAGTAGTAGAAAATGATACTGATTATGATTATGCAATATGAAACCTGTAAAATAAAATGATAGATACAGCTTAAATGGTCACGTAGTTTTGTAGGTGGGGCAAAGCTCCATTGAAATCTGGCATTTCCTCTGACAAAGATGTGATATAAATATGTATGTATTGTATTGTATGTATCTATTGTAGGTAATAATATAAGTAGTATATTATCATTTATATATCTATTGTATTAGATGTATTAGTATGCATGTAGCTATGGTTTATGTACCTATACTTACTATTTTATAAGTTTTATAAATTAATATAAAACATTAATTTTGTGTGCACATGCTCTGCCTGCTCCAGATCTCATCTCTCTCTCTCTCACACTGGTTTGCTGGTAGAGAACTCTAATCTAGAGTTAAGCACACCTTATGTACATCTTATTTCATGTCTTGTATTGTAATCAACTTTGTGTACATTAAAGAATTAAAGACGTGACAGTTATCGCAAAACAATTGATTACAGTAAACACCTTGAATTAAAAAGTCCCTCAATATTGAATATAATTTAAAAACTCACAAGACAACAGCAGCATAGCAGGCGACATATCGCTCGCAGTCCCCCGCACAATCTTTCCGTGCAATCGAATATAACAGAACCACAATCTCTCATCTTTCAGCACACATTTTAACCACAAATCAAAAAGTAACTCCAATCCAACGATCCTGCCTCTTTGTGTACAAATACGGCAATGGCTGATGAAATGATAGCGTGGACTAATCTTATCAACGCTGAAAATGATATTAACGTACCTATAGAGAACCTAGACCTTTCTGTAATCAAAGAAATGCTGGCTTATCTCTTTTTATTTGTGAATTCGCATGGTATTTGGATGATCCACATCCATACATCTATCTATACCGCAGCCCAAATCAAGTGTCTTATTTTGTAAACATGTAACGATGCGGTCCTTTTTGGCCGCATCGTGTAGTTGGCCGCCTGAATTTAAAATTAATAGGTATATTTAAAAAAAATGACACTTTTTCACCGGATTTCGTTTTAAATGGTTGATTTTCTCATTTTCTATTTTTTAAATATGCTCTAAAACTCTCTTGTAAAGAAATATTCTTTTCTGTTATAAATAAACCCAGTATCCACATATTTCTATTTATTCTAATAATCTGCTCGCCCCGCGACAAACAAATATGATCGTTTAATTACCAGTTGTGATGTATTTCTGAAGGAACTGATTGATCAAACTTGTTCCATCATTGTGAAAATAAAGTAATCCGATCTAATAATGTGAAAATAACTATGCAATAATCACAGAAAAGCTTAAAATGTTAGAAATGTAGGGCAGTTTTTGTTTACAAAATAAGACACTTCATTTGGGCTTCGGTTTACATGTATACCGATACCAACTACTTTAACTCAAGGGCGGATCCAAACTTCGAGTCAGGGGTACACAAATATACGTTATTAATCTTTTGCCTTCTCGATGCAAGAAGAATATAGTACGTGACGCCTCCGAGCAGATGGACGGGTGACCTGCGCAAGACTAGCAGGGATTGGATGCCAAAAAGCCGATAATGGTGTTGAGTGTCGCGCCAGAAAACTTGTATTTTTAATCCGTGATCGCGCCTTGGGAGAGGCCATGTCCATCAGTGGACTGATACGTTCTGATAACGATATATTAAATAGCTATCCATTCGTTTCTCTGTAAGCTAAGTTCAGCATCATATTTATTTTATTTTATTTTCTTTATTAGGGAAAACTACAGCTATTTACAAGTAATAGGTCTTAAAAATATGATTACAACTAAGAAGAGCCAATTACAGTTTTCCACGAATTTACAGAAGCAAAGAACAAATTACAAATATTATACATATAGATAAATAGATAGAGCATCACAGTTATATAGATAGGTGCATAAAGTACTAATGATTAGTTGTGTACAAATAAATAAATAAGTATAAATATTATATATTACGGCATACTATTATGATACTTAAATAAGACAAAAATGATTATAATACATACTACATAGAGGATATTTAATAGGAACGTTGATAATAAGTATTGAAAATTGAAATATTTACATTAAACAATCATCGTCATGTCATTGTTTTCGACTATATGTACGTCCTGCGTGACTATTGATCATTGCTATCTATAATTTGGCCGCAATATAAGATTCGCACGTCACTATACCAGTGATTCCCAAAGTTGTATGGATGCGACCCATCTATAGAAAGTTTCAAAGTTCGCGGCCACCATGTCATGTAGACAAATAAGCATTTAGTTGCCGCATTTAAGGTAAGTATGTAGTTGCCGCAGCTTTCGTTAATAAATTATCGTTATTACCATCATAAGACTGACTTATTCAATTTAAGAATTAATATTTTAGTCTCTTTTAATCACAAAGGCTGTTCATAAACGTAAACGTGATTTAAACTTACGCCACTGTTTAGCCACCCTGTCCCTTTCTATCTTAACCTTTTTAACGATGTGTGAAAGGGATAGCAACACGATTTAAAGGAAAGCAAACGAGTTCGATACGTCCTATTTATCTATCTTCCTATTAGTTTCAGGGCCCACCCAATATCAGCTAACGACTCACCACTTGGGAAAGACTGCATTAAACCACTTGTTGACAATTGTATATCTAGTCAAGCCATAATGCGGTTTAAGACATGATTCAAGGAAATCCGCGTTAATAATCGCAAAAGAAACAACGGAATAAAAATATAATGCACCGAGGGTACGCGTCACTTGAACCCCTGTCTGGTCCACGGAGATGCACTATTGAACTTGAACCACTAAGACAGCCACCTCACAGACCACTTACCCCATAGACATGAAATCGGTACAAATTTGCAAGCGAAAAATTATGTCAAGCGATAGGCGCTATTAGACGAAGCGGGGGGCAGGAGCGCCATATTAAACCCGGTTCGATATCTCAAAGTTACGCGTGTCGCGAAGCAATTTTGCGCTCATGTGCGGGCAGAAGGCGCCCTCCTGTTACAGGTCTATGGGGTAAGTGGTCTGTGCTTGAACCCATGTCTGGTCCACGGAGATTCACTATTGCACTTGAACCACTAAGACAGTTGTGCCACCTCCTGCGAGTAAGAGAGTAACTATGGGCTATTTTTCGCAAAAGAAACGTACAATAGATAGTATATTCCGTGCAAACAAAAGAGACGCATATATTAATAGTTTATCGCCGACTGTTCACACCGCCGCCGGGGAGTACTCGCTCGGCTATTTTGTCGCCGAGCGATGGGATGTACTCGCCCGGCGACACTCGCTCAGCGATGAACTACAAATATAATGTAGCCGAGCGAGTATCGCTGCGTCTCTTTTGTTTACACGGAATGAACTATTTATTGTACGTTTCTTGTGCGGCAAAATAGTCCATAGTTACTCGCTGGGCGGTGGGACAACTGCCTAAAGGTATGACAAGGGAAGGGTTGTTTCATTAACGGGTTTTTTTAAAGGACAGTATTGTGCACGAACTCAGCGTGAGCTCGCACTTACGACTGTCAAAATTGTATGAAAACTGACACTTGTATGACCGAACTCAAACTCGACTATACTCAAAACTGTCTGGCTATTAGAGTATTTAATTGATTGTGAGACATTTTAATAACACTGCTTGGTAGTTGGGTCCACTTAATTTATTTTAGATTTTTTACAACATTTGCTACCCGTTATGCATTGATCTCCTATAAACAACTAGATACACAGTCTGCCTTCTAAAAATGCCCGAGTGCAAAGAAGGTCCAAACGAATGAATGTACATTTGCTTTATTGGACATTATTTGGACATTTTTTTAATTGTTTGTAAGACCTTTGTGTATCTAGTTGTTTATAAGAGATCAATGCCGTTATGACATGTATTTCTACATCCAATAAATAAATTATTAACATTTCAACTAAGTACCTATTTAATTACATTCACTTACCTTTATATAATCTGTCTACGATCATGTCGGACGTTGTTTTAAAGTGAATTAAAGTTTTTGGTGGTTTAAGGGTCTCATTAATTCTGTAATTTTTTACGGTGTAATAATAACCATTATTGACTTTTTAAGACATTTTTTTTGGATCAACAGCGTGTTATTGTGATTATTGTGTATATTTCAAAAAGCGCGCGAGTGTATTGTGTTGTTCTTGCGTTCATTTTCTCGAAAATTACTCAAAATGAGTCGCGAGTGCTGAAATCACAATCAATGTCAACTTATTCGATAGGTTTGACGATATTTCGCGATGGAAGTGCGTAGTGCAGTGCCGCCGGAACTCGAAACAGAATGTCTCTCAAAAGCCAATAGCGCCGTAAATTCCGGCGATAAACCCCTAACCACCAAAGAAACAAGACTAGTGCAACAAGTTTTCCACAAGGGAATGTTCGTTAATTCGTCTAAAAGTCCATCAACTTCCACTTCTTGGCAAAAAGATCAAGTACCCTCAGCTAAACGTAAAAGGGTCGAAAATAGCCCAGACAACAAAATAACCTACTCAGTACACACATCAAACAGATACCATGACTTACCCTGTGATGAAGCTGATATCCAATCACAAATCGGCCCGCAACTTGCTCCTAAGGAGAAAGGCATAATACAACCGAAACCCGAGCCGATCTTTGTAACCGGCGTCCAAAACGTCACCAAACTTAAGGAAATACTTACAAACATCGTCAATGACGCAACCAAATACAAAATGACCACACTAAGGTCAGGTCATATAGTCAAAATAATCCCGGCGGACGTAGATACATATAAAATAATTAGAGAAAAATTTATCCAACAGGACATTAGCCACTATACCTACCAGCTGAAACACGAAAAACCGTTTAGAGTAGTAATAAGGGGCATCCATGCCTCAGAAGATGTAAACTTAATAAAAACAGAACTCGAGTCACTCGGTCACTCAGTCAGAAGTGTCATTAATGCCAAGCACAGACAAACAAAAGAACCCATCCCATTGTACTATGTAAATCTTGAGCCCAGCTCAACAAACAAAGATATCTATGACATAAAACATCTCAACAACATGATAGTTAAAATCGAGGCACCGTACAAAAAAAGGGAAGTGATACAGTGTAAGCGATGCCAACGGTTTGGACACTCAAAAAATATGTGCAATAGAACATTTAGATGTGTTAAATGTGGCAGCGAACACCCGACCAACTCATGCACTAAAAGACCGGACACACCAGCCACCTGTGTCAATTGCCAAGGCTCTCACCCAGCCAGCTATAAAGGTTGTGCCAAGTATAAAGAATACAAAAATCAAATATATAATGGCCCAGACAAACCTAAAGAACTAAAAATCACAGAATCTATATTCAAGGATCAACACAAAGAGCCCTTGCCCAATGAACTAAAAGTTAATGGAAACACTAACCAGTTCAGGCCTAACAGCTATCATATCCCAACCGCAATGTCAAATCAAGACAAGGAACCACAGACCAACAAGCCAAGAAGTATCAGAACGTATGCCAGTGTAACCAACCGGAATGACAAGCCACAGACCAATCCAGACAACATAGCTGATATAACTCTCATAGAAAAAATGTTTTCGAGATTCGAAAAAACAATCGAGAAAATGCTTGATAAAATTATGGACCGCATTATTGGTCTTGTCGCAGCAATCGCCCAACATAATAAATGATCCAATTCCTTCGCATTGCAGAATGGAACGCCAACGGCCTCTCTGAAAGAAGACAGGAACTGGAGTTTTTTCTTAATGAAAGAAATATAGACTTAATATTAATAGCTGAAACAAGGTTCACAAATAAAAGCTTTATAAGAATACCAGGATATTCTATATACACCACTAACCACCCTTCGGGCAACAGTCATGGAGGAGTTGCAGTCATAATTAAATCTAAACTGAAGCATTATGAACTGGAAAAACACGAACATGACTATCTACAAGCCACAAGTATATGTATAGAAACAAAACAAGGTCCCACTACTATCTCAGCTGTCTACTGCCCTCCAAGACACAAAATTACAAAAAGAGCATTTGATACATACTTCTCAAGCCTGGGTGCCAGATATGTGACAGGGGGAGACTGGAACGCGAAGCACGTGTTTTGGGGCTCAAGGTTAACTCTGTTCAGGGGCAAACAACTTCATGATACAGTACACGAAAAGTCTTTGAATTGCATATCCACTGGAAAACCAACCTACTGGCCAACAGATCCAAACAAAATACCCGATCTACTGGACTTCTTTATCACAAAAGGCATCACACGACAGCACGTATCCGTTGAGTCAGTAGCTGACCTATCGTCAGATCACTCACCAATAATTATCACTATTAGCACAGATGTCATAAACACAGCTCCAAGAATATCCCTAACCAATGAGCACACAAATTGGGAGATCTACCAGGACCATATTCAAAACAACATAAAGTTAAACATTCCACTAAAAACAGCAGATGATATAGAAGCTGCGGTTGAACACTTTAATCAAATCATAGTGACAGCCGCTGACCTGGCAACACCTCCACAATCGCTGTTATCAAAAAATAACCCAAACCAACACCAACTCTACATAAGAAAGAAGGTATCTGAAAGAAGAGAACTTAGGAAAAAATGGCACAATACACGAAACCCAGAAGATAAAAGGAACCTCAACAGAGCATCCAGACACCTTAGAATACTACTTCGAGACCTAAAAAACGATAGTATACAAAAATACCTATCAGAATTGGAACCAAATGACCATGGAGAGAGATCACTATGGAGGGCCACGAAAAAACTACAACAACCCACCATTCAAACTCCACCATTACGAAAATCCAACAGGAGCTGGGCAAGAAGCGACAATGAGAAGGCCGAACTCTTTGGTGAACATCTACACAAAGTGTTCCAACCGTTCATCCCAGAAAACATAGAAGCACAGGAACACAGTGAGAGGATAGAGAAGTTGGCCCACTCACCATATCAAATGTCACTTCCCATAAAATCCACGTCACCAGCCGAAGTACACAAAGTACTAGCTAAGTTACAGCCAAGAAAGGCACCCGGCTACGATCTTATAACTCCAAGGCTACTCAAAAGCCTACCGAGGAAAGCCACAACATTCTTGGCAGTAATTATCAATGCAATATTTAGAACAGGATACTACCCAGGCCAATGGAAAATTGCCCAAATAATCATGATAGCCAAACAAGGCAAACCAGTTAACGAGGTGACCTCCTATAGACCGATCAGTCTGCTGCCCGTGGTCTCTAAAGTGTTCGAAAAGATATTACTTACCAGAATAAAGCCACACTTGGTAGATATAATCCCTCAGCATCAGTTCGGCTTCAGAGAACGACACTCCACTGTGGAACAAGTGCACCGCCTGGTCAACGAAATTACCACAGCCATGGAAAAGAAGCAGTACTGCTCAGCTGCCTTCCTAGACATTGCCCAGGCTTTTGACAAAGTCTGGCACCTGGGCCTAAAACACAAGATAAAATTACTACTTCCACACACCATTTCCATCCTGTTGGATTCCTATTTGTCTGACCGATGTTTCGAGGTGAAGCAGCGGGAGGATACCTCGGGGCTCTACAGGATCCAGTCTGGTATTCCGCAGGGCAGCGTGCTTGGACCTGTGCTGTACATACTATACACATCAGACCTGCCGACCACAGAAAACACATTGACAGGCACATTTGCCGACGACACAGCCATCATGTCCAGCCACGAAGACTCGGCTACAGCATCAAAACAGCTCCAGGAGGCCCTCTGTGCCATAGAAAAGTGGTGTAAACTTTGGCGTATCAAGGCAAATGAATCAAAATCTATACATATCACATTCACACTCAGAAGAGAAACATGTCCCCCCGTGTATATGAATAACCAACCCATACCACAAGCTGAAGAAGCTAAGTACCTGGGCGTTCACCTGGACAGAAGGCTTACCTGGAGAAAACACATCTGGACAAAACGAAAACAGCTGGACATAAGAGTTCGGGGCATGCACTGGCTACTGGGACGCAGATCGCAACTATCAAGAGAATGTAAACTCATGATCTATAAAGCCATACTAAAACCGATCTGGACATACGGTATTCAGATCTGGGGAACCGCAAACAGATCAAACATGGATATCCTTGAAAGGTTCCAGACCAAAACCCTGAGATCCATATTGGGAATACCGTGGTACATCAGTAACAAAATGATATACCACGATCTTGGGATACCTACTGTCTCGGAGGAATCTCGGGAGCACAGCAAACGATACCAGGAGCGACTGATGTACCACCCTAATGAACTGGCCTTGGCTCTGGCGACAAGCCGAGCCTCAAACTATAGGCGACTAAAGCGGACCAACGTACTGGACCTAGCGAAATAACAGTGGAACACAAAATAAGAGAATATGGGAATGGAGGTCATTGGACATCGCCCTGCTGACGAAACTCTAACCGTCCGACACAAGAGTCGTTTATTGCAGCCAAGCCTGCAGATCGCGACGAAGCAGAAACACGAAGAGAGAGAAAAAAGAAGAAAAAAAAAAACTTACCTTTCTAATAAGAATATTCACAATTACAGTAAAGCAAGTACATTTTTTCTACTAAAGTGTTGGCGTAGCTTTTGAACTATGTTGCTCGTATTGCACGGTGTGACTCATTCTGAAATCAATGTATAAAATAAGGGGACCGGACAAGCAAGGGGCAACTTGATATAAGTGGAGGATGCGGAAACTAAGAGTAAAAATATGGAATCATAAAGTAAAATCAATGGGACAAACGGAATTATTGATGAATTATGGATACCTAATTACTTCAATAATTGCTGATAACCACAACTGATGAAGTATTACATACCTGTTGGATAAACTACGTGCTAGGTTTTATCTTTCTTCAAGGAGATACTATCAATGCACGAGTACTAGGTACACATTTCAAATGCATACTTCTTTTCTTCTTTTGGGCATAGTTCACTTAGAACTTGCATAGTCCACTTAGTATTCCAATTGCATTTGGTCAGACCTCCAATTGTATTCAAACTATCTTTGCAGACTTTGGTCAGACCTCCAATTGTATTCAAACTATCTTTGCAGACTTTGGTCAGTCCTCCAATTGTCTTTAGACTATCTTTGCAGACTGTGGTCAGACCTCCAATTGTCTTCAAACTATCTTTGCATACTTTGGTCAGACCTCCAATTGTCTTCAAACTATCTTTGCATACTTTGGTCAGACCTCCAATTGTCTTCAAACTATCTTTGCATACTTTGGTCAGACCTCCAATTGTCTTCAAACTATCTTTGCAGACTTTGGTCAGACCTCCAATTGTCTTCAAACTATCTTCGCAGACTTTGTCAGACCTCCAATTGTCTTCAAACTATCTTTGCATAGTTCTGTTATTGCAATGCTGCAATTGACTTCAAACCAGGTATCCTTTACACAGATATTACCTGCATACCAAAGTACGTTTGAATCATTATTTTGTGAAATAAATAAATTATTACTCTGTATTTTTAACTTCTTTCCCCAGAGTTGAGTGTCTCTGCATCATCATTTTCCAGTTCCTTTTATTAGTATTATTACAGACCATATTCCAATGGCAAATTGATTTTAATCAAAGGTGTTATGAGACTCAGGAATGTGACTATTATATTTCTTGTAGTATCTTTGAATATTGTCAATAAAGTGGATGTGTGACACGGATGTACGATAAAGTATGGTCGGAAGAGCACGGGATGTTCTTGTTGTGTTACTACTGAGTAGAAGTCTTCTTTGTTGATTCTGTAATTTGAAAATAGTACATTTGTATTAAATAAAATGTATGTCGGAAAGCAAGCAGCGGCTGGTTATGTATGCTAGATGCTGCTGAGATGATAAGGTCCAGAATAACAGTCAGTCGCCCAACCGACAGCACATAACTGGCTGTAATGGCCAACACTTTGGTATTGGATGATAAGATATACTTTCAGTCGGTGAGCCAGTGGAGTAACTGAGAACTAATATAAGTTATGGGTTAATAAATGATAGTTGATAACCTAAAAATATGGTGGAGTTGCCTAGAGAGTACATGATACTCCACCATATTTTTAGCAAGCAAAAGCAAAGGTTTGCTTTTGTAATTTTCTCATTGAATACCACTATAAAATGTGGTGCTAAAGGATAGTCGGTAACATAAAAATATGTCAGAGTAGCCTGATCTATCTTTGCTTTTGTAATTCTGATATAATAAAGCAATGCACTTACTTGATCAATGACATTTGTCTAACATCCTCCAGAGACAGCAGCATCCCCGACGAGCTCCATACATTGAAACTGAATCCAGGAACTCCATAGCTTAGATTGTAAAATATCACAAACTCGGCTTTCAATGGCCCTGCGTTGCTTTCGTGCCGATCGATAAACGCCTCTTTCCTAATGTAGGACTTGTGAATATCGTCACTATTGTCGTTCAGTTTCCAACCATCAGAAATTCTGTCCGATGTTTTGATGAATTCTTTAGCTGCTTTCACAAATTCTTCGGCTGTAATTGTAGTTAAATCCATTTATATTCAAATCAAAACTTTGTTTCGTTTGAAAAGGAACTCTCTGGGAAAAAAATCCGAAAGGCATTTTTTTTGTTGTAAAATTCTTCCCAGTGGGAAAGGCAAAGCCAACTAGGGCATACAGCCTGGTCTGATGTTAGTAGAATGTCTGAATTCTTCTAAATACATACATATATACAAAGACAACCTAACCTAAACCTACACACAACCCTCCCAAACCCCTAAACGAAATAACTCAATGATCCACGCAACCATCAAGCTAAGCAGAGGAAACCTTGCTAAGAGCACAAAACTTCACAAACACGACTTCTTTCGAGCACTCCAACTAATAGAAACGTTAATTTTAATTAGAATTTTCACAAAAAAGTAGCTAATGTCGTTTCGCGCGCTTTTCAAGGAATCCAAAAGCAAAGTCGAACGAAGGATTTTTTTTATTTTCGTGAGAGGCTATGGTGCCTATTGCATATATACCATACAGCCTACTCTGACGTGACGGTTCACTTTTGGGTTATTAACATACTTTTGTTTTGGATTGGAACACTACCAGAAAAAAGTAAACAAAAAAGTAACCTCAAATTGCTAAATAGAGCTAGAATGTTGAATGTTGTATAAATTAATTACTGAAACTTATATGAATACACCTATTTTATTTTAGTATTATTTAGCTGTTCATTATCAAATTTAGGAATTTTAGGTTCAGCGTGTACATGAAATAGTATCACCATGGCTTTGAGGAGGTCTAAGGAGGTTCCTAAAGATGCTGTGATAATGGATGAAATGGAAGCTACTACTTACATTTGGGACCTAGTGGGCGCGTGGGAGTCATTTTCAGACACGTATGACCATAATATTACAAAATTTTAACAAACAATTGTTGATGTTGGTACATTTTCCTAAAAGTCAGGTTAGGGTGGATATGCCTTATTTTATTTAATGAATTTACAGTTGGGCGCTACGCTATGCGCCAGCTTTCCTTGGCAGCGTAAACGCCTTGTCAGGGATACTAATAAACCGGCACTTCAGGGAGAAGCTGAAACTCGGCACTTATGGGTATATGTCATCTGTGATACCCATAACCATCATGCCTGCCATCTTGACTGCATTGTTTCATAGGCATGTGAGTTAATATTTACTTCAATTCATTCAACATCAGCCTGTATCAGTCTACTGCTAGATGTAGGCTTCTCAACACCACTGAACTCTATTCCCGGCCAGCCATCCCTCCATCTGGTCAGGGGGAAGCCCTTACTATGTTTAAAAGTTTGTGACCTCTATTCAAGAACTTGTCTAGCCCATCTGTAATCGGTTCTATGTATTTTTCAATTCTATTCCTATGTATTATTTATGGATCTTCTATTCTATTTTTATTTGAATGGTCTCTACTCTTATTCCAGAGATAATTTCGCCAATATCAAGTTATTTAAAGTATTCATGTAAATAGAAATTTTAACAAATAAAAAACCAATCCGTAAATGATGGCGGATTTTCCTTATGAATCTTAATATGTTGATGGTTCTTCCAATGTCAGGGTTGAGGATAACATGGAAATCTTTCAGTTGGTCTGTATGATTACAACTCCATAAAAGTTGAATTATGTAGAACAAAAAAATGGGACAAAGATTAGGTTGAGATTCTAGTCAATGGGAGGATGGGATTTTTTTTCCTATCCTACTCCACATGGGGGCAGAGTGATTTCGCGGGGGCGGATGGGAAAAAAAATCCCATCCTTTCCCACGTAGGGGACAGCGCTTGGGGGACTACACGAATTCCGTGCCAGTTTGAGCTGGATATTACGACTGTCAAAACTGTATGAAATCTGATAGTTTTAGGAAGCTCAAACACAGCTTGCACTCAAAACTATATTATGGATCTTGCCTTAAATTTAACAGTTACTTGTGTCGACAGCATATTTCAAGGCATATAATTTCTGTTTCCCATAATGTAAGGGCAGGTCTGTGCCCGAGCAGTGGGGACCAAAAATATACTGATGATGATGTGATGAATTTCCGTTCGCAGATGATATCAACAGGCTTACTGCTGATGAAGAATGAGACCTGCCCGATATGCTATGAGGTCAAATCTGCAGCCATACAGTGTGGTCTTGGGATCGCATATCCAATGCTACTGGCGCCGACATCCGCTTTGATGGTGGGTATAGTTAGAAAATCTTTTAATTACAGATATCAGTGCGGTGACCGCGACTTCCAATCGTTATCGCTTTCATTTTGACACATGGACGCTATACATTGCTGCTATGTGTTTGCAAGTTTTAACAAACGGCAACGAAACGCAGCAATGTATATCGTTCAACTGTCAAAACGAAAACGATTGAAGTCGCGGTCACCCCACAGGACAGTATGTTTTTTGGGTATGTTTGTGGATTTATTTGTCACCGAAAAGACCCACTTTTTATGCTTAGTCTATGACAGAGATCATACTAAACTGAAGCCCAAATCAAGTGTCTTATTTTGTAAACAAAAACTACCCTCCCCTACTAACATTTTAACCTGTTCTGTGACTTGCATAGTTATTTTCACATTGTTAGATCGGATTACTTTATTTTCACAATGATGAACAGGTTCGATCAATCAGTTCCTTCAGTGTTACTTCACAACAGGTAATTAGACGATCATATTTGTTTACAAAATAAGACACTTGATTTGGGCTGCGGTATAAATGTAAACACTTGCACCAAAAGAACCCAAGTGTACTTATCTATTTTTCTTATACGGTTAAATAAGAAAAATAAGGGTTAAGTGCCAACGGCCACCTTATTAGGGTTAACTAATAATAAGGTATTATTTTGGTGCAATCCCTAAGTAGTTTATCAGAATCTTACCATTATAGATATCTGTAACACTGGTAAATCGAATAAATAAATAAAATCACTTGATTCACGCCGATCACAGTACTGATATAGGTAAATGTATTTTGGACCCAAAAAGCATCGTTTTATTTCGCTTATATGTCATCATCATCAGTCTATTTATATTGCCCCATTGCTCGGGCAGACCTTCCCTTACATCGAGGGAGCTGGAGCCATGATCCACCACGCGGGCCCATTGCGGATTTCAACATGCCTTAGATTTTTTTCTTCGCCTACGGCATGCAGGTTTCATCACGATGTTTTCCTTCACCGTTTTCAGAGCACTCGGTAAATGTACGTAAGATTTTCCGTCGAAAAAACCAAGGGATAACTCATTGTTACATGGCTGAAAATTTAAGGCATATGAAATCCGCCAACCCGCACTTGGCCCGCGTGGTGGATTATGGCCCCAGCTCCCTCAATGTAAGAGAAGGTCTGTGCCCGAGCAGTGGGGACATATAAATAGACTGATGATGATGATGACATGGCTGCCCTGGCTGGGAATCGAACCTAGGACCTTCGTATCGCAAGTCCATACCAACCACTGACCCACCGAGCTCGCTTATGTGTAATAACTACTTTTTGTTCCAGTTTGCCAACAGATATAATACATACAGAATACCAAGTATCGCCAAACCAAAAGAATTATTCCAATTCATGAAGAAAATCACCAAACCACTGAGTGGGTCGTTAGTTTTCATCGGCACGTTTCAGATAGTCGCCTCATCAGTCCTTACGTATTGCGAAATGAGGAACAACATTGTGTTCAAAAGTAAAATGATGGAAAAAGAAAATAAAATATTAGCAGAACATGGTTTGGAGGATTAGTATTGTTATAGTAGTTATAGAATTGTAAATAGAGAGTTTTTGTTGTTATTTCTTCGCTTTTATTTCATTACAAACTTTGTCTAATAATGCTTCGCGCACATTATGCCGGGCCGCAGCGTGTCGGGGCGGGCCGCAGCGCAGCGCGAAATGCTTACTTAGCATATTAGTGACGGGCCGGGTCGCAGCGCATT
This sequence comes from Tachystola acroxantha, assembly GCA_963506565.1. NCBI lineage: Eukaryota > Metazoa > Arthropoda > Insecta > Lepidoptera > Oecophoridae > Tachystola > Tachystola acroxantha. The sequence goes on from OY735878.1 coordinate 12,028,493, forward strand.
GACGGATTTTGAGTACAGTGTACTGCCAGATATTGTAAAATGAACACGGGCGCGCGTGCACTCCAATCCGCTTGCTATAGCACACTGTGTCGGGGCGCAGCGCGCCGCATCGCACGGACGCAAATCCGCCTCGCAATAATGCGAGCCGCTGCGGCCCGAAACAGTGTGCGATAGTTCATACAAATGGTATTAAAGCGATTTGAGCAGATTTTTGCGCTCCGCCCCGACACTCTGCGGCCCGGCAAAATGTACTCGGACCTTAAACGTTGTCACACTGTTGGAAAGGGATAAGCGTCGCCGTTTTCTTAATAGATACCTATTTATTTCTTACCCAAACGTTCACTTATCCAGCTGTGTTACCGCCTTCATGACATCGACGCAGAAATCGGCAAATGTTGGCCCTGAACTTTTCCCTGCCAAGAGGGACTGCACCAGTTCGAGACTACAACTTGGTCATCAACCTTGGCTTGGTTAGACGGGTCTTAGGCTAACTACGGGAGAAAGTCGAGAGTTTATTTGTGTATAAAATCTCCTTAGTTATGCTCGATACGGGCCGAAAAGATAAAACGAAGAAAAATAACGTATCTCGGTAATTAATCTATATTATTTTAAGTCATATCATTATTTACGAATTACAAAAAACGGACAACAAACTGCACACGACTGTATCATTAAGAGAAGGTACACTTGCTAGGTTTGAACACATGCAACTCTGCCTTACACCTACCTACACCCAAGCCTCAACCAACATATGCGCGCACATTTGTGCAAACATTTGTAAACTTACAAATGTTTAATCAATATGTGTTACGGTAAATGTCTATCCTCAGTGTACTGTCAAAAAGTAAGGTCTGATTAAAGTAGAGATTTTCTTAAGAACTATTTCATTGATTGTAGATGGGCTCGTATGTACGCTAGCAGCTAACAGCAGAACAAGTGTAACACTTTGAACCGTTCTTATTAACTGCGTTGTAAGATTTAAAATCGTACTGCAAGTGTTACCATTGTTCTACTGTTGTCCGTAGGTACTCCAATTGCGAGTACACGTTGAAAACGATCGTACAAGCAACGTTGGACGAGGTTTGTACCTAGATGGGTGACCGTTAGTGACATTTTCATCTGAGCCCTTCCCAACAAGCAGTTGGTCCCGGTTGCTGTCGCTCGGCAGCAGTACTTAGGCCACGTCAGAGGCCTACGGACGGCCTGAATAACTCTGACAATAGGTTTGGTCACTAAACCACACGAGAAAATAAATCGGAACAAACATGAAATAGGAAACTTCAGATAAATGTCGGATTCCGAGCCGATATAAACCCGAGGACACATTTAACGTAACACATGCACAAATGCTTCGCAAACACTTGCGTAAACACAAAAATGAGCTATGCACAGACCGGCCCAATGATTGAATCTCATTGGCTCGTCCTGTACACAGCTTTACAGCGTAATTAGGCCGATATTCATAGACACCTTCCGACTGTGAAAAATGTATGAAATCTAACAGTTGCAGGCCGATCTCAAACTCAGATCGCACTCAATAAGTTAGCGCAAACCGACGGAGTGACGACGAAGCGACTAATTTAGTAACAATTTGAATTCAACTTTACTTACTGCAACATACGACTGTAATCGGTATAGCAAAGTGAGAGCTGCGCGTGACGACGCTCGGAGGATCGCAATATATATCATATGTTGAAGTAAATAATGTTGAATTCAAATTGTAACTAAATTAGTCGCTTCGCCGCCACTCCGTCGGTCTGCGCTGACGCTAACTGTTTATGATTATCGGCCTTAGAGCATTCAAAATGGACATGCCTTTACCATTCGCGGATACAGAGGAATTGCACCTATTTTTAGCGACTAACTGAACCAAATGGCATTGACTTTCGTTAACGCTAGTAGAATAGAAAGAAAATAGAGGATTGACATTTGAGTAAACGTCAATCCCATAATTTTCTTTCTATTATAAGTACTAGAGCGTCATCAAGCGTCAATGCCGCTTGGCTAGGAAGGCCGATTGGTCAACATTATCCACGGATTAAGACATTATCATAACGTTACATTGCAACCATCAAATGCTGCATTTTAAGGGGTCTGACGCATAGTCCTTACATAGAATATACATAGAAATATTTAAGTGACAGTCAAAACTTAGTGGATTACTTTTTAAATAAATGATTACTTTGTAAAAGTGTTTATTTTATTTTAAATACCCAGTACCCATATATTTTTTATTAATTAACAACGTCCACAAAAAGTGCTCATTCTGCGAAGTGCTCATTTTGCGAAATGCACATTTTGCGAAGTGCGCATTCTGCGAAGTGCTCATTTTGAGAAGTGCACCAAATGCGAAATGCGCCTTTTTTGTCGAGTGTACATTTTGCGAAGTGCACATTCTGCGTCAGACCCATTTTAAGGGCCTGAAAAAAATATATATAAAAAAATAATATCTTCCAATATAGGTAATCATTTTTATTAAAAAACAATGTAGAAAATCTATTACGATAAATACTATTTTTTAAATGCATAATATCAACATGATTCAATTTCGGTTAGTTGTAGTTCTCATAATTGCGAAAAACGGCCGTTTTTGGCATATTTGAGAACTACAACTTAGGTTGTCGCAATTATGATATGCAATGTATATTGAAAAATAGTATTTATATAATAAAGATTTGATACATAGCTTTTTTAATAAAATTGATTACATTGGAAGATATTATTTTTTAAAGATTGGCTCAGTAAGTGGCTAGTTGGCCCTTAAGCTTCATATTTGATGCCCAGTCGACAGCATGAGAGTTTATTACCGTCTCCATTTTGAATGCTCTATCCAGACAACATTTCAACAAAACGAATCAGCATTTCCACAACATCAACATAGTAACAGAAAATACGAACCTTGATTTCTTTTAAAACAGTGTCATTTCGATTATTAAGGCGACACTTCGTAATTTAATTTCCATACAAAATTCTTTCACGCATAAAGAGGCAGTTAATTTATTGGCTCCGAGGCAGAGTTTCATAAAAAAAATTGAGCACGAGATTTTGAACATAGACAAATCATGAGTTTTTCCTACTTCGCCATGGTTACTTTAAAGATGTTCTTCCTTCGAAACCGGTTACTTCGACGATCATTTTTTCCTCATTCGCAACTGGTTACGAAATGTTGGCTACGTAGGCGACCAAAGGGGAGATTCATACATAGACAGTTTTGTCCACGAGCTTAGCGTAAACTCGCTCTTACGACTGTCTATCTATGGAATTTGACATTTGTAAGAGCGAGCATACGCTATAAACCGTCTATGAATCTCGCGCTCAATTTTATTTCTGAAGCTCAGCCAAGACGTATAATAATAATATAATTTAGGACTGCAATTAACGGATATCATTAGGCATCCTAATATGCAAATGATCACGCAACTAAAGCTCGAATCATCTGCATGGGTGCCATATCGACAACTGTAAAGATACCTTTATGGCTCGCTGATCTACTATTATAGCCTTAGATTAAAAATACAGTGCAATAAAAACTGCTAAACGGTGGTTTAATTTCATAGTTGCTGAACCACCGATTTTGTATGGTGAAATCCAGCTAAAATCCTTGAAACCGCCTAACTTTAAATCGCGTTTATAGCCCGAGAGAGTAATCTCGTTTTGAGCCGTTACCATTCGTATTTTTAATCTGAGATTATAAGCTCAAACAAGTTCCTTAACATAAACTATACAATAACCGACGATCACATAACAACAAGTCATATTTACCGTTAAAAACTGCGATAAAGTAAGACTTATTTCACTACCAACAAATAAATTCTTAAAATTATTATGTATTTTTTTGTATTTTCATAATTATATGCATTTTTTTAGAATTTTTACATTAATGGGGATCCTCCGAATTCGACTTCCATACTTATAAAATTCTTTTGTGCATAACTTTTAGTATTGTAACTCCTATAATTAATAACACACAACTATGCCACCAAAACACTTTTTTTAGGTTAGACCGATGATTTCGACAGGCTTCGACGGTATTTTTAAAAAGAATCTAAAATAATTGAAATATTTTCTGAAATCGAATTAATCTCGGATCTCGCAAAATATAAAAAGCTTCATAATTCAAAATTGGTATGAAAATACTAAAATGAGATTACTTCGATCCAAGATTAACACAACTTAGAATCGGAGAATATGCAATATTATGTTTGGTTTGCCAACGGTGGAACACAGAGACAGGTGTACAGGAGAGTTTTTAAAGAGATTATCTCAAAGGCTACTTGACCTATTGCAAAAATTATTTCACTGTTAGATAGATAAAAGTTAATACTATGTAACTGTAAAAGAATTATTAAATTCGGTCGAGTAGTTTTTGAGAAAATCTCAACCTTATAGAGGCCTCCTGCCTGTATACTTATCTCTGTCTTCGACTGTACCAGTTCAGTATTAAAAGTTATGCAGGAAAGAAGTTTGTATAAGAAATGCAAGTGGTAGATGCCCCTTAACATCGATATTTATTGATAAAATTAAGGACACGATAACTTATTATGCTTTCCTCTCTCTTTCTCTACAGACTTGACTCCTCTTTATATTTTAAACATTCTTGAGTCGCCGAAAACAAAGACAGTTTTGAGGATGAGTTAAGTTTGAGTTCGATCTTACAACTGTCAGCTTTCATACAATTTTGACAGTCGTAAGTGCGAGCTCACGCTGAGTTTGTACTCAAAACTGTCTATGACTATAGGCCTCAGTATTTTCACACTTTAAAAATATAATTTTACTGCATTGTCAACGATTCTTTCGATTCGACCATTTCTATGGGAGGGTTCCGTCCGACTCAAGCAACTACGGACCTGCTGCAAATTGAATAAGTAATATCTAAACATAGTAAGTACTTAGAGTCAACGAGATAAGCAGTTCTAATCCTAAATCGCTAGCTTCGGCGCGTTTCAGTGAGATCTAGTATGTTACCAACATACAGTGCCACTACCATGGCTTGCTGTAGTAAATTCGTACGCTAGCGAGTACGTAAAAACCCTAGCGGTTAATAACGGAACTAAAATCGCACCCAATAGTGTAGATATTTGACAAATATCAAAAATCAAATGTTTTTCAATATCATTACAAAATAGACACAAATTCATAATCAACTGTGAAATCAAAATTAAATAATTACATGCATTTAGAAAAGCTCTATTAGAAAGAGACAGAATCAGTACACGATGTATTGTGGCTGTGACGTCATAATACTGATGTAGCGCCATACAAAATACATACTTAAAGACCGTTTTGCTAAGAGATGGAGCATCCCCCATCACTTGACTTAACCACTTATATCTTCGGTATTAATTGAGATATCGAAAAACTGATTTCACAGTTCTCTTCAGCAGGAAGTTATGTTAGTTGATTGTTGCAATAAAAAATTGAGTCAAATACCCTATTACGAATGCTGTACTTGAACTTGCTAGCGAGGGAACTTATTAGAGCAACTCCAGTAAGGAGATAACTCCGCTAACGAGCGAATTTACTACATGCAGCTTATGGTAACAGTACAGGGTATGCCAAAAATATGTGATCTTGATTACAGAGTGGGGTGGGGATGTCAGAATTCAAATGAAATGAATGCGAAAGGGTTAGGCTGACTTCTAAATAACAAGAAATTGACTTGTTATTCTCGATTTGAGCTGAGAATTGTATGAATAAAGTTTTCTGAAGAAAACATCGCATAGCCTGAGCTGTAGGAATCCTGGTAAATTTACGAAAAATCCTATTTGATCTAATAGTCGTTAATCATTCTTCGTTTATTTTTTACACCCTGTAATAACTTTAATCCGCGATAACCACCAAGTTTCGTAAACAGTTGCGAAATTATTTTTTTGTTCTTATTTCGAAAACAATTTGAAATAATTCGGTTACAAACATTTTTCTTAATGCTGGTTGTTTCGTCGAACTAAAAATAAATCGTTTCTCTAAATCGGTTTCGAATAACTAACGAAACTTCTTTCGTAACTGGTTACTAAACGTGTTATCGAACGCAGCCCAAAGGGTGGGTATAATAAAATCTTTGTCTGCTACAAATATTATTCAAACACCTCAACCTATTATGGAAGCATGGGCAGTTAACAAGGAATCCGCATAAAAAATATAACGGAACCTTCATAATTAAAAACACACTTATGTTATAATAAGAACCAGTGTTGTCACATTCAATACTTAATGGTGTTACAACAACTGTGCAAGTCATCATCAAAATTATATTTGAGAGAACAGTGTGCTCAAATAAATGATATCGTTGCCAAGTGATTATATATAGTCATATTAGGTGTGATTATGTCATAGCTGGTGAATCTGATCCGAAACCACAGCTCAACTGTCACTCATATTCTGCAAAAGAGTGAGCGTGACGCCTCGTTTAGCGACGATTAAAATCAGCATGCCACACCATGCAATCGCCACAAATGTCTAGATACCACATCTTACTATTATTTCAATATTGTTTCCAATTTTAACAATAATTATAATTTTACTTAGTTTTATACGCGACGATAATATGTACAAATAAGGCCATATTATTTAACATGATCTACATTATTGCATAGTATTTCATTGTGTAAAAATGTGTACTTATCTAAGTAGTTTCGAAGCAAGAACCAAAATTCATCTTTCGTAACTGGTTACGAAACTTGTTATCGAACACGATCAATGTTTAGAATATGAAATAGCGGACGCCATGATGCTTGAACTGCATTGCGTAAATATGCATTATATTTGACCACACTGTCCGTAGATACATCAGCTGATTATGACGTGCACAAAATCAAATTTTTGACCATAGCACAACTCCATACTGTTAAGAAAGACATTTCTCATCCTCTAACACTATCAGGCAACGAAATATAAACACACAAGTATTTTAACACACAAAATAACACTACACTGATGTTTTCTTGTGTAATTTATGCCTTCCGTCCACAGAGTACTGATTTATAGAGGAGAT